>CM050911.1:35124708-35724708 GCA_027742785.1 Vigna reflexopilosa | reverse complement strand
CCCTGGTCATGGTGGCAGTTGCCAATTTTGGACTTGCAGAGAAGTGTCTTCCATAAATGAATCAAGAAAGGAAGTGCTGAGGAAGTGCTTCATCCACCAAATCTGATCCAGAAGAGAAATGTCTTCCAGCATTTGGGGGAAATGATATTTCCTGGTTGCTTGGTTGAGCCTCCTATAATCAATGCAGACTCTCTAGTTGTTCTGCACTCTTATGGGGATTAGCTCATCCCTTTCATTCTTCACCACAGTGAGGCCAATCGTTTTGGGTACAACATGGATGGGGCTCACCCATTGACTATCTGAAATTGGGTAGATGATCCCAGCTTGCAAAAGCTTGGTCACCTCCTTCTTAATGACGTCCATGATCACGAGGTTTTGCCTTCTCTGTGGCTGTCTAACTGGCTTTGCTCCATCCTCTAAAAGAATTCTATGCATGCATGTGGATGGGCTAATACCATGTATGTCAGCCAAACTCCAACCAATAGCCGTCTTGTGCTTCCTTACCACACCAAACAACTTCTCCTCTTGAACAGAGTCAAGGGAGGTGGAAATTATCACTGATTTCTTCTCATCCTCCTCTAAGTACACATACTTGAGGTTTTCTGGGAGTTGTTTTAGCTCAAGAGTGGGTGCCTGCAAGTCAGATTCAAGTGTACTTCCTGAAACATGGTTAATGCATTCTGACTCTAAAGAATGTACAGGTAAAGGCAAAACAACCATCTCATCAGAATCCAAATCAATGTCCAACACTGATATATCAACAACATTATCAATATGAAGAAAATCATCAACATCCTGGACATCACAATCCTCATCAATATCCACAACAATATCCACATCATTCTCAAATCCTGATTCAAATCCAGATTCAATGCATGGATGTAAAGAAGATAGAAAAGAATGTTCTTTCTCATGCAAAGAAGTAAAATCATCAACAACGCACTCATCAATAATGCCATCCAATATGTCAATCCTAAAAACAGAATGGTCCTTAGTTGGAAATTTCATTGCATCAAGAATATTAAAGTGAACAACAATATGAGCAAATTCCATCGACAAAGTTCCAGCATACACATCAATCTTGGTTCGGGCAGTTTTCGAGAATGGTCTGCCTAGGATAATGGGAGCGGATCCATGAGAGAATCCCTCCTCCATCTCCAAAACATAAAAGTCTGCAGGAAAAATCAATTCACCAACCCTAACCAAGACATCCTCTATGTAACCTGTTGGGTGGGTAACACTCCTATTGGCCAACTGAATGACCACACCCGTAGTTTGCAAAGGACCAAGAGACAAAGATTTATATATAGACGAAGGCATGACATTAATCGAAGCACCTAAATCAAGCATGGCATTCTCAAATTTACTGTTTCCAATCACATAAGGAATGCAAAATATACCTGGGTCCTTGCACTTTGCAGGAATGTGCGGGACCGACTTACCAATAAGCGCAGATACATTCCTACCCATGCTAATCCTTTCATTACCTTTCATCTTCCTCTTGTGTGTGCATAGCTCCTTCAAGAATTTGGCATACCTAGGAATATGTTTGATTGCATCAAGTAGAGGTATGTTCACCTCTACCTTCCTGAAGGTCTCCAATATTTCCTTATCCACCTCTTCCATCTTTTTGCTAGGAATTTCCCTTGAAGGAAAGGGAAGAGGGATAGGCCGATCATGAAAAGGAGGAAATGCACTGATGGTAGTGGTGGGAGAAGGAGAAGGTCCACCTAGAGAAGAAGAACCATCAGTAGAGGAAGAAGATCCACCCACCTCAAACGTCCTACGTGGAACAGACTGGTCCTCTGTCTCAAGAGAAGCGGCAGGCGTGGGTGTAGGTGTAGGAGTCGTCTCTGAAGGCACAACAGTCTGCCTCCCTGATCTGAGGGTTATGGCACTCACATTATTCGGATTCTGCACAGTTTGGGATGGTAACTTATCAGAATTCTGAGACTGTGCCTGGTTAAGCTGAGTAGCCATATGACCCATCTGGTTAGTGAGACTATGTATGGAAGCTCTAGTCTCCTGCTGAAACTGCATGTTTTGCATAGTTATTTATCTCACTAACTCTTCCAATGTAGGCTCAGAAGAAGTAGAAGGTTGGGCAGCTGGTTGGGCAGGTGCCTCTTGCTGCTGTTGTTGTTGTTGCCTCTGGTTTTGTTGCATAGGTGGAGGCACATATCTGTTAGGACCTCCAACATTTTGGAAAAGTGGCGGTGTTTGCTGCTGATGCTGTGGCGCATTATTCCATCTAAGATTAGGGTGATTCCTCCACCCTGGGTTGTACCTGTTGCTGGACAAGTCATAATTCTGTTGTTGTTGTTGCCTGTTGTTGTATATGTTAGTACCATAAGCTTGAGGTGCATCATGAGCAATAGAGTGCTGCAAAGTAGGACAGGCATCCGTGTAGTTAGTGGTCACTAGAAGGACAAATAACACATAGTCGTGCAACAGATGCAGATGAAGCTGCAGGTCTCTGGTTGGTTGTCAACTATGTCACCAACTTCGCAAGAGAGTCAATCTTGCCTTCCAACTTGCTTTCAACAGCTGATAAAGACTGGGCAAGAACATCATGTATTCCCCTCACCACAATGGCATCATTCCTGGTGCTAAACTGCTGGGAGTTGGAGGCCATCTTCTCAATCAATTGTCTGGCCTCAGCAGGCGTGGTGTCTCCAAGAGCTCCACCACTGGCAGCATCAATCATACCCTAATCCATGTTGTTCAAACCCTCATAGAAATACTGGAGAAGGAGTTGGTCAGGTATCTGATGGTGGGGACAAGTTGCACAAAGTGTCTTAAATCTCTCCCAATACTCATATAAGCTCTCTCCACCAAGCTGCCTAATCCCAGTTATGTCTTTTCTGATAGCTGTGGTCCGGGATGCTGGGAAAAATTTCTCCAAGAACAACCTCTTCAGATCGTCCCAGCTAGTGACAGATCTAGGTGCCAAACTGTACAACCAATCCTTAACAACACTTTCCAATGAATGAGGGAATGCCTTCAAGAAGATGTGCTCTTCAGGAACATCATGCGGTTTCATAGTGGAACAGACAATGTGGAATTCCTTCAAATGCTTATGTGGACTCTCACCTGCAAGACCATGGAACTTGGGCAACAAATGGATCAGTCCAGTCTTGAGAACAAACGGAACGTCCTCATCAGGATATTGGATGCACAAGCTTTCAATATCGAAATCAGGTGCAACCATCTCCCTAAAAGTCCTCTCACGAAGTGGAGGTTGTGCCATATTGTTCTTAGTGTGAAAAATAACAGAATCAGAATCAGAATCAGGTGCAGATGCAACAGATGCAGTAGATGCAGTATGCACAAAATACTCAGCAGTGGATTCAGATTCAGTAGTAGGATGCACAGTATGTAATGGAATTGACTCAAAAACAGACTCTAAAGACAAATTCCTAGAATTCCTAGCTAACCTATGGAACGTCCTATCAATCTCAGGATCAAAGGGTGGTATGGGTCCAGGATTTCCTCTAGTCATGCACTAAATCACAGCACCCTATAATCATGAAACAATAGCACACAAATTTCAAACCACAGAAAACAACACAAGACAACACAAGACGTCACACTCACACTACAAGACAACACAACTCACACAAACACAAACACAACACAAGACTTAAAACTGAACCGTTGGTCCCCGGCAACGGCGCCAAAATTTGATGGGTGTCGCACCCCATGCAAATTTAATGTGCAATTTAGAAATGCAGTATAGCTAGGAAATGACTCCTAGGTCGTTTCTCAAGGACCAATTTTGTGGTTCAGACTTTAGTCAAACACGAAGGGGGGGTTGTGAAAACGGTTTGCGTTGAACACAGATGAAAACATAATCAAAATACGACGAATATAGAAATTCAACTATAGAAACACATATAGAGACGTGAAAATACGGAATCAAATAGGGAGAGAAAACAGTCGGTCATTAACTTAATTACAATGTTTCCCATCACCGATTAATAAAATAAAGTTGTTACTCAAACCTCTAATCCAACAGAGTTGACCGACTAAGCGACGGTTAATCCTGTTTTCATAAAAGCGAACTAAGCGAACGCAGTGTCAATGTCAAATTTGATTTACACCATATAGTTTCATCAACTAAGCGAAGATGTCACACCAATTAGGCAACTAAGCGTATCACATTAACAAAGGTCAGAATAACAAACATAGTTACGGTACAGAAATCTTAGGGAAACATTACAATATAGCTAATCACCAACTGAATTAATTTAAGCTACCATGACAATCATATCACAATTACTGGACATCAACACTTTTACAAACAAACTATCTAACGCAATTAAGAATAATTAAATGCAACACTAACTCAAACACATAAAAACAACTCAACCTATTAATTAAACTAAGTGAAAACAAGAGAAATTAACAAGCCTATTTTACTTCAAGTAATTTATGTGACCAAGGTGCAATTAATAAATAAATTAAAAGTCCAATTGGCCAAAGAAAACCTCTTGGCCGTGAGTTATGTTCCACCAAGTCCAACTTCAATTTCCACCTTCAATAAGCCACAAAATGTGTTGACTTCTTGTCCCATGTGCACCATTCTCCAAGGAAATTAAATGTGTCTTCAACAATCCCAATAAAAACATCCCTTATCTCTTCCCATGCAGCAAAATTCGGACTCCACACTCCAAGACCCCAAATTGCCGAACCAACTTCACCTTTTGTGTACAATGTGCTCCAAAAACCAAAGTGCAATTGAAAGATACCTTGAGTGCTTTAACCAATGTGCCATGTAAGCAAAGTCAAATGAAAATAAACACTAAAGACCTCCTTTCTCATGTGCAATTCTCGGCAGCAACAAGCCAAAACCAAAGCTCAAAGTGGAAAAATTCTCTTAGTCAAAAGAAGCATCATATGTGTTTGTCCAAAAATGGCAAAAACTTAAATGCACGTTCTCTCCTCCTTCCTATCTCCATATTCGGTTTTCTTTCTCTACCAACACACCATTCATGTTTTCTTCATCCCTACTACCGTAAACACACTACAAACTCAAGGTATCAAATTCAAAACAAGTCATGAACAATAAATCCAAACATATGCTACTTGAACCCAACCAAATCTTCCATTTCTTCAAGTTTCTTTGCAAAAACGGAAATGAATCCCTAGCCTTCAAGTCCAGCACCGTCCAACCACAATAAACAGCACAAAGTTCTGGTTGTAAACTTGCTTCAAACATCAAAACCGAAAAGCAAGAAGAAAGAGTCCAAATCACAACACCCACACATCAACTTAAGCTCTCTTCAACCCAAAACTCACATAGAACTCCATTTTTATCATCCAACCAAATAAAATGCAAAGAAAACCATGAGCAACTGCAGCAATGGAAGAGGAAAACGAAATATAAAGTTACTCAAACCCAACAACCACCATAGAAATGCAAAGACAAGCTCCCAAGCTCAAGCTTCAAACATCAAGAACAAGCAAATGGAAGTAGAAATGAATGGTTTTTCACCACCAATAAGCTAAGACAACCAAGAGTAAGTTAAGATAAGAAGAAAATATGAAACTTTGATCATTCAAGTGGTCAAAACCGAAGCACCATAGCAAGTCATCCATGAGAGTTGTTCATACATGAAAACCCTACGCAAATGAAGTGTAAAAAGTGAAGTGGCATGTGTGGTCGGCCTCCTCACACCAAATACCGAGAGTTACATAAAATGGGTGGGTTCCACCTCTAAAAGAAACCCTAGGGTTTGGTGCCAAGTGTCCCACACATTATTGGGCTTTTACAAAATTGCCCTTAAAAGGGTCCAAAACACTTAATTCTAATTAAGGACTTCTAGAAAACGAAATTACAACTTTAATTAGAATCTAAATGACTAAATGTTGAGCCTTTGAATGTGTCACGCCATATCCTAATGCTCCAGATGATGTTTCCACAACTTCCCTGCAACCAGAAATGCGCTTAATCAGCTCAGAAAATCCAAATTAGCACAATTACGAATTTCAGAAAACTGGGAAATAACAAACAATTAAACACAATTCCCTGGTTTATTTAAGTCCAATAAACTAAATACAGTTCAATAAATAACGACTCATCACTCAGCGTCACCGCCTGGGCGCCAAACAATAACTTTTCCTTGCACTAGGACGCTCAGCGATGGAATTGACCGCTGAGCGGTTCACAGACTCTTCTTTTCTTCCTTTTTCTCCTTCATTCTTGAGTCTATGACCTTCCTACTTCATTGCCATCTTCCATTTTCATCAAAAACCCTGCAAAACAATGCAAAACAAGCATAATATCTCTAAAAACAACTTTTGACTCTCATGTAACACAACTTAAGAGTTTTACTTGATTTAAAGCTCATTTTAAGCTACAAATGGTGTGTTTTAATATCAAATTTATGCATGAAAATAACGGTTTTGAGACCGTTATCAATACTCGGTCTTATCGTTTATTTACTACTTGATACGATCTGGTACACTTGCCAGAGCCTTAAAACTACTTCAACTTCTTTCATCCAATTCATCTTAATTCCTGCCATATCAAGGAAAACCAAGCATAAAAGCAATAATACCACCTTCTTCAACTCTCTTATTCTCTCAACTTAAGCAAAAGCATGATTTCAAGCTAGTTTCTAAGTCATAAAGGGTATTTTTAGTATCAAAATTAGGTGTAAAATAACGGTGTTTTCAGCCGTTATCACAACCTCAAACGTAGAACTTTGCTTGTCCTCAAGCAAACAAAACAAAACTTAGCTTTCCCCCTATCATCAAAATGGTTCAACAGATTCAAAACCCATTCTTTCTCAACAAGTAATTATTCAATGCAGCTTTTCAATGGAATCTAATCAAGATGCACACATGCTTCAATTCATTGCAACTCCCATTAGTGTTCACATAATCATATAATTTCCAACAGATGCAATTCTTATGAATGATCAATTAACTAAGAACAGATGTAATCATGAATTCATGTAATCAGTCCTCGCCAGATAAGGTGTTTCACTCAATCACTCAAGTGTTTCAAGGGTCACTCCTTCCCTCCACTGTCTACATGTCACATAGAACAAAATTGCCTTTCATCTATTACAATCAACATTCTCACACATAAATGCCATCACAAGGACTTTTCAAGACTTATAATGAGGTTGGGCTAACAAGAAAAATTGGTTTTTTTGGATCACAAAATCCTTGAGTTAAGAGAATTATTCAAACATTCATATTCAAGAACAAACTCTCTCTTTCACCAATCTCACTCATTCCCAACTTTCCCTTTTTCTTTTGCATTGTGCTTTTATTTTCATGCTTATCTTTTCTATCTTTTCAATCTTTTTCATGCTTTTTCATTCAACACATTAGCTCAATGCTTTTCTTTGCCTTTCAATTCTCCCAACAACCCCAAACTTGAACATTTATCAATATCATTCAATTATTCTCAACTCAACTCAAGGTAAGGATTTTCAAAAGGTTTTCACATAAAGTGTTTAAGGCTTAGGTTCAAAAAGGGTAGAACACATGGTTCTCTTTACTTTGGGACGAAAATTTGGCTAAGTAAGGGCTTCGAAAAATGGCTTTGATCATATGACAGAAACATGCAATTCAATCAATCATAAAGATTTAGGCAAAATCATTCATGCTCTCAAGTAGATGGAAAACATATCATCAAAAACTTTGGAGCTCAAAACCTCACAAATAGGTTCACTCATCATTTCAAATATCATAATCATACACCCTGCTTAGCATCATAATCACAATCATAATATCATCATGCATCTGTTCTCATAGCTTGTGAACACTTCACCTATATATAAGCATGTAAAGCAATCTCAATCATCATCTAAATCAAGCATCATCAAGCACACTCATCATGCAATCAACAAGTTAAACCATCATCAGATAAGGTGTTCAAAGCAAGTAAATTACCCTACACTATTGAGCAGAAGCAAATATAGTTCAAGTTACAAATTCAAAAACATAAAATAAAACTCCTGCTCCAGTGCATTTGGCATCCATCAGTAAATGCCATATCACCCCATGTTGTCATCAGAGTCATCCTCCTCTCCAGCCTCTACATCCTCGAAATCACCATCATTCTCATCATCCTCCATGATTGGAGCTTCAGCTACTCTAGCTCCACTACCCTGTGCCTACGCCTGCGGCCACACCATCGCACTATGGAACTCGTCCATAGTCCACCTGTGTGTTGGGGGTGTATCATACATGCGCTCTGTAGATAGATTCCAGTCTGGCCTCCATCATGGACATATACATGTCCCTCATCTGGAAAGGTTCTGCGTGATGTGTTGGGTCATCCTGTGGTGCTCCTCTCCTAGGGTGTCTCTGAGGCACTGGTCGAGCTGCCCCATCTCCTCCGCAACATTGCCTATAATAGGCTACATCTATGGCCTTTCAAATGGTGGAGTAGAAATGTCCACCCCAGCTTGATGGCACAACTGCGTAATCAAAGAAGGATGCCCAAGGGGTGCTTTACTACTCACAATGGTAGCGCAACTCTAGATCTCATCTGCAATCACCTGTCCGATGTTCACATTTAGCCTCCTCAACATGGAATAGATAAATTTGGCCCTGTGAACTATGATGTCGGAGACATGAGAACAAGGTTGGATGTTAGCATGAGAGAATTCCATCCAATACTTGGCTAGAGGGGTCAAGTTTGCTCTCTTAATGTGAATAGCTACACCATTTGGGTTCCTGTGAAAGTGTCCTCCAGGCACGCAAAGCGCACTCTTAATATCTTCAAAATTTGTGTCCTCCTTCACATTCAGTGAATACTGACACTGCTCACCAACCCACTCAATGTTCAAAAAGCTATTGATTGTCCCAGAATCATATCTAATAATCTTTCCCCGAACATAGCTTGTATAACTATCAACAATAGCCCCCAATGGCTTAGAATTTGTATAAAATTCTTTTACCACTGCTATATTGGCCGGTGCAGGGTATGTGGCCAATCTCTCCCAATTTCTACTTTCTAACTCCTCACCAAACTGTGGAGCCAAGTCTGGGATCCATACTTTTTCCTCTCCATTAGCAGGTGTCTCTGTTGGATAGTTGAATAATGTTGCTCATGCCTCCTGGTGATGAATCTGTGAGAGTAGAACCTATCAGGTTCCTTCCTCTTGTTTCCCATGGTCTTGACCCTCTTCCCAGATGATGATGTCATTCCTACATCAAATATAATTCAAAAGAGCAAAGAGTACACCATTAAGGGTTAGCAAACCATAAAACTAGTCCAATTTCATCACTGTCTAGCGCTGAGGGCATAATAGAGCCCCTCAGTGTCACCTGCAAAGCACACAATTCAACAAAACAAGTGATCTGTCAGGCCGCTGCTTAGCGGCAGCTCACCGCTCAGTGGTGGCGGCGGCAGTTTTGCAAAACCTTTCCTATCTCCACCCAAATGTAGATTTCACAGTTGCAGTAAAAAATCAAACATTTTAATCGGTGTAAATCGTTTCTATTTCATCAAATCATGCATAGAAATCAAAAGCCCTAAATTTTCATGCTCTTACACATATTTTCATCAAATTCATGCTTTAGAAACCCTAAAATGAAAAATATATGACTTACTTGGGTGGAGAGACTTTGAATGCTTGCAAAATTCTCCTTAAATGATGATGAATGTTCCCCAAACGCAGTGCTCTCACAAAAATCCCAAACTTTGATAATGGAATGGTGCAAAGGTGATGAACAAAGGGTTTTTAGAGAGTGGGTTATGGGAAAAGTGAAGAGAAACCTTTGGAAAGCTCTTGAGAGTGTAATGGAAAAGTGAAAGTCAAAAAGTGGCGCTTGTGCGAACCGTAAGGGGTATTTAAAATGTGCAGATGGGCCTCCAACGCTGAGCAGTATTAAAAAGCCCAAAACCCCTTTATGACGCCACCGCTCAGCGTTGGGTTACCGTTGAGCGATGAGCGCGGTTTTGAAATTTCCCCCTTTTTTGGCTCGCCTGAGCATTATCCGACCTGTATCACTCGATTTCAACTCTCAATTTTTAATTTTGTATGCAATTCCTCTCACATATGAAAAAGTCAAGTCCTAAAATGCAACTAGAACAAAGTTTAAAATAAAGATAAACAATCAACTAGGTTTCCTCCTAAGTAGCGCTTGTTTAACGTCACGAGCCTGACCCAAACCTTTCTAACACTTATTAGTAAGTGCAAATCTTACCAACACCCATCAGTAAGTGTACCTTTCTGTATCGTTCAGTGAATACATAATCATCTAGCATCCCTTAGTAGATGCTCAAACACCCATCAGTTGGTGTTGATATTCCCCTTGCTTGATATTCTTTTCTTTTTCTTCTTTCTACTGAATTTCTTCAGAAAGTTGATAACACCAAGCACCTGTTTCGATGTCTCCATTATAGGAACTTTAATCTCCAATTTCTTGAAGATCTCCATAAAGCACTTACCTTTCCTTTCCTTCCTACAATATTTCTTTTGATGAGATAGGGGTTTTTCATATGATCTTTTCTTCTTTCCTCTCTTCCTTTTTTTCTCACTCCTCTTTTCTCTCAATTCTCTCTTTCTATTTTCTCTTACTTCCTTCTTTATTTTCACACATATTTTCTTTTCTCCTTTTCTCTCAACCACTTCTTTTTCCTTATCATCATCTTTCTCTTCCTCACTCAACCTTTCTATTTCTTTTTCCTCTACATCTCACTCTATTTTATTTTTTTTCTCATCAACAACCTTGTTACTTTTAGTGATAGTGACTTGACATTCCTCTCTAGGGTTAACTTTAGTATTAACCCTAGAATCCAATTTTTCAATTAAGTAATTAATCTGCATTTCCATCCTTTTGAATGCTCCTTCCCTGGGTTATTGATCGGAGATGAAAATTTGCATAATTTGTTCCAACATCTCCTCCATCCTGTTTATTTTCTCAGTCAAAGCAGATACCAGTTGCCATAGTTGTTCATCGTCCCCAACTATTCTTTTGGTAAAGAAGATTGTTGCTGCCATAGTTTTTCAAGAGGGAGGGTATGTTGGAAACCTAACTAGGGAATCCATTCAAAGAAGTAGCAACTCAAGCTAAGCCAAAGAAAGGGAAGTTAAAGAAGGACTTTTAAAGGCTTTCTTAAAATTTTCTTTCTAGTCTTAGAATGATTATCTTTTAATATGTTCATATGTTGTTTTGTAGTGTCTAAAGAAAGCTTGTAGACTATGGTTGAGCTATCCAAGAAGAAGCTAAATGAACAAAGGAAAACAAAAAATCCCAAAAGGAAGTGGTGGAGCCCAAGAGAAATTGCTCACGGATGGGAATTCTCAAGGAACTTTCTTGCCCAGCCCAAAACCTAAAAGACGCCCAGCATTTTTGGCATTTGGAAGCTGTCCCAAGTGCTTAGCTGAACTGGAACGCAGCATGGGTTTTGCTGAACCAATTTGAGCGTGCATCCTATGGGAATTGTTTGGAATTTAGGAGGTTTTGAATTCAGAAAAGAGGCACCTCTTCACCTATAAATAAGAGGGCCTCCTCTTTGTTTTTCTTCACTTTTGAGCCTTATTGAAATGCTGCAGAATTTTCATTCCAGCCTTAATGCTCTTGAGTCAAATCTTCTCTTCAATTTCTCTACCCTTTCCTCTAGCTTCCTTCCATAGTGGGAAGGCCTTCTGAGCTGAGAGGATATTCCACACATTCCTACCATCACCGAAACACCACAACTCCATTAAAACACATCAAACACTACATCAACATTCTCATTCTGCTGCATCCTCTGTTTTGCTGATTACTTCCGGCTTGGAGCTACTTGATGGAGACTAGATCCAGCGGGAATCATGAAGACAATAGGTGCTACTTGGAAACATTCTTTTACCTCTAGAATCTCTTTGGAAATTCTTCACCAAAAACAAAGAAAGTTTGTGAAAACCTTTTCACTCATTACTTGTGCAAGTCTGTGAAAACCTTGGGAAAACGTTTTTATACTTGAGAAGAATGAGTCAATCAAGTGTCCAAGGAAGTATGAAATTTAGTAGTGAGGGCTTACTACTAAGAGAAGAATTTGAACAAAAGTTCCAAGAAAGGGACAAATATATTTGTGAGCTCAAAGGAATGATTGAACAACTTTTGATCAATCAAAACAAACAGAAAGAAAGGTCTTCACATAGAAGAAGATAAAACCATGAAGACACACCCTCTCCCCCAGTGAGCTTGAGCAATATAGTAGTCATCACAATGATGACCACTATCAATTACCTCCTAATAGAAATCATAGAGAGAGAGAATATTACCCAAGGGAAACTAGAATAGATCTTCCTCCCTTCCATGGTAGAGATGATATTGAAAAATACTTGGAATGGGAGATGAAAGTTGAGCAATTGTTTGAGTGTCACCAAATAAATGATGAGAGGAGAGTAACAATGGCTTGTTTAAGCTTTCAAGGCTATGCCTTATATTGGTGGACTGCCTTGGTAAAAGACCTGAGATTGAGACACTTACCTTCCATTAGGTATTGGAATGAATTGAGGTATGCCTTAAGAAGAAGGTATGTTCCAGCTTACTATGACAGAGAGTTAATGGACAAGCTCCATAAACTCCAACAAAGAAACATGAGTGTTGAGGAATATAGGCAGAAAATGGAGTTACTCATGTTGAGAGCTGGGATAAGAGAGGAACCAAGGATAACAATTGCTAGGTTCCAAAGTGGACTCAACTATGACATAAGAGATAAGGTAGAACTTTTACCTTATAATGATCTCAATGAGTTAGTCCAACTATGTGTTAGCGTAGAGCAACAATTAAAGAGGATAACTCCCTCTAAAAAAGTCTACTCTAATTCTTCCTACCCTAGGAAAGAGTCCAAGAGGAAGGGTGAACCCTCCAAATCAAAGGAAGAGGGACCTAGGCAAAAGGAAAAAGAAAAATATCCCTTTAGAGAATCTTCAAAAACTGATAGGGTAAAAGAGATCAAGTGTTTAAGATGTGGTTACAAAGGGCATTATTCTTCTGAGTGTCTTAACAAAAGGTCTACTTATATCCTAGAACATCAAAATGGAGATTCTTCTAGTGACTCAAATACTTCCATATCTGAGGAAGAAGCCTTACCTTGTGAAGGAGAGTTGTTATTGGTGAGAAGACATCTTGGAGGTCAGCATATAGAGCTAGAACAATCACAAAGGGAGAATCTATTCTGCACAAGATGCAAAGTTTTTGAAAATAATTGTTCATTGATTGTGGATAGTGGGTCCTTTTTTAATTGTTGTAATTCTAGAATTGTGGAAAGGTTGGCCTTATCTACTATTCCTCATCCCAAGCCTTACAAGCTTCAATGGATAAAAGAGGATGAAGAAATAATAGTCAAAACACAAGTAAACATACCTATCTCCATTGGAAAGTATGAAGAAACAATTTTATGTGATGTTGTGCCAATGGATGCTGGGCATGTTCTACAAGGTAGGCCATGGCAATATGATCATAACTCCACTCATGATGGCTACACCAATAAGATAACTTTTCTCCATAAAGGAAGTAAAATAACTTTGATTCCTTTTACACCTCAATAAGTGAAAGAGGATGAAATAAAAATAAAAATGAAAATTGAAAAGGAAAGAAAATAAGAAGAAAGGTTCGATAAGCAACCTTCTAAAGGAGGAAATATAAAGGAGAAGAAGGTATCCATGCTTTTAAATTCTTCATCCAAAGGTAAATACCCTGAATCTTCTTCTCAAAAAAATCACTTTGTTTCATCATATAATGAAGGGGAATGTTCAAAACAAAGTGAAGAAAAAATAAAACAAAGGCAAAGGATACTTCTAAGAAAATATTTCTCAAAGATAAAAGGCCTTCATTCTATATTCTTTTCTTTGGATACATCCTTTTAATAATGTTCATCTTTGTCTGTTGTAGAGTTATTTTTGATCCAGGAGGGAAGAAATAAACCAAGTTGTGCTTCTTTATACCTTCCTATTTGAGGACAAATCGTTTTTCAAGAGGGAGGGTATGATGGAAACCTAACTAGGGAATTCATTCAAAGAAGTAGCAACTCAAGCTAAGGGAAAGAAAGGGAAGTTAAAGAAGGAATTTTAAAGGCTTTCTTAAGATTTTCTTTCTAATCTTAGAATGATTATCTTTTAATATGTTCATATGTTGTTTTGTAAGGTCTAAAGAAAGCTTGGAGACTATGATTGAGCTATCCAAGAAGAAGCTAAATGAATCAAGGAAAACAAAGAAGCCAAAATGGAAGTAGGGGAGCCCAAGAGAATTTGCTCACATATGGGAATTCTCAAGGCACTTTCTCACCCAGCCCAAAACCTAAAAGACCCCCAACGTTTTTGGCATTTGGAAGCTGTCCCACGTGCTTTGCTGACCTAGAAGGCAACAGGGGTTTTGCTAAACCAATTTGAGCACGCATCCTATGGGAATTATTTGGAATTTAGGAGGTTTTGAATTCAGAAAAGAAGCACCTCTTCACCTATAAATAAGAGGACCTCCTCTCTTTTTTTTTCTTCACTTTTGAGCCTTATTGAAATGCTGCAGAATTTTCATTCCAGCCTTAATACTCTTGAGTCAAATCTTCTCTTCACTCTCTCTACCCTTTCCTCTAGCTTCCTGCCATAGTGGGAAGGCCTTCTAAGCTGAGAGGATATTCCACACATTCCTACCATCACCGAAACACCACAACTTCATTAAAACACATCAAACACTGCATCAACATTCTCATTCAGCTGCATCCTCTGTTTTGCTGATTTCTTCTGGCTTGGAGCTATTGTCTGCATAATTCCCGCTGGATCTAGTCTCCATCACGAATCCTCCTAATCCACTCTCACATATCTTTAAGAATTCTACTCTTTCATTATTGTTAATGCAACTTTCTAATTCACCCTAAACCCGATGTCTCGGCGAAGAGAGCCTACTCATAATTACTAGTTTACTATGTCTATTCACCCTAATAATTATTCATGCATTATATTAATTTGCACAGAAGCTTAAAAGAATTAGGCCTCATATCCCTATGTCTAGGTAATATTGCTCCCAAGAGATTTCCCCAGATCTAGATTACCCATACGTGTCCATAGAGATAATCAAAGTGCATGCAATTGAATAATGTCTTATCTCAATGCATGAATTATAACGGAGGAAATACTCTAACAAATAATGAAATCAAGCATATGAATGAAGAACAATTTGATATATGAGAGTTTCAAAGGATTACATCGTTTTCCCCAACAACAATAAGGTTTAGGTCACCATTGTCATGGTGAAACTAGTTGAAAAGAATGAAGATAATGAAAAGATAAACCCTAGAATTGTAGGTTGGAGCTTTCGCATCCAAAATCTTCCTCCAAGGGGTGAGAAAGGGTGTTTCTGCGTCTTCTTCTGCCAAAAGATACCCTCTAAGGGTTGTACTGATCTATTTATAAACTATGAAAAATTACAGAAAACAGGCCCAAGCCCAAGTACAACGCCCAGCGCTGGTTCCACTTCTCAGTGGTAGCTGCGGCACTCAAGTGGGATGCTCAGTGTTCACGCCCAAGCGTCTGGCAGTCACTTCACTGGAGAAGCTAGCGCTCAGCGCTGGTTCTGGCGCTTAGCGGTAGGCACGACTCTATCTTCTCCCCTCAGCTTTAGCGCTTAAGCGTTTGACAGAGTCTTTTTTAGCAAAGTTGGCGCTGAGCGGTGGCTGCGATTCTTCATTTGCACCTTTTTTCATCCTTTCTTGAGTCCAACTCCTTCCTACTTCAATATCCTTCATTCTATTCTCGTTAAGTCTTGTCAAAATAAGGAAAACCAAGCATAATACCCATAAAACCACCTTCGACTCTCTTATAACCTAACTAAGACAAAATGCATGATTTCAAGCTAGTTTCTAAGTCATTAAGGGTGTGTTTTGTATCAAAATCAAGTATGAAAATAACGGTTTTTTAACCGTTATCAAGTAGCAAGGAGTTGGAATAAGGAAAAGCTGGAAAATAGCACAAAAGAAGAATCGCATCTGGCGCTGAGCGCCATTTTCACCGCTGAGCGCCAAGTTTGCTGTTGAGTTCTCTGTTTGGCGCCTGGGTGCCACTACTGAGGGCCAATTTCCACTGTCTCACACCTGGGCACCATCGTTGAGCGTCACTTTGAGAACCGCACCTACCGTTGAGCGCCATTTTTAGCGTTGAGCGTTGATGACGTGTGCTTGGGCCAATTTCTGCTATTTTTTATAAACTATATAAGGGTTTGGACAACCTAGATGGTCTATCTTTAGACAGAAAGAAGCCTAGAAACACCATTTTAACCCCTCGGAGACGAATTTTGGATGCAGAAGCTCTGATCTTCAACTTTTAGGGTTCTATCTTTCATTCTTTTGATTATTTTCATCTAGTTTCACCATGTCTATGGTGAACTAAACCTCCATTTTTGTTGGGGAATCAATGTAATCCTTTGAAATTCTTATGTATTCAATTGATTATTATTATATATGCTTTACTTCATTAATGTTAGGGTTTTTACTCTACGCTCTATGCATGCTTTGTTTAACTCATTCAATTGCATGATCATTGATTTTGTCAATATGGACACATACAGGAAAATCTAGATCTAGGGAAATTCTCCCAAAATCAATATTACCTAGACATAAGGATAGGAGGGTTGGTTGCCTTTAAACTTCTGTGCGAATGTAATGCATAATTTGTTGTTAGGGGTACAAGACATTGTGAACTAGTAATTAAGAGTAGGCTTTCTTCACCGAGACATTGGGTTTAAAGTAAATTAGAAAGTGGCATTAACATTAATGAAGAAGATGAATTCGTAAGTACATGAGAGTGGATTGGATAAGTCGAAAACTCCAAAAACATAATTATTCCATATTTTATACCCGAATCACCTGCGTATTCTTGAGTCAATTGATCAACACTTGCATTCATCTTTATTTTCTGCATTGCAAAAGCTAAAATTTTCGTTCTCAAGTCCTAAATAATCAAAAAATCACATGACTATTTAGGCCAGTGAGTCTCTTGGGAAAACGATACTTGGTCTTACCATTTATATTACTTGATACGATTCGGTACACTTGCCGGAGTCTTAACAAGTTTTTAAACCATTATTAGTTATTGGGAAAATTGAAAAGAAAAAGCACTTAGATAAGCAGTGAGTACTTGAAAAGCAAAAGCAAAAGAAAAGAAAAATGAAAAGAAAAGAAAAGAAAAGCTCAATGCATAGGAAAGTTGGGAAAAAGAAAGAGAGTTTGTGCTTGAATGATGAAATCATAAATGTCTCTCTTAAATCAAGGATTTTGCTAACCAGAAAAACCAATTTCCTTCTTAGCCCAGCTAAGTTACAAGCCATGAAAAGACCTTGTGATGAAAACCTACTTGTGAAAGTTCATTTGTGTGACATTGTGATATCAGAGTGAAAAAGACACGAACACCTCACTATACACCTTTGAGTTGAGTGATACACTTTTGTGTGCTTGAGTGATACACTTTTGAGTGCTTGAGTGAAACACTTTCCTTGGTGAGGAGCAGTTCTTTGAATTTCTGATTACATCTTTGCTTGAAGGATAACATTTGTTGCAGTGCATAAGCATCATATTGATCTTGATTGAATTAAGATATCTGCACATCTTCACTAACATCTTTATGCTGAATTGATAAAAGTAATTTCTTGTCCTGGAAGGAAAATTTTTGAAAAATGTTTTGTCATTGTAGTAATTGTTCTGAAAAGCTGAGTTACAATCTGTTTTGCTTAAGGATAAGCAAAGTTCTAAGTTTGGGGTTATGATAACGATTGAAAATACCGTTATCTGTGATGTAATTTCGATACTAAATGCACCCCTTTTCTGGTTAGAAACTTTCTTGGAATCATGTTTTTCTATTAAGTTGTGTGAATAAGAGAGTTGAGGTTGAATTTGATGAGTTTATGAATAAATTCCCTTGTTTTGGCAGGAAATGAGATAAATACGGAAAGCAGAGATTAAGTGCCTGGGAGATGGAGCTCAGAAAGACCTAGAAAAGCACCAGAAGAAAGGGAAACATGAAGCTTGGACACCCTGTTTGGAGGCTTAAGCGCAAAAGAGTGTCGTTCACCGCTCGGGCGCCCTAAGTAGGGCGCTTGAGCACCAGCTTCATGGGCCAAACTTCTTTTTGTTTTGTTTTTCGCTCTATTTAAAGGACCCAAATGCCCTAGGTTTTGTATCTTTGGTAGGAGCGCAGCTGCACACTCTTGGACTCTCCGGAGGAAGATTTGGATGCGAGAGCTTCCATTCCCAATTTCTAGGGTTTTTCTATCTCATTCTTCTCCATTGTTCATCTAGTTTCTCCATGTCTGTGGGGAACTAAAATCTATTTGTTGTTGGGGGATGATGTAACCTTGTGAACTCTCATGTATTTGAATTGAATCTTAATAATATGCTTTTTCATTAGTTGTTAGAGTAATTCATCTGTTTCAACGCTTGTTGTGTTTAACTCATTCATTAGCATGATTTATGAATTGCATGAGTGCCGAGAGGTTCCTTACAATTCAGGTTCTTGTTGAATTACTCTTAAGAGTAATATTTCTCAAGGATGAGGGTATGAGTCTTGGTCGTCTTAAAGTTCTTGATCTTCACATCTTATTACTAGGAATGCTAGGAATTGCATGAACTGGTAATTAGGGACAAACTTATTCGCCGAGGGATTTGGTTTAGGTGATTTAGTGAGTGACGTTAACATTAATGCATAAAGAAGAATTCTTACATACATGAGAGGGAACTTGGTGAAATCTAACCCTAACAACATACTCATTTCACATTAAACAACATCCGTTGATTATTGTGCTACTTTGCTATTGATCAATTTGCATTCATATTTAATTTTTTGTTTTGCATTTGAAACCAATGATCTCGTTTTCTCTAAGTCTTAATTAATCGAGTTATCACACGACTATCTAGTGCCGAGAGTCTCTTGGGACACGATACTTGGTCTTACCATTTTATATTACTTGTGCCATTCAGTACACTTACCGATCTAGCAAACACCTAACTGCCCTTTTTGAGGCCCTCAACGCTGAAGGCCATTGGATCACGCTTGGGCGCCCTTCTAGGGGCGCTGAGCGCTAGTTCTCGACTACCGTTTCACGTCTGGGCGCCCTTTTAGGGGCACTAAGCGCCAATATCCACTGTTCCACGCCTGGGCGCCATACCTTAAGGCTGGAGGCTATACTTGAGGCAATGCAACGCCAAAATGTTGCCTTGGTGCAGCAAAACACCATCGCTCTATAGAATTTAGAAGCTGCAAGGGTGGCCGCTGAGAATGCAAGGGTGTTAGCGGACAATGCAAGGATGGAGACTGATAACACCCAAAGACCACTCATGGATATGCTGGCTAGAGGTGTACCCACTCCCGGTACTTCCTCTTCTGCTGCTCCAATTCAGGAGTGGACTTTGGAGAGCTTTGTCCAACATCATCCCGCCAGGTTCACTGGCAAATGCAGCCCTGACGAGGCCGATCACTGGTTCCAGGACATGGAACGGATTTATGAAGCAAAAGGGTGTCCAGATGAGAGGAAGTTGGCCTACACCCAATACTTGACGACAGGAGAAGCTGGACATTGGTGGAACAGTGTGAAGATAATTCTAGAGAGGAACAGGACTCCTATCACTTGGGAGTTGTTCGGAACCAAATTCTACACGGAGTACTTCCCTGACAACGTCAGATTTGCTAAGGAAGTGGAGTTTCTTGAGCTGGCACAGGGAAACAGGTCGGTGTCTGAGTATGCAGACCGCTTTAAACATCTACTCCGCTTTAACACCATGGTCGTAGATGAGGAGTGGCAATGCCGGAAGTTTGAAAATGGCTTGAGGAAAGATATAAAGTTGATGGTGAAGGGGTTGCGTATCCGAGAGTTATCTGCCTTAGTGGAGATGGCTCGTGACCTGGAGAAGACCAAGGGAGAGCCAGAGGGACCTCAGAGACACCAGAGCCAACCACTGAGGGTTGGTGGACCAGTTATATCCAGAGGTGGTTCCAGTTATAGGAGGACCCCTTTCTCTAGACCTACTTCTTCTGGGTCCAGGGGTTCTTCGTCTTAGTCATCGGGGCAGTCCATAGCCCCGTGAGATGCTTCAGGTGTGGAGGACCACACTTTCAGTCTGTTTGCCCTCAGCTAAATGGGTACAAGAAGTGCAACTTTTGTGGGCGTGAAGGACATTATGGCCGAGACTGTCCTACAGCCAGGAGGACAGGACCGTAGCCACGCCAGACTGGGAGAGCCATTCAGAGAGGTGGTGCCAGACCACAGGCTGCGGGGAGAGTTTATGCTTTGACAGGAGCTGAGGCAGCTAGTGCAGGTAACTTGATTGTTAACAGTTGCCTATTATATGGAGTTTCTTGCGTGACTTTATTCGAATCGGGGGCAACACATTCATTTGTGTCTGAGGCTTGTGTGGAGAGACTCGGTCTAGTTCCTAGAGAGCTTCCGTGGGATCTGGTGGTGTCTACACCAGCAGCTGGGTTAGTCAGGACATCTAATGTGTGCTCCAGATGTCCTATTGAGGTAGAGAGGCGCAGGTTCAGAGTGAACCTAATTTGCTTACCTCTATAGGGGCTAGAGGTAATCCTAGGCATGGATTGGTCATCCGCCAATCGCATTCTTCTAGATTGCGGGGGAAAGAAGTTGATATTTCCCAATAAAGGCAAGAACATGCCATTGTCACTCGGTGTGTTAAGGCAAGACCTTATAGAGGGCGCTTGTTGTTTCTTAATCATGTCCTACATGGATGGGGTTCAAGACTTAGACCTTTCAACTCATGGAGACCAGAATGTAGATGTTCGGGTGGTGAACGACTTCCTAGA
Organism: Vigna reflexopilosa; assembly: GCA_027742785.1. NCBI lineage: Eukaryota > Viridiplantae > Streptophyta > Magnoliopsida > Fabales > Fabaceae > Vigna > Vigna reflexopilosa. Next base: position 35,703,946 of record CM050911.1, on the reverse strand, counting down.
TGTGTTCCCTGAGGAAGTCCCCGGTCTACCTCCTCTTAGAGAGGTAGAGTTCTCTATAGACTTGGTCTCAGGAGCGGGACCGATTTCTATAGCCCATTATAGGATGGCGCCGGCAGAGTTAGCGGAGTTGAAGAAGCAGATTGAGGAGCTGCTAGAGAAGCAATTCATTAGACCCAGTGTTTCACCATGGGGTGCACCAGTTTTGTTGGTGAAGAAGAAGGATGGCAGCTCCCAATTATTTGTTGATTATAGGCAACTGAACAAACTCACGATCAAGAACTAGTATCCTTTTCCAAGGATAGATGATCTATTGGACCAATTACATGGAGTAGTTGTATTTTCAAAAATTGATTTGAGATCGGGCTACCATCAAATCTTGGTAAAAGCTGATGATGTGCAGAAGACAGCTTTCAGATCCAGATATGGCCACTACGAGTATGTAGTCATGCCTTTTGGTGTGACTAATGCTCCAGCTATCTTTATGGATTATATGAAAAAAATCTTTAGACCATTCTTAGATAAATTCGTGGTTGTCTTCATTGATGACATCCTGGTTTATTCTAAGACTCGGGAAGAGCACGAGGATCACCTAAGGACAGTGCTTGGAATACTAAGGGAGAGGGAGTTATATGCAAAGCTTTCCAAATGTGAATTTGATAACGGTCTCAAAACCGTTATTTTCATGCATAAATTTGATATTAAATCACACCCTCTATAGCTTAAAATGAGCTTAGAATCAAGTAAAACTCTTAAGTTGTGTCACATGAGAGTCAAAAGTTGTTTCTAGAGATATTATGCTTGTTTTGCAGGGTTTTTGATGAAAATTGAAGATGGCAATGAAGTAGGAAGGCCATAGACTCAAGAATGAAGGAGAAAAAGGAAGAAAAGAAGAGTCTGTGAACCGCTCAGCGGTAAATTCCACCGCTGAGCGTCCTAGTTCGAGGAAAAGTATTGTCTAGCGCCCATGCAGTGACGCTGAGCGTCCAGAGAGACAAGAGGTAAACCGCTCAACGGTCATTTTAGGTGCCTGGGCGGTGGCATGTGTTGAGGCAAACCGCTGAGCGGCCAATTTTGGCTTTTAGGCGGGGTTCTGTTTTTATATTTTGGATTTTGAGATCTTTCTGTTATCTTTTTGGCTTATATATAGCCCTAGTGCGAATCCAAATGTAATTCTTTTGGCAGAGAACAACGTCCACAACAGTTTTACACCTTTGGAAGAGATTTCTTGGATGCTTAGGCTCCACTTTATCAAATCTAGGGTTTGCTTTTCCATTCTTCCATTATATTTCATCTAGTTTCACCATGACTATGGTGAACTAAACCCTTTGTTGTTGGGGAACAATGTAATCTTTTGAAACTCTCATATATCCAAATTCTTGTTTACTTTATATGCTTGCATATGCTTGATTTATCAATTGTTTGGTTCTTTACCTGTATTTAATGCTTTTACCGTTTAACTCATTCGGTAGATGTTGTTTGTCTTTATTGATACGGGGACGTACAGTAATGTCATGAACTGGGGAGAATTCCTTGATTATGTTAATACCTCCTAGGGATAGGGGTAGGATGATCAATTGTATTTTGCTTCCGATTATCATGCATTATTAATTACTAGGGGAGGCTAGGGATAGCAAGCCGGTAATTAGTAATAGGCTCTTTTGACCAAGGGATTGGGTTAAGGGTAGACCAAGAAAGTTTGCATGGCAATATGATAAATAAGCAAAGTAAATAAGAAGAGTACATATATGAGGGTGGATAAGATGAAATTGTAAACCCCAACAATCTCATTCATTCATAGTTTCTCTTAGTCAATTGAATTAATGCATTTGCATGTTTATTTCTATTTTGCATTCAAACCATTTAAACTAATTTTCTTTTACTCAAGTCTTAAACAATTTGTTTACACGAAAGATGAGGCCTTAAGATTCCTCTGGGAAGAACGATATTGGGATTACCGATTTTTATTACTTGATATGATCTGGTACACTTGTCAGGGTCTTAACAAGATTTTGGCGCCGTTGTCGGGGACTCTTGGTTTAACTTTTCTAGTAGTGTAAACTGATTAAATTTGACTTGATTTTTATGTTTATTTTATTTTTGTTCTAATAAATGTTTTCTAGGGTTTTATGCCTAATGTTTGCAGGATGCAGTTTGGACAAGAATTTGATTATATGGGCACTCAATTCTACTAAAATAATTTCAACCACTGGTGGGAACCTCACTCATACATGGATCAAAGCCAATCTGGGCAAGCTGATGAGCAACAAATTACTCCACTTAAGAAATATACAAATTCTGATGAACTTCTTCAGAGGATCATGAATTTGGAAGTATACCATGTCAAAAGCATAGAGGAGAGTGTAAAGAATGACGAATTTTTTCCACAGGGCATGTATAGAAGATTTTCTACTAATAGAAGCATGGAAGAGATGCAACAATATCAGTGGCAGCAACAAATCTATTTACCAATAGAAACGTGGGAGTATGATCAAGAACTATGTCATCAGATAGTTGATGTGACAGAACAAGTCAAAAGCCTTAATGAAAAGTTCGACAAATTTTTGGAGAAGTACGATTCTAAGAGCTATGAAGTTACCTTTAGGAATTTGGAGACACAAATTGATGAGGTTGTTGATGAGGACAAGATAGAGAGAGAGGTGAAAAAGATAGAGGAGATAGAAACAGAAAAGGTTATTGTTGAGGAGAAGATAGATGAAGAAAAGATAGAAGAAGAGGCTGTAAAATTGAAAGAGATGGAGTATGAAAAACCCTTGCCCTATCCAAAGACATATTTTAGGAGGGAGAAAGAAAAGCAGTTTGAGCGCTGTATGGAAATAACCATACCATTTTCTGAAGCACTTCAGCAAATGCCATCATATGCGAAATTTTTGAAAGAAATTCTCATGAAGAAAAGGAAGTATATTGAGAAGGAAACTATTGAGGTGCAAGGAAATTACAGTGCAGTCATACAAAGGACATTACCTCCTAAATTACAAGATTCAGGGAGCTTTACCATTCAAGTGGTTGAAAGAAAAGAGAAAAATAGAAAATGTGCAAAAATAAAGAAGAAAATAAAAAGAAAGAAAAAGAGAAAGTTAAGGGAGAAGAAGAGTGAGAAGAAGAGGAAGAGAGGAAAGAAGAAAAGATCACATGAAAAACCTCTTCCTCATAAAAAGAAATATCATAGGAAAGAAAAGAAAATTATGTGCTTCATGGAAATCTTTAAGAAATTGAAGATCAAAGTTCTTATGATTGAAACAAGGAAACAGGTGCTTAGTGTTCTTAATTTTCTGAAGAAATTCAGCAGTAAGAAGAAAAAGAAAAGAATATCAAGCAACGGGAGTATCAACACTTACTGATGGGTGTTGAATTTATTGGGTAGCTTCTATTGAGGGAAGCTAAAGATTTTTATGTATCTACTGAAGGATACAGGAAGGCACACCCACTGAAGGATGTTGGTAAGGATTGCACTTACTGAAGGGTGCAAGAAAGGTTTGGGTCAGGCTCGTGACGTTAAATAAGCGCTACCTGAGAGGCCACCCAGTTGATTGATTTATTATTGTTGCATGTTTTAATACTGTTCTAGTTGCATTTAGGGCTTAATTGTTGCATAAGTGAGTAAAGTGAGTAGGAATTGTATTTAGGGTTTAATTGTTGCATTTTAGAAAATCCATTCTCTATCACTTTTGCATCATTCATAATCCAGGATTGGGGTTTTTGAGAGAGCACTGCATTTTTGTTTCATCCATCATCAGTTATAAGAATTTTGCATACATTCAAGGTCTTTCCACCCCAAGGACAGGTTGTTATTGCCGAGATGATCATAGGAATGTACAACACACCTCTTGCTCATAGGTGGACAATGGATGAGTTCAACAACAGAGTGCTTGGTAAGAGCAGGCACAAGGGAGTGGAGCTGGAGCAGATGAAGCTCCAATCATGGAGGATGATGACAAGGATGATAACTTTGAGGATGCGAAGGCTGGAGAGGATGAGGACTCCGATGACGAGATGGAGTGATATGGCATCTACTAATGGATGCCAGTGCATTAGAGCAGGGTTTTATCTTTCTTTTTCTTTTGTACTTTGAATTTGTAGAATAGGTTGAACTTTTATTTTGTGTCTATGCTTGGCTTGTACAATGGTTCTGATGGTAGTATTAAAATGCATGACAAGTATTTGATAATGATTGAATATGGTTGATTGAGAATGTATGTGTGATGATATCCAATTGAATGGTTCACTAACTATATGAACAGATGTATTGTGGTTTATGATTGTGATTGTGATGCTAAGAAAGATAAATGAATGATGTGTGAGAAAGCATGTTGTGTGAGGTCTTGAGCTCCAAAATTTTCACTGATATATGTACTGTTCACAGGGAATCATGAATGATATTGCCTTAGTCTTGATAATTGATTTGCATGCTTATGTTATATGATCAAGGCCATGTTTGGAAGCCCTTATTTAGCCAAATTTTCACCCAAAAAAAAAGTTTAAAATTTTATACCCTTTTTAAACCTTGCCCTTAAACAGGATGAAAACCCTTGATTTGAAATTATTTATCTTGAGTAGGGTTGAGAATAATCTTATCTGATGAAAAGGTTTAAGTTTGGGGTTGTATGGGGAAAATTGAAAGGCAAAAGAAGAGCATTGAGTTCAAGTATTGAAAAGAAAAATGCATGAGTAAAGAAGAAAAAGAAAAAGTAGAAGCATGAAAAAGGAACTCAATGCAAAATTGATAAAAAGGGAAGAAGTTGGGAATAAAAGAGATGGGTGATAGAGAGAGTTTAAACTTGAACCTTTTCAATGATGAAATAGCTCTCTTAATTCAAGGATTTTGCGATCCAGAAAAACCAAATTTTCTTGATAGCCCAACCTCATTACAAGCCTTGGAAAAGTCCTTGTGATGGTATTTGCATGTAAAGATTTTGATTGTTTTAGATAAATGGCAATATTGTTCTATGTGACATGTGAATAGTAAAGAGTGGAGTGGGTCCTTAAACACTTGAGTGATTGAGTGAAACACTTGCTTGGTAAGAATTGTTGAAATCCATGTTTACATCTATGCTTAATGGATTGATCATTCATGAATAAAACATCTGTTAGGAAATATTGAAGTAGGTGAACTACATTGGATTGAAAGCATGCTTGCATTTTGGTAGGATTCCATTGAAAATCTGAATTGGAAAATAACTTGTCATGAAGAAAAGGATTTTGAAAAGTGTAGAACTATTTGATGAAAAATTGGAAGGCCAAGTTTTGTTTTGTTTTGCTTGAGGACAAGCAAAGTTTTAAGTTTGGGTTGTGATAACGGTCTCAAAACCGTTATTTTCATGCATAAATTTGATATTAAATCACACCCTCTGTAGCTTAAAATGAGCTTAGAATCAAGTAAAACTCTTAAGTTGTGTCACATGAGGGTCAAAAGTTGTTTCTAGAGATATTATGCTTGTTTTGCAGGGTTTTTGATGAAAATTGAAGATGGCAATTAAGTAGGAAGGTCATACACTCAAAAATGAAGGAGAAAAAGGAAGAATAGAAGAGTCTGTGAACCGCTCAGCGGTAAATTCCACCGTTGAGCGTCCTAGTTCGAGAAAAAGTATTGTCTGGCGCCCAGGCGGTGACGCTGAGCGTCCAGAGCGACAAGAGGCAAACTGCTCAGCGGTCATTTTAGGTGCCTGGGCGGTGGCGTGTGTTGAGGCAAACCGCTGAGCGGCCAATTTTGGCGCCTGGGCGGTTGTCTGTTTTTATATTTTGGATTTTGAGATCTTTCTGTTATCTTTTTGGCTTATATATAGCCCTAGTGCGAATCCAAATGTAATTCTTTTGGCAGAGAATAACGTCCACAACAACTTTACACCTTTGGAGGAGATTTCTTGGATGCTTAGGCTCCATTTTATCAAATCTAGGGTTTGCTTTTCCATTCTTCCATTATATTTCATCTAGTTTCACCATGACTATGGTGAACTAAACCCTTTGTTGTTGGGGAACAATGTAATCTTTTGAAACTCTCATATATCCAAATTCTTGTTTACTTTATATGCTTGATTTATCAATTGTTGGGTTCTTTACCTGTATTTAATGCTTTTACCGTTTAACTCATTCGGTAAATGTTGTTTGTCTTTATTGATATGGGGACGTACAGTAATGTCATGAACTGGGGAGAATTCCTTGATTATGTTAATACCGCCTAGGGATAGGGGTAGCAAGCATTATTAATTACTAGGTGAGGCTAGGGATAGCAAGCCAGTAATTAGTAATAGGCTCTTTTCGCTAAGGGATTGCGTTAAGGGTAGACCAAGAAAGTTTGCAAGGCAATATGATAAATAAGCAAAGTAAATAAGAAGAGTAAATATATGAGGGTGGATAAGATGAAATTGTAAACCCCAACAACCTCATTCATTCATAGTTTTTCTTAGTCAATTGAATTCATGCATTTGCAGGTTTATTTCTGTTTTGCATTCAAACCATTTAAACTAATTTTCTTTTATTCAAGTCTTAAACAATTTGTTTACACGAAAGATTAGGCCTTAAGAGTCCTCTGGGAAGAATGATATAGGGATTACCGATTTTTATTACTTGATACGATCTGGTACACTTGCCAGGGTCTTACCAGAATTCTGGATGGAAGAAGTACACTTCTTAGGGCATGTTATCTCGGCTGGTGGAATTGTTGTTGATCCAGCCAAGGTACAAGCAGTGATGGAGTGGGAAAGACCGAAAACTGTCATAGAAGTGAGAAGCTTTGTGGGATTATCAGGTTATTATCGGCGTTTTATAGAAAATTTCTTTCCAATTGTGGCGTCTTTGACTCAGTTGACCTGGAAGGACCAACCCTTTGTCTAGGCGCAGTCGTGTTTGCTTTGAAGATATGGAGGCATTATCTCTATGGTGCACAGTTTCAAGTGTTCAGTGATCATAAAAGTCTCAAGTATTTATTTGACCAGAAGGAGCTGAACATGAGGCAGAGGAGATGGTTAGAGTTTTTGAATGATTATGATTTTTATCTTCTATATCATCCTGGAAAAGAGAATGTAGTAGCAGATGCTCTGAGCAGGAAGACAGTGCACGTGTCCACTTTAATGGTAAGAGAGCTTAAATTGGTAGAAAGTTTCCGAGACTTGGAACTCCATGTTGAAATTGAACCAGACAACATTATCTGCAGTAAATTGGTGATATCTTGTGGCTTGATAGAGCGCATTAAAGAGGGGCAGTTGTTAGACCCCAAACTTCAGACATCCATAGCTCTAATTGGTATTGAGAAAGGGAAGGACTTCAACACAGGGACAGATGGTCTCTTGCAGTTCAGAGGTAGGACTTGTGTTCCTAATGATGGAGAGCTAAAAAGATTATTACTTGAGGAGAGTCATCAAAGCCGTTTTAGCATACATCCAAGAATGACAAAAATGTACCAAGATCTCAAGAAGTCGTTCTGGTGGTCAGGAATGAAGAAAGATGTAGCTCAGTTTGTGGCTTCTTGCTTGACTTGTCAGAAGGAAAAAGTGGAACATCAGAGGCCTGGGGGTTTGTTGCAACCATTGGAAATTCCAGAGTGGAAATGGGATAGCATCGCCATGGACTTTGTTACTCACTTACCCCGCACTTTTAGGAAGCATGATGCTATATGGGTGATAGTGGACAGATTGACCAAGAACGCCCACTTCTTGGCAATCGACTTGAGAATGTCTATGGCGAAACTGGCACAGTTGTACATCAAGGAGATTGTGAGGCTTCATGGAGTACCTTCCAGTATTGTGTCAGATAGAGACCCAAGATTCACCTCCGTTTTTGGCAAACACTACAGAGTGAGATGGGTAGCAGACTACATATGAATTCAACTTACCATCCTCAAACAGATGGCCAGTCTGAGAGAATGATCCAGTCCTTAGAAGATTTGCTGAGAACATGTATACTAGATCATCTGGGAGCCTGGGATGAGGTGTTACCATTGGTAGAATTCACTTATAACAACAGCTACCAGGCTAGTATTGGTATGACGCCATTTGAGGCCTTGTATGGGAGGCGCTGCAGAACCCCTCTGTATTGGTTTCAGGAGGGTGAATCACTATTGACTGGGCCAGAGTTAGTGCAGCAGACCATAGAGAAGGTAAAGTTGATACAGGAAAGGATGAGAGCATCTCAGAGCTGGCAGAAATCATATGCTGATCGGAGGCGGAAACCCTTGGAGTTTGCAGTTGGGGATCATGTGTTCCTCCGAGTGACTCCTACTACTGGCGTAGGAAGAGCCATTCGAGCTAGGAAATTGTCTCCTAGATACCTGGGCCCTTATCAAATCTTGAGGCGTATAGGGCCGGTGGCTTATGAGATTGCCATGCCACCTCAACTTGAAAACCTTCACCCAGTGTTCCATGTTTCTCAGCTTAGAAAGTATGTGCCGGATTCGTCCCATGTCTTAGAAGCTGAAGATGTCCAAGTAAGAGAAGACTTATCTATGGATGTGCAACCAGTTAGAGTTGAAGAAAGTCAAACCAAACGGCCTCAAGGGAAGAGTATCGGGCTCGTTAAGGTCATCTGGGACGATAAAACGGGTGACTCAACGTGGCAATTGGAGGAAGACATGTGAAAGTCTTACCCTCATCTATTTTATGGTAAGTTTTATTTTCGAGGACGAAAATTTTATTTGTTGGGGAGAATGTCAGGACCTGAAAACAGGCTTAGGGACATTGGGCCTTATGAATTGGGGCAGCCAAGCCCATAAGTTTAGAGTGCCTCAGCCTTAGAGGGAGGCCTCTCTTTTTCAGAAGTCAGATTCTCACTTTGCTAATTTCCTTTCTCTCTCTAAGAACCTTGCCCTAACTGTGAAATTGTGCATGTTATGATGTGATGAATTTAATCTGTTTTGAATGAGTTTAATCTTTGGAAATGTTGTGTGCTGATTATTATTTGATTGGGATGAGTTTGTTGGCTGAAATTGATCTTGTTGGAAGGTTTGGAGTAAGGGTTTTGTAATAGCATGTATATGGGTATTAAATAGGTGTACATGAACTGTTTGAGGTTACTGTGAGAGGAAGTGAAAATATTAAAAATTAAGCATTTTAGATTTAGAGCATAAGAGAACATGGTAGATAATTTAAATAAATTAATTGTTAATTGTTGAGACCCTTCCTTTGTTGGCAGGATAGAGGAACCTTAAAAACCTGAGTTGGCACATCTCTGATCATAGAGCAGCCCTGGCCTGATCCAGTCAGTTGTGACTAGTCATATGTTCTGGCGTCGAAGGTGAGTTTGATGCGTTGAGACATCTGGGTCCTCTCCGGTGACCAATTGGGGGAAAGTAAGATCTCTACTCATAATTAGACAAGTAATTTACCAAATAGGAACCATTTTGGGGTGTAAGGAGGATTGAGGAAAGGTAAGATCTCCACTGTAATAACACTTAATGTAATATGAAATATTAAATATGTAGCAAAATAAATTAATAAATAAATAAATATATATAAATATATATATATATATATATATATATATATATTTCGTTTATTTATTTATTTATATATATATATATATATATATATATATATATATATATATATATATATATTATATTTTTATAACCCTATCAAAAGCATAAGGTGGCAGCGTCTTTTTTTTATGCCATTACATTTAATGTATAGTTTCTAAATAATTGTCTCTATTTCTAAATAATACACTAAGGGACCTTTTCTCATTATGCGGATGTTATTCCATTCAATATATTTCAATGAATGGTTTACAGTGTTGCAAATGTTTCCTTTTTCTCTTCAAAAATCAATAGTGCATGTTTTCTTTTTTTATTATTATTCCATTCATTATATTAAATTTGCAGTGATAAATTTGTTTTAGCTTTCAATGATTATGCTATTATTATTTTCACATATAATCCATGATTTTATCAATTACTGTTTGGTATATATTAATGTTTGGTGGTAACATGACAGTATTATCTATTTGAGATGATTAGAAGTGGTTGTGGAGCATGTTCTGTTACATATGACTTGATCTTTAAGGCTTAAAAATGTGGTTTGATTATAATTCAAAGGTGTGTGAATTGGTAAAGACTGAAACATGATTTCATGGTTGCTTATGGTAGTTTCAAATGTAGAATCTCTTGGTGAGATTCTTAGCGTTTTAGAATGAAAGTAGGAGCTCAGTCTTGGGGGTCTTCCTGACACTCCAATGACCTTTCTTCTCACGTAGAGAGGATTGGACCATGTGGTGAGGAGTAGCAGGAGGTCTTAGTCTTGGAGGCTTCCATCATGCTCCAGGGCGCAGAACGGACAAACCTCGTGCGTCTGGCAGGGCGGGGGAGCCCAGGGCGGGGGAGCCCAAGTATCACCTGCCACCACGGGTGCATGGCCCGCCATAGCTCGACTATCATTCTAAAGTCCGGACGAGTCAAGTCTAGTATTTAACATGATAGGATGGATGTTTTATCTTGTTTTCTTTAAATTAATCTCTTGTATGTACATGCTCTTGATTGTATGCTTTTTATATAATTAGTTCACCCCTGCTTGCTTGTGTTTATGCCATGTTTGCGTATGTTTTTCTTTTGCAATGATCATCCACTTGGATGTGAGCAGAGGAGAATGAGGTTTCCTTGGAGACAGCTTTGGAAGGAAACAAAGATGCTGCAGCTTAGTTCTCTAGGCTTTATGCCATTTGAACTCAAGTTATTTTGAAGACTCTTGTTATATTTCAAGTTTTAAATTCCTAGGATTTTATAGGAGGACTATGATACTCCAATTGTAAATTCCTGTACTGTTTAAGGATGACTGTAATCCTAATTACTCTTGACTGCTTTCCAATATTATGCATGATGACCTCTTATTTATATATTCCTCTTCTATATAATTGGGACGTCACAAATTACATATAATAGTTTGTTTGGGTGAAGTAATTGAAACATTTTATATATTTTTTTATAAAGTAATTTAATTTATATTTTAAGGCAAAATTAATTATATCCATGAGTAAGAGTGAAGTTAGTTCAACATTCGATTCGAAACGACTTGTCTTGATTTTCGGTATCGGTTAACTCCCAAACATTCAATTTGGGTTGATTAGGCTCGAACTATGGCATGAGTTGACTAGGTTTGGCCATTGGAGTAGGTCAAATCGGCTCAATCTTTAGCCCAAGTCGACTCGGCTCAACATTTGGCATGGGCCAACTTGACTTGACTATGATTAGGACCGGCTTGGCTCAACCTCTCGCTCGGGCCAACTCAACTCAACCTTCGACCGAAGCTAACTTAGCTTGACCTTCAGCCTAGACCAATTTGACTTGACCTTCATCTCAAGTCGACTCAACTTGACCTTCACCCAAAGTAGACTTACCTTGACCTAAGCCTAAGCAGACTCGTCTCAAATTCGGTAAGGCCAACTTAACACGACTTTTAGCCTAATTAGCTCGGCTCGACCTTTGAACCGAGTTGTCTTGGCTTGACTTCGGCCGGAACTAACTAGGTTAAACTTTGATCCCGACCAATTTGGCTTAATCATCAGTTTGGATTGACTCAAATTGACCATTAGCCGGAACAGACTCAAATCGATCGTCGATTCGAGTCGTTTTTGCTCAACCTTCGCCTAGGTCATCTCAGTTTGACCATTGCCTCAGGACGACTCAGCTCAACCTTGGTGAGTGGAATGATAATGGAGTGAAATAAGTGAATTTTCAATTTCTTATACTTCTAAAAATATTTGAAATTCTTCTATTTTATTCATTTAAAATACTTTCCAAAATTTCTTAAATTTAAATTTTTTTCTAATTACTTTATCCAAAACAAGACATTTTAATGTAAAAAATTTAAATTCTTCATATTACTCTTTTTAATTACCTCATCTAAACCCAACAAAATTTGTCATACCAATCATTAAAATCATATTTTTCTTCGCTCGCTCCTAATTTTGTTATTTTCTATAAATTATAGCTAATGATAATATGTGTTAGAGAATGTGTTGTGAGTATTCTTCTTAACAAAATCTGCATCCACTAATTAGAGATATTCGAATTACATTGTTCATTTCTCTTTTGAAATGATGGTACTAAGTTTATAACATATTCATTATATTTAATGATGATATTTTATTTAAAATCTACAGAATTATACCTGTAGACTATGTGTAGGAAAATCTATGCGCTAAAAGTATACTTTAGTTTTACATAAATTATATTTACTTAATAGTTTCTTAACTTGGTGTTTTTGTTAGAAGGATCACAATGGACAAAGCGGAATGAATTTCAGTATTTTATCTTTATTTTCAAAGTAAAAATTCATTTACAAAGATAAGGAGTATGAAATTTAAGTCTCACCTTATCTATCAAATAATAAGTAAACTTAATATGTTCATATTATTTTTTTATTGTTTTAAATATTAAATAAATAATATTTTATAATTTTTTTATAAATATTACAGTAAAGAAAATATAATATTATCATTCAAAATGATTTAATTGAATACTTAAAGTTAAATATACTATGATATGAAACAAATAAACATTAAATAAAAATATAAAAAAGGAATAAATACATTATGACCTAAAAATTATTTTACTTAATGAAACTAATATTTATATCGTGCTTCAACAAATGCAATACATACATTAAACCAAACTACACCAATAAAAAATGTGCAATCAAAATTTTAATATTAAAAAATACATCTAAATAAAAAATTTAAAATATTAAGTAAATATTAAGCAAGTCTAACAACAATTAAGAGAATAAAATATTATGGGACAAAAAATAGAATTAAGAGTTTTTTAAATGAAATAAAACTTTAAAAAACAATAAATACAAATTTTATAAGTTACCTAATAAAATATGAACATTTTAATAATTTAAAATAAATTTATATATGAAAAAGTGAACTGGTATAGAAAGGAAAATAAAAACAAAATTGATGTGTATAATATATACATGTTATTGTCATACTTAATTTAAAAATAGACATTATTCATATTCCATATTTAGTTAATGTGATTTTTTTAAAATCAAATTATATATATATATATATATATATATATATATATATATATATATATATATATATTTGGTTAGAATTCTCAATTTATCAGATGTCCTTTCGCGTACCATGCGTTTCTTATTCGTGTGATACTTGTTCCAATATAACATGATTATTTACGTAGTCTATATTCAAACCCAAATCAGAGGCATGTTTGAATTGACTTTTGAAACGAGGTTAAAAAGATGTAATGGTGTTTTCATTTTAGTATTATAAAATAATGATATTATATTTATTTAATAATATAAGTACTGTATGGGTCGTACGACCATAACACTACCCTTTCATTAAACATGCTAGATGGTCATGGAGATCAAGGCGCAGTCGAACTGAATGAGCATAAATAATCCTGATTCAGGGCAGACGACTGAAGATGAACGTCTGTCTGGATCCATAATTAGGCTTTCTCTACAATAATTAAGGTAAGTAGTGATTATAGTTATTGAATTGGGATTGGGTCGTGATTGAGACTTCGCTTATCCCAGGCTTATGACAAAAACTATAAATACAAGTCAAAGGTAAGAGGTAGGTGGTTCACATTTACTACGCATTAATTACAATTGTTTTAGATTACCGTACGGATATTCTATTGACTTTGGCATTGGAGGACCTTTGGCAGGTACACCTCTGGACAATAGAACGAAGACAGACTCAAGATCAAAGTAGGAGAAATTGTGTAGGTGTTTGGAGTAACTTGATCCCACATCCAAAACATTTTGGCGCCCACCGTGGCGCCGAGTGACTAGTAAAACCCAATGGTGACCACGAGAAATATGAGCACGGAAGATCCTATTGAGATTATCAAAATGCTACAACAAAGAATGCAAGAAATGCAACAACATCATGAGCCAGAGTTGGCAGCCGTCTGGGCCAAGTGTTCGGCTCGGATTGCTCAGGAGAAGTTCCCAGAGACGGGAAAGAAGGCAGGGGAAGAACAGGGCAGAGCAGAATACTACGTCGGACGAGACATGGAAACCGATCGAGACTAGGGTTAGGGAGAGTGGGACTAAGACCGTCTCGGCTAAGAGTGTAGCTATTAGTAAATAATTGGTGGTGAAAGCAGAGATCACTTCCGGTAACTTACCGTTCGTCCATGATATTATGGATGTTCAAATATTCGAGCAGTTCGTCCCGCCTGAATTCAAGATATACGACGGGACGACTGATACGGATAACCATATCAAGACGTTTACCAACCAGATAGCGTTCCACACGGGAGAAGCTTTAGAGTGGTTCAATTCTTTGCCCCCTAATTCTATTGAAAACTTTGAGGGTCTTAACGTTATGTTCAGAACTCAATTTGTGAGTAGTCGGGCCCAAGACCTACCCATTTTTGAGCTCGTGAACCTAAAGCAGGGGAAGGAAAAACCACTAAAGACGTTTATGGATCGCTATCAGAAGATCGTACGACGGGTAAAGGGTCTTAATTCTGAGCTTGCCCTCCAATACGTATTGTCGGCTCTGAAGCCGGGGCCCTTTAAGGATAGTGTGTGTCGCCGGGCACCGAGAAGCATGGAAGAGTTGAGAGAACGGGCGACTGACGAAATAAGGGTAGAAGAGATGAAACATAGTTACAAGAAGAAGGGTCATGAGCCTAAGGCGGAGAAGACGGACGGAAAAAAGTCTTAGAACCAACCTGGGAAGCATGGAGGTTTCAAAACCAGGGAACTACCCAAGGGGCCACGCTTTCAACAATACACTCCATTGAACGCCCCCCGGGCCAAATGCTAAGACTCCGACAAGTATACCAAATCGTATCAAGTAATATAAATGGTAAGACCAAATATCGTTTTCCCTAGAGACTCACGGCCTAAACAGTCATGTGATTTCTTGATTAATTAAGACTTGAGAACAAATTCATTTGGTTTATAATGCAAAAATTAAACATGATTGCAAGTTTTGATCAATTGACAATAAGAATTCACAAGTGATTGGTTTGTAAAATATGGAATGAATATGTTGTTGGAGATTTCGATTTCTCCTATCCACTCTCATGTATAAACGAATTCTTCTTCTTCATTAATGTTAATGTCACTCTCTAAAACACTTAAAACTCGATGTCTCAGTGAAGAAAGTCCATCCTTAATTACGAGTTCATAAAATTCCTAGCATCCCTAATAATTAATTCTGAAGCACAGGAGTTTAAGGCAACCCAAACTCATATCCCTATGTCTAGGCAATACTACTTTTGGGAGAAATTCCACAGATCTAGATCTCACCGTATGTGTCCATATCAATGAAATCAATTATCATGCCATGAAGGAGTTAAACAAAGCAAGCATAAAGTATAGAGAAAAACCCCTAAATTAATGAAAGAAGCATATATAATATAGACCAATTCAATACATGAGAGTTTCAAAGGATTACATCGTTTCCCCAACAACAATTGAAGTTTAGTTCATCATTGGCATGGTGAAACTAGATGAATATTAGAAAAGAATGAAAGATAAAACCCTAAAAGTTGAAGATAGGAGCTTCCGCATCCAAATCCGCCTCCAACGGGTGAAAGGGTGTGTTTCTGCTCCTCTTCTGACAAAAGATACCTTCTCTAGGTCGTCCAAATCATTAAATAGCTCGAAATAATTACAGAAAACACAGCTCAAGCCCAGTCGCCTGCACTCAGTGCCCCACCTAGGACGCCCAGGTGTTAAGACTCTGGCAAGTGTACCGAATTGTATCAAGTAATAATAACTGTTAAGACCAAGTATCGTTTTCCCAAGAGACTCATGACACTAAACAATTGTGCTTTTGCATAACCAATTAAGACTATAAGAACAATATTTTGGGGTTTTTGAATGCAAAACAATAAAAGTAAATATGCATGCAATTTGATCAATTGAGGTTAAACACAAAAGTGAATGGATGATGTTAATAATATGAGATGAATATGTTGTTAAGGTTTAGATTTCATCTAATCACTCTCATGCATAAACCAATTCATCTTCTTTATTAATGAGAATGTCACTTTCTAATTTACCCTAAACCCAATGTCTTGGTGAAAAAAGCCTACTCCTAATTACTAGTTTACAATGTCTTGTCTCCCTATCAATTGATCATGCATTACATTCGCACAAAAGCTTAAAGGCAATCGGTCCTCCTATCCCTATGTCTAGGCAATCGATCCTCCTATCCCTATGTCTAGGAGAATTGTCATCTTCCCCAAATCCACCAACCCTAAGAGTGCGATATCTCCTCATGATACTTATAAATCATAAGATTTATGCCATACATAAAAGAAGAATATCTCTAACAATTAATAAAAGAAGCAAGAATCAATTCAAATACAAGAGAGTTTAGAGGTTACATCTTTTCCCAGCAAAAAATAAGATTAGTTCTCCATCGTCATGGAAGAACTAGGTGTACAATGGAATGGAAGAGATAGAAACCCTAGAAAGAGAAAAGGAGAGCTCCCGCATCCCCAAATCTGCCCCCAAAGGGGTGAAAAATGTGTTTCTATGCTTAAACCATCAAAAGATTCATTCTCTATAGTGTCTGGGTCTTTAAATAAGACATAAAAATAAAAGAAAACGGGTTCACGCTCAAAACAGATCATAAAAATCGCAGAAACTGGCCCAAAACTCGCTTTGGTTGACTTTTTCAGTATTCTGGTTGACTAGTTGACTTTTCTGGTTGACTGGTTGACTTTTCTGCACTGCAACTCCTTGATACTTCAACCTTTCTTTCAAATCATTCCAAAAACCTACAAAATAAAGGGAATTTAGTAATAAAATCATCAGGTATATCCTCAACTCTCTTATTCACAAAACTAAAGCAAAATCATGAGTCTAAGCAAGTTTCTAAGTCAAAAAGAGTGCATTTGATATCAAAATTAAGAATAAAAATAACGGTTTTTGAACCGTTATCACAACCCCAAACTTAGAACTTTGCTTGTCCTCAAGCAAACAAGATGAAACTTAGTCTTTTACAAATCATCACAATGGTTCTACTCTTTCCAAAAAAATTTCTTTCAAGACAAGTAATCACTCAAATCAGCTCATCAATAGAATTTAGTCAATATGTACACATGCCTTGATTCACAATAACTCATCATGGTGTTCACATAGTCACATAATATCCAACATATGTTATTCTCATGAATGATCAGTTTACTAAGCATAGATGTAATCATGAATTCATGGAATCATTCCTCAAAGTGTTTCATTCAATCACACAGGTGTTCAAAGACGTCACTCCTTCCCTCTACTATCCACATGTCACATAAAACAAAATTGTCTTTCATTTACCACAATCAAACGTACTCACACACACATGTCATCACAAGAACTTTTTATGGCTTATAATGAGGTTTGGCTAACAAGAAAAATTGGTTTTTCTAGATCAAAAAATCCTTGAGTTAAGAGAGTTATTCACATTTATAATTCAAGCACAAACTCTCTTTAATAACCAATCTCACTCATTCCCAACTTTCCCCTTTTTGCATTGAGCTTATCTTTCTTTCATTCTATCTTTTTCATCTTTTTCTATCTTTTTCATGCTTTGCTCAATACCTTAGCTCAATGCTTTTTCTTTCTTTTTCAACTTACCCAACAACCCCAAACTTGAACCTTTATCAATACCACACAATAATTCTCAACTTAACTCAAGGTAAAGATTTTCAAAAGGGTTTTCATTCTGTTTATGGCTTAGGTTCAAAAAGGGTAGAACATATGGTGCTCTTTTTTCTTTGGGACGGAAATTTATGCATTGGCTAAGAAATGGTTTAAATAAAAATGGCCTTGATCATATGACACATGCATACAATTCAGTCAATCATATAAAATTTAGAAAAATTATTCATGCTTTCAAGTAGATAGCAATCATACAATCAAAAACTCTGGAGTTCAAAACTTTACTCATAGGCTCAATCACTATTCCAGATATTCTAGATAAACATCCTGCATAGCATTATAATCACAATCACAACATCATCATGCATCTGTTCACATAGCTTGTGAACCACCACCTGTATATCAGTATATTGCACATACTCAACATCATCAATAACAAGCATTATCAAGTAATTACACACAAATATCAATATCAAACCATTGCATCAGATATAGTGTCCAACCAAGTACATCAAACCCTAAACTACTAACAGAAGCAAATAAGTTTCAAAATACAAAAACAAAAGATAAAAAAATCATGTTCTAGTGCAGATAGCATACATTAGTAGATCCTATCTCATCTCCTCAGCTCATGCTATCATCAGAGTCCTCCTCATCTCCTTCTTCCGCATCTTCAAAGTCTTCATCATCATCATCATTTTCGTCCATCTTTGGAGCTTCAGCTGCTCCAGATCCACTGCCCTGCATATGCTCCGGCCAAGCCACCACATTATTAAATTCATCCATAGTCCACCTATGTGCAAGAGGTGTGTCGTACATTCCTATGATCATCCCCGCAGTAGCAACCTGTCCCCTAAAATTTCATGCTTGAACAATAAATCTCATATAAATTCATGCTTTAGAAACCCTATAATGTAAAATGCATGACTTACTTGGGTGGAGATCCCTTGAATGTGTGTAAAGTGCTTGTTGAATGATGATGAATGTAACCCAAGTGAAATGCTCTCAAGAAAACCACAAACTTTGATGATCGAACGATGCAAAAGTGATGGAGAATGGGTTTTCTAGAAGTGGGATGATAGGAGAAGTGATGTGAGAGCCTTTGAAGAGTGTTTGAAAGTGAAAGAGAGGTTGGGGATCTGGGAGTGGACACTTGGGCGAGCCCTAAGAGGAATAAAAATCGTGCAATGGGCCAAGAAAGCTAAGCCCAACTTTAAAAACCACTTGAGCCCTTAGCGACGCCACCGGTCAGCGGTGAGTTCACCGCCCGGCGGTGGGTGCAAGTTGGATTTTTCCCTTTTAGCTTTGCTTTAAACGTCTTGGACCCTGTAACCCTCAATTTCAACTTTCAAATTTTAATTTTCACGCAATTCCCACTCACTCTACTCACATATGTAACAATTAAGCCCTAAATTCAACTAGAACAGTACTAAGCATGCAACAAAAATAAATAAATCAACTTGGTTGCCTCCCAGGTAGTGCTTGTTTAACGTCATGAGTCTGACCCAAAATCTTTCTAGCACCCATCAGTAAGTGCAATCCTTACCAACACCCAACAGTAGATGTACCTTCCTATATCCTTCAATAGATACTTAAACTTTCTAACATCCCTCAGTAGATGCTATCCCACTAGCATTCATTAGTAAATGCTGTCAGTGACATCCATCAATAGATGTCTATTCACCGTCCTCTTTCATAACCACATCCATCAGCAGATGTTGTAGAAGCATCCATCAGTAGATGTTATTATCACTACCATCAGAAACAACATTTAACCTAAAAAACTCAAACACAAAAAAAAAAAATCAAATCCAAATCACACAAATAATCAATTAAAAAGAAAAATTAGAAACTGGGTTGCCTCCCAGCAAGCGCTTCTTTAACGTCACTAGCTTGACCCAATTAAGCCTCAATCTCAAGAACTTCGTTTGCTTTAATAGTCCTGACAACCGATAACCTATTCTTGCATTTCACTGGTGTGCCAGGTTTGGGTTCATCACTTTTCACATCAGGGTGTTGGTGAACCAGTTCTCCTTTCTTATCTGCCTCCTAATGATCTTGTGCTCCTAATACAAATTTTAACCTGCATACACTAAAGAACACTGCACTAGAGCACACAATTAGCCCAAAAAATAAAAACAGTAAAAGATATTTTTTTTCTTCCTTTTTTTTAGAAAGATAAAGATTGATGGCGTACCCCTTACCATGACCTAACACATTCATGAAGAGTTAGAGACATCTATGAAAGATGGGCCTAGACTCTTTCTCTTGGGCCATCTTAAGTCATCATGAAGATTTAGTAGAGTAAGAATAATTTTGGGCCTTTTATTTTGGGCCAAGTAGTCTAGATTTTATTTGGGCTTTGTATTATGGGCAAAGTAGTCTAGATTTTATTTGGGCTTTGTATAGTGGGCCTAGTAGTATAGGATTTCAATTGGGCCTTGTATTTTGGGCCAAGTAGAATAGGATTTTGACCAAACAAGTCAACAAAGGGCCAAGGCCGAAAGTTAACTATGCTTGGATGTCCAAAATGGGTGTGTTGACCAAGGGGTCAACATTTTGGCTAAGCTTGGAGAACAAGGGAGAAGAATTTCGTCCTAGACGTGTGGAAGGTTCCCATTGGAGAGTTTTCCACCTAGTTAGTGGACATGTGTCACTCTAGGAATGGAGAATTTTTCCATAGGTAGTGGCCACATGTCACTCTCTCATTTGAGGGGATTTTTGCCACTTGTCTCCCTCCTATTGAAGAGGATTTCTCCTTGCTCTCCAAGACAACCAAGGTGGCTCTTTTAGGTTAAAGTTTCAGCCCATTTTGAGATACCTTAGCCTATAAATAGAGGTGTTATGCATCATGTAATCACCTTTGATTTAGAGTAAAGTTATGCTGCTATTTTTGTGCCATACTACTCTTTTAAGGTCACCCTAGGCTAGAGAAACCCAAGTGGCCTCCTCTAGCCACCTTCCTCCACGAGTTGGCCCAACCTCTCTTAGAGAACCACCAAACACACCTTCCATCACCATATAACTCATCAAAACCATGAGCTAACAACACCTTTCACCACCACCAAATTCCGCAATCTTCATCCATGAACTTATGGCTTGATTTGCTTCTAGATTTGGCTTGTCCTAGTTAGAGCATTTTGCCAGCATTTGGTATCAAGAGCCCTTGTTATTCAAAGATCTAGATTTCTTGGTTTTAATCTTTTGTTATTTCCTTGTTGTTTAATGCTTTCCTTACTTGTCTTGTGTTATTTTTTTTCCATCTATAATTTATTTTCTGGCAGTAAATTGGGACGATTTTGAAACTTAAACTGCATCTATCCTAGTTTTCCAAAAAATACGTAAAAATACTCAAATGAAAAATCTTTGAGTCTAGTTTGAAGAAAAAGAAAAATCAATCTATTTGGACTTCTGTAGAGAAAGTTATGAGTAAAACACTCAGCAAAGGTCAATGCTGCCAGAATGCTGTCATTAGCATTTTTCAAGTTATGTTTTGTTAGTTTTGACTACTTTTTTGTGTCTTTTCTTTTTTTAGCCATTCCTTACTATTTTGTTGGGTATTTTATTGATTTATATTTGGTGCATTTCATTGATTGAGTCATTTTAATTTTTTTAATCCATCCATGTTTGTCTAGAGTCATGTGTAGTTCTTTTCTTGTCAATTTTCTCTAGTAACTTTGAAAAATCATCAAAAATATATATAACTTAGTTTGAAAAACTGAACCATATACAACCATTCGAGGGTCTTATCTTTGATGTTTTTGGTTCATACTTGCCATTAGATCATTGGCAAGCTCTTAAAAAAAATTTCCCTATTGATGTTTCTAGTTTTCAACTCCATTTTGGTTCTAGTAGGATTCTCTTCTATTTTGTGTTTCTTGTCTTTGTGGCTTTTAAAATCAATAAACCAATTCTGTTCCAAGTGTGTGGTGGTATTATTTTTCACCTTAAAAGAGTGAAAAAAGAAGTGCTACAAGATTTTAAGCCAAAGGCCTCAAAAGAGTACCGAAAGAGAGCCTAAAAAGTACTGAAAAATATTGTGTGCTTAGACCACTACCATTGTTTTTGAGCAATCTGTTTTGGAAGGTGTTTTGATCACTGTTTTGGGTTTTTATCTTCACTTTCCAGTGGTTAAAATTCTTGGCTATGATGTCAAAAGAGTGGCCTGAGTGCCCCATTTGCTCAAAGTTGCCAAAAGACAAGAACCACCCACTTTTCTTCTTGTAGTTTTTGTTTTGTGAATCTATTCTAGCACCTTTCATTAGGATTTCTTTTGAGTAGTAACCTTTGTTTCTTAATCTTTAATTTCTTTCTTGTCTTCTTGGATTTCTTAGTTTTTTCATAATTAAATTCTTTTTGCAAAGCCTTTCTTGTTTTTGGACCTTTTTATTGCTTTATCCCTTGTTTCTTCTTGCACAATTTCAGCTTTGGTTACTTTGTGTGGTGTAGGTTCTGTTCGAGAGGTGATCCAATATCTTAGAGGTAGCCTTCTAGGTGGTGGAGACCCTAAGGGAGCTTGAAGTCTAGAGTGGTAGCCAAAAGAAAGGAGAGAAACACCTTGGGAGGTAGCTTTGATTTGGTTGTAATTTTTGGCTTTGTAATCTTTTTTTTTTTTTTTCTCTTGTAACTCACGGCCTTGTTAGGTGTCTTGGGAGAGTCTTTGGTGCTCAATCCCATCTCCTAACAAGAACCTTTATTTCTTAGTAATTTCTGTTTTTAGTTGGTTAGTTGGAGGAACCAAAGTTCTTCTAACTTAATCATTAGGCCGCATAGCTAGTTTATTTGCTTTCTTTAATTGTAATAACTTAGTGTGTGTCAATTTTAATTTCAACTTTAGTTCCCTTTGAGAAATTTGGTTCAAGAGTGCCTAAGGTAAACTTTGGCTAGGAAAGGTTTGGTATTTAAGAAATCCATTGTGATTCACCTCCTTTTCCTGGAAGTGAACTTGGGTGTCTTTTGCCTCCTTAAGTCTAAAGGAACTTTCTTTGAAATTTAAGTATTTGTTTGTTGCATTGCATATTTTTGAAAACCTTTAAGGATGTCTAAGACTAATTCCTTTGAAATTGGAAGTGACTCTAGTGAGGATGTAAAACCCACTTTGAAAAATTTAGCAAAAGAGCTAAAGTCACTTAAAATTTGGCAAAGGCAAGAAACTCTTCTCAAAGAAAAAGAAAGAATTGAAATAGAAGAGTATCTTGCTAAGTTGGAAGAAGAACTTAGAGTCCTTAATGAAAAACAACAAAAAGCCCAAGAGGAAATAAAGAGAACTAGGAGTCATACAAGGAGGATTTCTAAAACTCTTACTCAACTCACACATTATGAGGTAGATAGTAGGCTTGCAAACCAATATTATCAACCTCATCCACATAGAATTCATGATAGAGAGCACACTCCAAGAGAGGTTAGATTAGACCTCCCCCATTTCCATGGTAAATAAGATGTTGAGGCATACTTAGATTGGGAGATGAAAGTTGAACAACTCTTTGAGTGTCATCAAGTGAGTGAGGAGAGAAAGATCACATTGGCCACATTAAGTTTCCAAGGGAATTCCATGTATTGGTGGACCTCCCTTGTGAGAGAGAGAAGACTCTCTAATTTTCCCCAAGTCACCTATTGGAATGACTTGAAAAGTGCCATGAGAAGAAGGCACATTCCCTCATACTATCATAGGGAGCTAATGGACAAACTCCAAAGGCTCCAACGAAGAGACATGAGCATAGAGAGCTATAGGCTAAAGATGGAGCTCTACATGATGAGGGAAAGGATTAGGGAGGAAGAAGAGACCACCCTCTCTAGGTTTCTAAGTGGTCTTAATCTTGAGATTAGGGATAGAGTGGAATTGTTGCCCTACCAAGACTTAAATGACTTGGTACAAATTTGCATTAAGGTAGAGAAACAACTCTTAATAAAAGGTTTGAAAGCTTTCCATTCTAACTTTAGTGTTAAGAAAGAGTACAAGAGGGAGGGTAAGCAAGTGGTAGAAGAAGAACCCTCTAGGAATCTAGGGAGGGAGAAGAGAGAAGAGAAAGAAAAAGAGAGGCCAAGGGTGGGAACATCATCTCACACTCACACTAGTGAAATTAAGTGTTTCAAGTGTCTTGGTAGAGGTCACATTGCATCACAATACCCCACCAAAAAGACCATGATCTTAAGGTGTATTG
This sequence comes from Vigna reflexopilosa, assembly GCA_027742785.1. Taxonomy (NCBI): domain Eukaryota; kingdom Viridiplantae; phylum Streptophyta; class Magnoliopsida; order Fabales; family Fabaceae; genus Vigna; species Vigna reflexopilosa. Next base: position 35,680,191 of record CM050911.1, on the reverse strand, counting down.
ATTTATATAGTAGCCAAGATGAGGAAAGTGAGAGTGAGAGTGAGAGAAGTGGTTCAAAGAAAGAAGAAGAAAGCCCAAGTGAGGATGCCCATCCTTGTGAGGGAGAACTTCTTGTGATAAGAAAGGTTCTCCATAATCAACCTAGTTCACAAGAGCACACACAAAAAGATAACATCTTCCACATTAGATGTAAAATCTTAGGCAAAACATGTTCCCTTGTTGTGGATAGTGGCTCATGTTCAAATTGTTCTAGCACTAGGTTTGTTAACAAGCTTGGATTAACTACTTTTCCTCATCCTCAATCTTATAAACATTAATGGATCAATGAGGACAAGGAATTGGAAGTTAATCAACAAGTGATGGTCAAGCTATCCATAGGGAATTATGAAGATAATGTGCTATGTGATATAGTACCTATGGATGCTTGTCACATTTTATTGGGAATGCCTTGGCTTTTTGATAGAGAATCTATACATAATGGCCACACCAATGAAATAATCATCACTCACAGTAAAAAGAAGTTTGTACTTCATCCTCTCACACCTTCTCAAGTGGAAGAGGATCAAGAACAAATGACAAAGAAAATAGAAAAAGAAAGAGAAAAAGAAGAAGGTAAAAAGAAAATAAAAGACACCTAAGTGTCAAAGCATGGTGCACAAGTCTCAAGAATGCCCCAAAACTAAAATTATGATCTTAAGGGCCAGAAGGTTGAATAAAAGGGTAAAGGTCTCCTTTCCATCTTCCTCTAGAAGCATGGCAAGAAAAGACCTAATGCATCATTGTGTTGGAAATAAAGTTTTCAAGAAAAATGCTCCTACTTTCCAAGACCTTAATCATTCACTTGATTTAAGGTGTATCCTTACTGGGAGCTACATCCTTCACATACTCACTATTATAACACTTTTTCTAACTTGTGTTATAAAATGGGTATTTGACCCTGGTGGAAAACTAAGGAAGAATTGAAGATTATGAAGAAAAGGAAGTTGCCTTTAGCCCTTGTTGAAGATTTGAGGGCAAATACTTTTCAAGAGGGAGGGAATGATAGCATACCCCTTGCCATGACCTAGCACATTCATGAAGAGTTGGAGACATCTATAGAAGATGGGCCTAGACTCTTTCTCTTGGGCCATCTTAAGTCATCATGAAGATTTAGTAGAGTAAGAATAATTTTGGGCCTTTTATTTTGGGCTAAGTAGTCTAGATTTTATTTGGGCTTTGTATCATGGGCAAAGTAGTCTAGATTTTATTTGGGCTTTGTATAGTGGGCCTAGTAGTATAGGATTTCAATTGGGCCTTGTATTTTGGGCCAAGTAGAATAGGATTTTGACCAAACAAGTCAACAAAGGGCCAAGGCCGAAAGTTAACTATGCTTGGATGTCCAAAATGGGTGTGTTGACCAAGGGGTCAACATTTTGGGTAAGCTTGGAGAACAAGGGAGAAGAATTTCGTCCTAGACGTGTGGAAGGTTCCCATTGGAGAGTTTTCCTCCTAGTTAGTGGACATGTGTCACTCTAGGAATGGAGAGTTTTTCCATAGGTAGTGGCCACATGTCACTCTCTCATTTGAGGGGATTTTTGCCACTTGTCTCCCTCCTATTGAAGAGGATTTCTCCTTGCTCTCCAAGACAACCAAGGTGGCTCTTTTAAGTTAAAGTTTCAGCCCATTTTGAGATACCTTAGCCTATAAATAGAGGTGTTCTGCATCATGTAATCACCTTTGATTTAGAGTAAAGTTATGCTTCCATTTTTGTGCCATAATACTCTTTTAAGGTCACCATAGGCTAGAGCAACCCAAGTGGCCTCCTCTAGCCACCTTCCTCCACGAGTTGGCCCAACCTCTCTTAGAGAACTACCAAACACACCTTCCATCACCATATAACTCATCAAAACCATGAGCTATCAACACCTTTCACCACCACCAAATTCCGCAATCTTCATCCATGAACTTATGGCTTGATTTGCTTCTAGATTTGGCTTGTCCTAGCTAGAGCATTTTGCCATCAAAGATAGAAAGATAAAAATAGAAAGATAGAAAGATAGAAAGATAGAAAGATAAAAAGATAAAAAGATAGAAACATAGAAACATAGAAAGATAAAAATATAGAAAGATAGAAAGATAAAAAGATAAAAAAAAATAAAAAGATAAAAAGTCTAATCGGTTAAGAATCACACACATATAATAGTTATACCACGAGTTCTCGGCAACAGCGCCAAAAACTTGTTAAGACTCCAGCAAGTGAACCGAATCGTATCAAGTAATAATAAGTGGTAAGACCAAGTATCTTTTTCCCAAGAAACTCACGGCACTAAACAGTTGTGCTTTTTCTTAACCAATTAAGACTATAAGAACAATATTTTGGGGTTTTTTAATGCAAAACAATAAAAGTAAATATGCATGCAATTTGATCAATTGAGGTTAAACAAAAAAGTGAATGGATGATGTTAATAATATGAGATGAATATGTTATTAGGGTTTAGATTTCACCTAATCACTCTCATGCATAAACGAATTCATCGTCTTTATTAATGCCAATGCCACTTTCTAATTTACCTTAAACCCAATGTCTTGGTGAAAAGAGCCTACTCCTAATTACTAGTTTACAATGTCTTGTCTCCCTAGCAATTGATCGTGCATTATATTCGCACAGAAGCTTAAAGGCAATCGATCCTCCTATCCCTATGTCTAGGTAATATTGCTCCCGAGAGAATTCCCCAGATCATGATTTGTAGATATCTCATGATATCAATCCTAGGGAGAGAAGAGGAGAATTGTCATCTTCCCTAAATCCACGAACCCTAAGAGTGCGATATCTCCTCATGATACTTAGAAATCATAAGATTTATGCCATACATAAAAGAAGAATATCTCTAACAATTAATGAAAGAAGCAAGAATCAATTCAAATACAAGAGAGTTGAGATGTTACATCTTTCCCCAACAATAAATAAGACTAGTTCTCCATCGTCATGGAAGAACCAAGTGTACAATGGAATGGGAGAGATAGAAACCCTAGAAAGAGAACAGGAGAGCTCTCGCATTCCCAAAAGGTCACCCATCCCTAAATTACTCCAGGCTAAGCACGCTTAACCACAGATTCGTCCTCGAACCACACCGTACTGGGAGAGGCTAGGCTATGATACCATTTGTAACGCCCCAGCAACTTACAAGGACTGTTGACTGCCCCCACACATCAACACGAGGCTTTCTAGTGTGCTTTGTCCTCACTCGCACACTTTCCAGGAAAACTTCCCAGAAGGTCACCCATCCCTAAATTACTCCAGGCTAAGCATGCTTAAGCACAGAGTTCTTATGGGTTAGGCTACTGAAAAGCAAATGCATTTGTTGATATGAGTAGCCAAATCAATTCCTTTAAGCTATCCTTCAACTGTATAGTCTCATACCTATACAGTCTCCAGATCTCTCTCATTTCGGTGTATGTTCGATTCGTCCATGTGCCCCTTCCACTCGAAGCCTGCTAGGAGCCGCACTCCCCGCCCTCGCCAGTGCCCGAGCGTCACATGAAATGTAACACCCCTAACAGAGTGCCACTAGAAAATAATAGAATCCGAAATTTTACGCCAATTTTTTTTTTTTAAAAAAAAAATAACATCGGAGAAATAAAAACTCAAAGGTTTAAGCGACTTAGAACATAAAGTTCAACCTTACAATATCAAATCCATTATTGAAAAACAAGAAATAACTTTAATATATGATAAATTCCCCATAGCAAATTCCCAAATCTCTCATCGTGTTACTCCAGCCTTGCATTATCTGTAACACCATCTACTCCCACACAAGTACGATCATTACAGGTGGAACCACAACCACGAAAGAAAAGGGTGAGTAACTAAGGACATAACATAGCATATAATTTCAAAGACAACATCATAACATAGACTAAAATAGCCATCACATCACAACACATCTCAGTATTCAACTCATAACTCAAATCATCACCACCCAACTATCATAGTCATAGCATTACAATACATCACAGTATTAAACTAACAACTCAAATCATTTAAACAGGGTGATTCGAGCCGCCTTCCATCGCAACTTCAGGACTATCTCGCCGACTTCTCAAGGAATTAGAGTAAAAACTTCGGTTAAACGCACCCACCGAGCACTATACTCACACGAGCCGAAGTCATTGGGTGAGACATCCAACCCTCTCTAGTCCCCACGCACGAGGATAGGGTGACACTCGAATCTCAGTCTCCGCAGAGAACTCAACACACTATCGTATCGCAATACGACGGTTCGACAAAAATTCTAAGGAAATGATAGAACACTTGCTCTCACAACTTCACCATCACAACCATACACATATCACCCGCATATACAAAGTCAACCAAATTCATTGACCAACAATTAATTAAAAATACTCAAATAATTAAATAAATCAATTTTTCACAATAAAATAAATTTAATTATTTTGCTACTGGTGCACCCCCGTGAAATTATTAATCTCACCCTCCCATCCACTAGAACCAATGTTTCTAATGCACCCCGCTTTTACTAAAATCACAACACATAATAAAACACACTTTTTCATGTACCCCTTTTTATCTTAAATACACTCCCTCTCATAAATCTACCAACCCAAGTGGTCCCCACAACTATTTTTAACTTTAAGAATACCCTTTATTTTTCTCTCACCAAGTGGACCCCACTTGAAATAAACTTTTCTCACAAAACCTCTCTTTCTCTCTCCCTTTTTCCTACTTTTACGTAACCTTCCTTTCTTCCTATCTTTCTCTTTTATTATTTTTTTTTCAATTAAACCAAAACCCACCTTACTCCTCTTTTCTCAGGAAACCATGACTCCACTTCCCACTTTATTTCACTTTACGTAGCACACTCCTATGCACACACCTCTCCTACACTTTTCTTTCTGTCTCTCCTTTCTACATTAAATGCCACGACCCCACACCATCTCACACACCACTCTTTTATTTGTTTCTTCTATTCACTCTCTCTCACTACACTTACGTTGCACCACACTTCTATCTCACACACTCTTCAATTTTATTTTGACTTTTGAAACACTCGTCTCTCACTCCCATCTCTTCTTTTCACGTTAACCACACACACACACATGTTCTTTTTCTTTTATTTTTCCCTCTTCACTCTTCGGTTTTTGCACCCCACTAGGCAAATTTGCCAACTATATTACCAAAATGGGCAAAATCAAAGTCAAAGGGAAGTCGTGGGGGGCCAGAACGTCTTCTAAAGAAGAAGTTGTGCCCCCCCTACACGACTTCACATTGTTCTCATGAACAGTGATGAATTCGTGCACCCAAAAAACAACTTCTGGCTTTGGTAATCGATTACATGGAGTTGTAATCGATTACAACGTTGTAAAATCGTGCCCCCTGCACGACTTCACCTTTGTAGGCAAAAATGGGCCTGGTAATCGATTACAGACCACTTGTAATCGATTACCAGCAGGTTAAATGTAGTAACACTCCCTGGTAATCGCTTACCAGTGTGTGTAATGGGCAAAAATTCCCTGGTAATTGATAACGGTCTCAAAACCGTTATTTTCATGCATAAATTTGATATTAAATCATGCCCTTTGTAGCTTAAAATAAGCTTAGAATCAAGTAAATTTCTTAAGTTGTGTCACATGAGAGTCAAAAGTTGTTTCTAGAGATATTATGCTTGTTTTGCATTGTTTTGCAGGGTTTTTGATGAAAATTGAAGATGGCAATGAAGTAGGAAGGTCATAGACTCAGCGGTCATTTTAGGCACCTGGGCTGTGGCGTGTGTTTAGGCCAACCGCTGAGCGGCCAATTTTAGCGCTTGGGCGGTTGTCTGTTTTTATATTTTGGATTTTGAGATCTTTCTGTTATCTTTTTGGCTTATATATAGCCCTAGTGCGAATCCAAATGTAATTCTTTTGGAAGAGAACAACGTCCACAGTAGCTTTACACCTTTGGAGGAGATTTCTTGGATGCTTAGGCTCCAATTTATCAAATCTAGGGTTTGCTTTTCCATTCTTCCATTATATTTCATCTAGTTTCACCACGACTATGGTGAACTAAACCCTTTGTTGTTGGGGAACAATGTAATCTTTTTAAACTCTCATATATCCAAATTCTTGTTTACTTTATATGCTTGCATATGCTTGATTTATCAATTGTTGTGTTCTTTACCTGTATTTAATGCTTTTACCGTTTAACTCATTCTATAGATGTTGTTTGTCTTTATTGATACGGGGACGTACAATAATGTCATGAACTGGGGAGAGTAGATATATGAGGGTGGATAAGATGAAATTGTAAACCCTAACAACCTCATTCATTCATAGTTCTCTTAGTCAATTGAATTCTTGCATTTGCATTTTTATTTCTGTTTTGCATTCAAATCATTTAAACTAATTTTCTTTTACTCAAGTATTAAACAATTTGTTTACACGAAAGATGAGGCCTTAAGAGTCCTCTGGGAAGAACGATATTGGGATTACCGATTTTTATTACTTGATACGATCTGGTACACTTGCCAGGGGTTTAACAAGTTTTTGAGGCCGTTGCCGGGGACTCTTGGTTTAACTTTTTCGAGTAGTGTAAATTGATTAAATTCGACTTGCTTTTTTTTTTTATGTTTGTTCTAATAAATTATTTCTAGGATTTTGTGCCTAATGTTTACAGGATGCAGTATGTACAAGAATTTGGTTCTATGGGCACTCAATTCTATCAAAATAGTTTCAACTAGTGGTGGGAACCTCACTCAAGCATGGATAGAGTTGGAATGGAGAAGCAGGAGATCCACATCAATAATTACTATTAGGGCAACAGGTGTCTGCTTTGAAAGAGCAAATCAACAAAGTGGACGAGACATTGGAACGACTTATCCAAATTACTCTCTCCTCTACAGAAGAGAATGAAGCAAGGAATAAAAGGTTGGAGATACAGATTCGTCAATCCAATGAAATATTGAATTCTAGGGTTAATACTGAGGTTAACCCTAGGGAGGAATGTTTGGCCACTAGTTTTGAAAGTGATAATGTTGATGAAGAGATAGAAGAGGAAAAGATAGAAGAAATAGAAACAGAAAAGGTTGTTGAGGAGGAAATGATAGAGAAAAATGAGAAAAAAATAGAGAAGGAAAAGATAGAAACAGAAAGGTTGAGTGAGGGAGATAGAGATGATGATAAGGAAAAAGAAGTAGTTGAAAGAAAAGAAAAAAAGAGAAAAATGGTGAAAAGAAAGAAAAAAAGATGAAAAGAGAAAAAAAGAAAGTTGAAGGGAAAGATTGAGAAAGAGAGGAAGAGAGGAAAGAAGAAAAGATCATATGAAAAACCCCTTCCTCATCAAAAGAAATATCATAGGAAGGAAAAGAAAGTGAAGTGCTTTATGGAGATCTTCGAGAGATTGGAGATCAAAGTTCCTATGATTGAAACATGGAAACATGTGTTTGGTGTTCTCAATTTTATGAAGGAATTCAGCAGGAAGAAGAAAAAGAAAAGAATATCAAGCAAGGGGGTTATCAACACCTACTGATGGGTGGGGATCATCCCAATTGTTGTAATATATTAGTTTTATTTTTTGTAAATTAGTTGGATATTTAAACAATTTTGGGAAGCATCTACTGAGGCATGCTAATTTTTATGTATCCATTGAAGGATACAGGAAGGTACACCTACTGATGGGTGTTGGAAGGATTTGCACTTACTGATAAGTGCTAAGCAGGTTTGGGTCAGGCTCGTGACGTTAAACAAGCGCTACCTGGGAGGCAACCCAGTTGATTATTTGTTATTAAACTCTGTCTTAAGGTAATTATATGTTTGCATTTGCATCTGAGAGGGGAAAGGCATGAAATTGAAAAATTGAAGGTTAAAATCAGGTGCAAAAGGGTGGAAGCATGCAAAAGTAAGCAAAAAAAAAAGAGAAAATTTTTTTCTGCCCACCGCTGAGCGGTGCATTTTACCGCTGAGCGGTGGCGGCGCAGACTCCGCTTTGGCTTTTAAAAGCTCAGCGTTTTTGGGGTTTGCACTTTCGAAAACTTTCTTTGAAGCTCGCCCAGGCGTTCTCTGTGAACCCTAGCACCCAATTTCACTTTCAAAGGTTTTCCAAAGGTATATCCCTACTTTTTCTCATCACCCACTCACAAAAATTTCATTTTTCTATCATTGTCTTGTCAAAGTTTGGGGTTTTTGTTGAGGGATCGTACACTTAAGAGGCATTCGGCATCAATTAAAAGGAAGTTAGCAAGCATCTAGTTCTCCATTCAAGTAAGTTGTGCAGTTTCATTCTTAGGGTTTCTACATTTGAACTTTGATAAAGAACATCCTTAGGAACATGATAAATTAGGGCTTTTGATTTCTATGCATGATTTAATGAAATAGGAACTGTTTGAACCGATTGAACTGCATGACTTTGGTCTGGATTTATGAAATTAGTGTTAGAATGAAGAATAGGGCGATTTTAAAAGGGTTTTTAAAGAACCCCTAGTCACCACCGCTGAGCGGTCTCCTTTGACGCTGAGCGGTGGTGCAGCTTGAAGCAAACCGCTGAGCGGCCAACTTTGGCGCTTGGGCGGTTTGCTGCAGATTTTGTTGGATGCTTGATTTTTTCTGTAGGGACGATGAGGGGCCCTGTTTTCTCTCAGTGTTGGAATGTGATCGGTTTGGAATTTAATTGATGATATACTAACCTCTAATGATGAATTTCTGTGGTATTTTGAACTTTATGTAGGAATGTCTTCATCACCAAGAAGGGTGAAAACTCTTGGTAACAAAAGGAAGGAACCTGAGAGGCAAAGAAGATTTTATTCGCCTAGGTTCCTCTCTAGGAAACATGAGGAACATTTTGTGACTGTGCAGGAGAGGAGATTATTGATGGAGAGGAAGGCCACTTTTATCCCAAATTTAGCTCCTGAATTTGGAGCAGAAATCATGAGGAGAGATTGGGAGAGGTTGGCCACATATCCTGCACCGGCCAACATTGAATTGGTAAAGGAGTTTTATACGAATACTTTGCCTAGAGGAGGAGTTGATGCTGGGAGATATATGAGCTATGTAAGGGGACAAATCATCAGGTATGACCCTGACACTATTAACAGTTTTTTGGGCATTGAATGGCCAGGTGAACAGTGCTAGTATGCAGCACTTGTTGGGAGGTTCAGAGATATAGCAGATATTGAGAGGGTTATGTGCCTTCCTGGAAGGCATTTTCAGAATAACCCTAATGGATTGCCCGTCAACATAAAAAGGGCAGATTTGACGCCTTTGGCAAAATACTGGATGGCATTCACTGATGCCAACATTCAGCCGTGCTCACATGTTTCTGACATCACCATGCATCGGATCATCTTCATTTACTGCATGCTGAGGCAGTTGGATGTAAACATCGGGAAAGTCATTGTCGACGAGATTTAGAGCTGCGCTACTACTGTGAGTAGTAGGACACCGTTGGGACATCCGTCCATGATCACCTTTTTGTGTCAAAAGGTTGTTAAACCCCTGGCAAGTGTACCAGATCGTATCAAGTAATAAAAATTGGTAAACCCAATATCGTTCTTCCCAAAGGACTCTTAAGGCTTCATCTTTTGTGTAAACTAATCGTATAAGACTTGAGAAAAGAAAATAATTTTAATTGTTAAAATGCAAAACAAAAATAAATATGCAAATGCAGTGATTCAATTGGCTTCAAGAAAATATGGATGAGTGGAGTTGTTGGGGTTTATAATTTCATCTTATCCACCCTCATATATCTACTCTCCTCAGATTAGGGTTCCATTGAATCCCCCAATTTGTGCAATCAGCCTCCCAAGACCTAGGATTTTCTCCTCCTTTGAATGAAACAACTAGGGAAAGATATTCCTCCCCTGCGCGAGGGCGCTGCCGCCTCCGCTTTACCAGCCGCCACCGCCTCCGCCAAAATCGGCCACCGCTAGCTGCAGCCCAAGACATCGCCAGCGTACCGATCGCCGCCATAGACCCTGCTGGTTGCCGTGCCGAGCTTTCTCGCTGCCACACACCTCCATTTGGTCGGCCATGGGTATCACCGACGGCGTCACCTACGTCGCTGCCTGTCGGGGCCCTTTCCCTTTTCGCGCGCTCTCTTTTACGCGTGGGACAAAGACGCCGCCATGGCGAGACATCATCACCGCTCTCGATGCCCCCGGTGGCGACGCTGCCGATCAACTCTGAAGGCGTTCAACGACCAATCATTCCTCCTCTTGTGCGAACCTTGCTTCAACAGAACCAAACGCCGTACCAGTTTATGCCCCGTTAGAGGCGTCTCCGACGGTGCAAGTCGTCGCCGCCAGCCCTTATTGGTCACGGTAGCTATCAGAATTTTCTCCACTGCCAAAGGTGATTAGGAGCGACAAAGGCGGCATCACCCTCGACTTTCTCAGCGTGAAACCCTTTCCCCTTCATTTTCGCACGACACTGCCATCAACCTAACTCCGACAGTTGCCCCTCATCGCTTGAACTGAGAACTTGCTTTCGACAATTGTTTCTATACCCTCTGATATCTGTTTTCTACTTTAGGTGTCGAGATGGGTTAGTGTGATGGAGATGGAAAAGTAGTGGGGATAGTAAGTGAGTGGATGGGTTCGTCTCTGTTTCGCTTTGGTTTTGTGTTTTGTGTGATGGAGGAGGTGGTCGCTCTGAACTGTTAATGGGGTGAATGGTGTCTTCTGGAGATGATCCGTGTAGTGGATGATATGTTGAAGCAATGAGGCGTGGTGTTGAGTCAAAAGGGGATCTTCGTGTGAATATGGCTATGGTGAGGATAAAGAAGAGAATGTTTGACTCTTCAAGAGTTTTGATTGCAGAAGCCAAAGGATGACTGTTTGCCGAGGTAAGTGAAAAGAAGATGTTCTGGTTTCCATTATGAGAATTTGGCTTGATGATTGAAATCTTGTAAGAATGGGCGATGAAGCTTGGGGTTGGAAGATAGATTTTTGGTTATGTGTGTGATGGAGGAGCGCTTTCCGTCAAGAAAACAGAGGAATCGATCCTTGAGGATGGTGTGAGAGGTAGGAAAATGGGTGTTGTTGGGTGGTGGTTCCCGTCGTTTATCCACGTCAATTAAGGTGCCCCTGTCAGCTCTGCCACCTCAAACACACACTAACGCTGTTAGATCCAATTTAACGGAAAGGGTCTAATTGTTACAATTTTCATAAAATTGGGACTAAATTGAGAAAAAAAAAGGGACGAAATTGAGATTCCCGCGAAAATAAGGACTTCCTGAACCATTAAACCTTTATCATATTGCCATGCAAACTTTCTTGGTCTACCCTTAACCCAATCCCTTGGTGAAAAGAGCCTATTACTAATTACCGGCTTGCTATCCCTAGCCTCCCCTAGTAACTAATAATGCATAATGAGCGGAAGCAAAATACAATTGATCGTCCTACCTCTATCCCTAGGCGGTATTAACATAATCAAGGAATTCTCCCCAGTTCATGACATTACTGTACGTCCCCGTATCAATAAAGACAAACAACATCTACCGAAAGAGTTAAATGGTAGAAGCATTAAGCAAAGGTAAAAAACCTAACAATTGATAAATCAAGCATATGCAAGCATATAAAGTAAACAAGAATTTCAATATATGAGAGTTTCAAAAGATTACATTGTTCCCCAACAACTAAGGTTTAGTTCACCATAATCATGGTGAAACTAGATGAATTAAATAGTAGAATGGAAAAGCAAACCCTAGAATTGATAAAGTGGAACCTAAGCATCAAAGAAATCTCCTCCAAGGTGTGTAAAGCAGCTCTGCACGTTTCTCTCTGCCAAAAGAATTACATTTGAATTCGTACTAGGGGTATATATAAGCCAAAAAGATAACAGAAAAGATCTCAGAATCCAAAATATAAAAACAGACGCCTAAATTGGCCGCTCAGCGGTTTGCCTCAACACACGCTACCGCCCAAGCGCCTAAATTGGCCGCTCAGCGGTTTGTCTCAACACACGCTACCGCCCAGGCGCCAGAAATGACCGTTGAGCGGTTTGCCTCTTGTCGCTCTGGACGCTCAGCATCACCGCCTGGGCGCCAGACAACAACTTTTCCCTGCACTAGGCCGCTCAGCGGTGTAATTGACCGTTGAGCGGTTCACAAACTCTTCTTTTCTTCCTTTTTCTCCTTCATTCTTGAGTCTATGACCTTCCTACTTCATTGCCATCTTCCATTTTCATCAAAAACCCTGCAAAACAAGCATAATATCTCTAAAAACAACTTTTGACTCTCATGTAACACAACTTAAGAGTTTTACTTGATTCAAAGCTCATTTTAAGCTACAAAGGGTGTGTTTTAATATCAAATTTATACATGAAAATAACGATTTTGAGACCGTTATCACAACCCCAAACTTAAAACTTTGCTTGTCCTCAAGCAAAAGAAAACAAGACTTGGCCTTCCAATTTTTCATCAAGTAGTTTTACATTCAAAACCCTTTTCTTCATGAGGACTTGTGTTGAGGGCATCTACTGATGGATGCCAGTACTTGGACAAGGATTTTTCTTTTTCTTTTGTACTTTGAATTTGTAGAATAGGTTGAACTTTTATTTTTTGTCTATGCTTGGCTTGTACAATGGTTCTGATGGTAGTATTAAAATGCATTTGATAATGATTGAATGTAGTTGACTGAGAATGTATGTGTGATGATATCTAGTTGAATGGTTCACTAACTATATGAACATATGTATTGTGGTTTATGATTGTGATTATGATGTTAAGCAAGATAAATGAATGATGTGTGAGAAAGCATGTTGTGTGAGGTCTTGAGCTCCAGAGTTTTCAATGATATATGTACTGTTCACAGGGAATCATGAATGATATTGCCTTAGTCTTGATAATTGATTGATATTGCCTTATGATCAAGGCCATGTTTGGAAGCCTTATTTAGCCAAATTTTCACCCAAAATGTTTAAAATTTTATACCCCTTTTGAACCTTTGCCTTAAACAAGATGAAAACCCTTGATTTGAAATTATTTGTCTTGAGTTAGGTTGAGAATAATCATATGTGATGACAAGGTTCAAGTTTGGGGTTGTATGGGGAAAATTGAAAGGCAAAAGAAAAGCATTGAGCTCAAGTATTGAAAAGAAAAATGCATGAGTAAAGAAGAAAAGGAAAAAGTAAAAGCATGAAAAAGGAACTCAATGAAAAATTGATAAAAGGGGAAGAAGTTGGGAATAAAGGAGATGGGTGATAAAGAGAGTTTAAACTTGAACCTTTTCAATGACGAAATAGCTCTCTTAATTCAAGGACTTTGCGATCCAGAAAAAACCAAATTTTCTTAATAGCCCAACCTCATTACAACCCTTGGAAAAGTCCTTGTGATGCTATTTTGGTAGGATTCCATTGAAAATCTAAATTGGAAAATAACTTGTCATGAAGAAAAGGATTTTGAAAAGTGTAGAACTATTTGATGAAAAATTGGAAGGCCAAGTTTTGTTTTGGTTTGCTTGAGGACAAGCAAAGTTTTAAGTTTGGGGTTGTGATAACGGTCTCAAAATCATTATTTTCATGCATAAATTTGATATTAAATCACGTCCTTTGTAGCTTAAAATGAGCTTAGAATCAAGTAAAACTCTTAAGTTGTGTCACATGAGAGTCAAAAGTTGTTTCTAGAGATATTATGCTTGTTTTGCATTGTTTTGCAGGGCTTTTGATGAAAATGGAAGATGGCAATGAAGTAGGAAGGTCATAGACTCAAGAATGAAGGAGAAAAAAGAACAAAAGAAGAGTTTGTGAACCACTCAGCGGTAAATTCCACCGCTGAGCGTCCTAGTTCGAGGAAAAGTATTGTCTGGCGCCCAGGTGGTGACGCTGAGCATCCAGAGTGACAAGAGAAAAACCGCTCAGCGGTCATTTTAGGCGCCTGGACGGTCGCTTGTGTTGAGGCAAACAGTTGAGCGGCCAATTTTGGCCCCTAGGCGGTTGTCTGTTTTTATATTTTGGATTTTGAGATCTTTCTGTTATCTTTTTGGCTTATATATAGCCCTAGTGCGAATCCAAATGTAATTCTTTTGGCAGAGAACAACGTCCACAACATTTTTACACCTTTGGAGGATATTTCTTGGATGCTTACGCTCCACTTTATCAAATCTAGGGTTTGTTTTTCCATTCTTCCATTATATTTCATCTAGTTTCACCATGACTATGGTGAACTAAACCCTTTGTTGTTGGGGAACATTGTAATCTTTTTAAACTCTCATATATCCAAATTCTTGTTTACTTTATATGCTTGCATATGCTTGATTTATCAATTGTTGGGTTCTTTACCTGTATTTAATGCTTTTACCGTTTAACTTATTCGGTAGATGTTGTTTGTCTTTATTGATACGGGGACGTACAATAATGTCATGAACTGGGGAGAATTCCTTGATTATGTTAATATCGCCTAGGGATAGGGGTAGGATGATCAATTGTATTTTGCTTCTGCTTATCATGCATTATTAATTACTAGGGGAGGCTAGGGATAGCAAGCCGGTAATTAGTAATAGGGTCTTTTCACCAAGGGATTGGGTTAAGGGTAGACCAAGAAAGTTTGCATGGCAGTATGATGAATAAGAAAAGTAAATAAGAAGAGTAGATATATGAGGGTGGATAAGATGAAATTGTAAACCCCAGCAACCTCATTCATTCATAGTTCTCTTAGTCAATCGAATTCCTGCATTTGCATGTTTATTTCTGTTTTGCATTCAAATCATTTAAACTAATTTTCTTTTACTCAAGTCTTAAACAATTTGTTTACACGAAAGATGAGGCCTTAAGAGTCCTCTCGGAAGAACGATATTGGGATTACCGATTTTTATTACTTGATACGATCTGGTACACTTGCCAGGGGTTTAACAGTAATCGATTACAACGCAGTGGTAATCGATTACCAGCAGGTTGAATGCAGTAACAGTCTCTGATAATCGCTTACCAATGTGTGTAATAGGCAAAAAGTCCTTGGTAATCGATTAGAAGGCAGTGGTAATCGATTACCAGAGTGTTTGAGTAATTTTATTTGTGTTGTAGAGTATCATTAGAGATTATACATAAGTTATATATGTGTATTTATTTAATTTTTTTAAGGACATGGTTAGTTATGACATTGTGATGGATTGTTATGTTTCAATAGAGTAATTTTTTTGAATGAAATTACAAATGGAAAGCAGAAGACAAACTCAGAAATTAAATTTGAAGTATTTTATTGAATTCAAAATGCATTACATAATGATAAAAACTAAAAATAAGCACAATAATACTGCTAACTATCTAGGAGGAAGGTCCACCATGTGGACCAAAATGACGACGCAGAACCTCATGCTCTAAATGATCAACTCGAGTTTCCAATGTATCGAAGCGGTCTCCCATGTTGAGCTCGAGTTGCTCAAGTCTTGCATTCATGTTTTCATTCATAGTGTTGAAGTTGTCCCCCACAAATGTTCTGAGATCATTGATCCCCCTCATCAAGTCATCATATGAAGAAGTTTGGTGGTGAAGAATGGTCGGTGGTGGTGGTGGTTGTCCAGGACATGCTTCTGATAATGGTTGAAAAACCGTTATTTTTATACTTAATTTTGATATCAAATGCACCCTTGTTGACTTAGAAACTTGCTTTGACTCATGATTTTTCTTTAGTTTTGTGAATAAAAGAGTTGAGGACATGTTTTGTGATTTTATCATTACATTCCCTTGATTTTGTAGGTTTTTGGAATGAATTGAAAGAAAGGTTGAAATATCAAATGGTTAGAGTGCAGAAAAGTCAAACAGAGTGCAGAAAAGTCATCCAGTCAACCAAAATGCTAAAAAGTTGACCAAAGTGCTGAAAAGTCAACTAGAATCCAAAAAACGTCAACCATACGTGATTTGATATATTTTCTGCGATTTTTATGATCTGTTTGGGCTTGGACCTATTTTCTGTTATTTTTATAGCTTATTTAAAGACCTAGACACCTTAGAGAATGTATCTTTTGATGGCTTAAACACCGGAACACACTTTTCACCTCTTTGGGGGTAGCTTTGGAGATGGTGATAGCTCTCCTTTTCTCCTTTTTAGGGTTTCTATTTTCATTCTTTCATTCCATTCACCTAGTTTCTCCATGACGATGGGGAACTAAACCTTATTTGTTGCTAGGGAAAGATGTAACCTCTAAACTCTCTTATATTGAAATTCTTGTTTTATTCATATGCTTGCATATGCTGTTATTATCAATTATTGGGTTCTTTATCTATGCTCTATGCTATTATCATTTAACTCATTTGAGAAATAGATGTTTGTCTTTGTCGATACGGGGACGTATGGGGAAGTCATGAACTGATAAGGAATTCCTTGATCAACAAATACCACCTAGGGATAGGGGGTAGGATGATCAATTGTATTTTGCTTCTGTGGTACTTGCACTGCTAGTTACTAGGGGAGACTAGGGATAGTAAGCCAGTAACTAGTAGTAGGCTCTTATCACCAAAGGATTAGGTTTAGGATAGACTAAGAGTTTGCATGACAATTAGATAATAAAGCGAATTTAATAAGAAAAGTAGATATATGAGAGTGATTGGGTGAAATCTGAACCTTAGCAACAAACCCATCTCATATTATCAACATCATCTATCCACTTTTGTGTTTAACCTCAATTGATCAATTTGCATTCATGTTTATTTTTCCGTACTTTATATTTAAAAATCCCAGAATATTATTTTGATAGTCTTGATTGGTTATGCAAAAGCACAATAGTTTAGTGCCATGAGTCTCTTGGGAAAACGATACTTGGACTTACCATTTCTTATTACTTGATACGATCTGGTACACTTGCCAGGGGATTAACAAGTTTTTGGCGCCATTGCCGGAGACTCGTGGTATAACTATTCTATGTGTGTGATTCTTACCTGATTAGACTTTCTATCTTTCTTTTTATCTATTTTTCTGTTTTTTTTTCCTGTTTTTTTTTAAAAAAAAGCAAAAATAAAATAAAATAATATTTTCCCTTTATTCTTCTCCTCATTCTTCTCCTTATCTTTCCATCTTTCTATCTTTCTTTCTATCTATCTTTTTGTTTTTATCTTTCTGTTTTTATTTTTCTTTATCTTTCCAAAAAAAAATAATAATAATAATAAAAAAAATATCTTTTTCTGTTTTTATTTTTTTGAAAAAAAAATATTAAAATAAAAAAAAATAATAATAACAAAAATATATTTTTCTGTTTTTATCTTTCTGTTTTTATTCTAAAAAAAATAACAAAAATATCTTTCTGTTTTTATCTTTCTATTTTTTTATTCTTCTATATATATATAGATATATATATATATATATATATATATATATCTTTTACTGTTTTTATTTTTTTTTACTATTTTTATTTTTTGGGCTAATTTTGTGCTCTAGTGCAGTGTTCTTTAGTGTGTGCAGATAAGATTTGTACTAGGAGCACAAGATCATCAGGAAGCAAATAAGGAAGGAGAATTGGTTCACCAACACCCTGATGTGAAAAGTGACAAACCCAAACCTGGCACACCAGTGAAATTCAAGAATAGGTTATGGGTTGTCAAGACTATCAAAGCAAATAGAGCGCTCTTGATATTGAGAATCCTTAGAGTTGGTGACAAGGAAGGAAGAACACCAACATAGTATATCAACACCTACTGATGGGTGTTTGGGCTTTACCTAGTAAAGCTAATGACGTTAAAGAAGCGCTTGCTGGGAGGCAACCCAGTTTCTAACTTTTTCTTTTTAATTATTTGTGTGATTTGGATTTGATTTTTCTTCGTGTGTTTAAGTTTTTTTTTTTTAGGTTATATGCTGCTTTTGATGGCGGTGATGATAACATCTACTGATGGATGCTTCTACAACATCTACTGATGGATGTTGTTATGAAAGAGGATGGTGAATAGACATCTACTGATGGATGTCATTAACAGCATTTACTGATGAATGCCATTGGGATAGCATCTACTGAGGGATGCTAGAAGATTTAGGTATCTACTGAAGGATACCAGGAAGGTACACCTACTGATGGGTGTTGGTAAGGATTGCACTTACTTATGGGTGCTAGAAAGATTTTGGGTCAGGCTTGTGACATTAAACAAGCGCAACCTGGGAGGCAACCCATTTTTCTAAACTTATCTTTTTAATGCTTTATTTGCTTCTGTTTTTAGAATAGGGCGTGATGTACTTGGTTGGACACTATATTCGATGCAGTGGCTTGATATTGATATTTTTACATGATTGGTATTGCTTGATGATGCTTTGTGATCTAGAAAAACCAATTTTCCTTGTTAGCCCAACCACATTATAAGCCTTGAAAAAGTCCTTGTGATGACATGTGTATGTGATGATGTTTGATTATGGCAAATGAAAGGCAATTTTGTTCTATATGACATGTGGATAGTAGAGGGGAGGAGTGACCTTTATACACCTTTGAGTGAAACACTTTTGAGTGCTTGAGTTTTATACTTTTGAGTGCTTGAGTTTTATACTTTTGAGTGCTTGAGTGAAACACTTGGTGAGGAAGAACTCCATGAGTCTATGATTACATTTATGCTTAGCTTATTAATCATTCATGAGAATAGCATCTGTTGGAATATTATGTTATTGTGTGAACACCATGATGAGTAATTTGAATCCAAGCATGTGCACATCTTGACTAAATTCTATTGATAAGTTGATTTGAAGTGATTACTTGTCTTGAAAGAAAAAAAGTTTTTGAATGTGATTGAACCATTGTGTTGATTTGGGGAAGACTAAGTTTCATGTTGTTTGCTTGAGGACAAGCAAAGTTTCAAGTTTGGGGTTGTGATAACGGTTGAAAAACTGTTACTTTTATACTTAATTTTGATATCAAATGCACCCTTATTGACTTAGAAACTTGCTTTGACTCATAATTTTTCTTTATTTTTGGAATGAATTGAAAGAAAGGTTGAAGTATCAAATGGTTGGAGTACAGAAAAGTCCACCAATCAACCAGAATGCTGAAAAGTTGACCAAAGTTGACCAGAGTGCTGAAAAGTCAACCAGAATATTATGAGAGTGATTGGGTGAAATATGAACCTTAGCAACAAACCCATCTCATTATCAACATCATCCATCCACTTTTGTGTTTAACCTCAATTGATCAAATTGCATTCATGTTTATTTTTCCGTACTTTATATTTAAAAATCCCAAAATATTATTTTTATAGTCTTGATTGGTTATGCAAAAGCACAACAGTTTAGTGCCATGAGTCTCTTGGGAAAACGATACTTGTACTTACCATTTATTATTACTTGATACGATCTAGTACACTTGCCAGGGTCTTAACAGCTTCATTGTGGCATTGAGGAGGAGGAGGAAAAGTTATGTGAACCCATATGTCGTTATCATTTAGCTTAAATCCAAAGGATTCTAGTGATGTTTGCCTTATCTTCAGTTGCCTCGTCCGTGGGCCAGGAATTTCATCATCCAATGGAATTTCAAAATGTTCCAAGAAACGGGTGATAAAAAATGCATATAGTACAGGAGCATTTGGCTTCAAAGCCTTCTTCATCCTATATCGGATGAGATGGGTCCAGTTTATCTGCTTCGCTGTCATTATAATCCACAATAAGATAACATCTTCCTCGGTAGCCTGGGTAATGTTAGAAACACGTGGCAAAAAATACGAGTGATAATATAATGTAATATTCTAGCATCAACTGTCATGGATCCGGCTAGAATTCTACCAACTTGAGGTTTGTATGGCAAAAGTATCAACTGTTTTGCCACGTCCAAACTGTATTCATCCACCCATTGATCTAGTATTTTTCCTTCAAAATTCAATCCAATAGAGGGGAGGTTGGCTATGGAAGCCAATAGACTGGGTTTGATAATGATTTTAACATTCTTAACCTCAGTCTTAATGGTTCCATTATCAGAAATTTTCGGATTACTATAAAAAATACGTACTAAATCAGGATAGTAATTTGTACCATCACACACAAAATAAAGCAAGCTCAGATTTGTCAGCATGTGGAAAAATTCCATATTGTATCTGTTGAAATAACTTTTGTCAAGCCATTTTGGTTCAGTGATCTCACGGTCACTGAAAAGTGTGAAATACCTTTTAGCCAGTGCAGGGGTTGAAAATTGATGAATTTGCTATGATGCAGTCGGTGATGTGGTGGTGAGAGTGACGGCGAGCTTTCAATCGGTGAAGGTTCACGGTGGCGACGTCCCGCAGCTGTAGAAGATGAGCCCCTAACCCTTTGCCTCTAGGAAGAATCCGCCATTTCAAATTTCAATTGGTGGAAATTGAAGAGAATGGAGAGGAGATTGTGAAAATCGTGTTTAGAAGTGAAAAGAGTAGGAAAAGATGGGATTTTGAAGCTTTTTTAGGTGCTTCAATGGAGGTTTGGGGCGCTGCTGTGTGAGGTGGGTTTGGGTGTTTGTTATGAGAGAGAAAAAGTTGATTTTATAGTGTAGGGTTTCGCTTGTAATCGATTACAGGATTGTTGTAATCGATTACCAGGGGCCTCTGGTAATCGATTACAAGGTTAGCGTAATCGATTACTAGGGGTCTCTAGTAATGGATGATAGAAAAACTCTGGTAATCGATTACAGAAACCCTGTAATCGATTACCAGGGTTTTTTTCCATAAAAATATATTTGGTTGTGAACATATGAAATAATAACAAACATAACAAGTTATTATTACAATCATCGAAGTTGAAGTCGAGTATTAAACATAACAAGTAATTATTACAATCATCCAAGTAGAAGTGTTATAAGGACTTTTAAATAGTATAAAGTAATGGAAAGATTGTTAAACATTACAGATTATCATGGACGTATAGGGTATATGAATCTTGTTCTTGTTTGTCCGTCTTCATCTGTGTAAGTCCAATCTTTAAGATCCTCGTAGTGCTCAGATTGAGTAGGAGTACGTATATCTATCGTTTGGACGAATAGTTCAATATACTGAGATGTGTTTGGACGTTTAACAGATCTGTCAATAGTTTGTGCTTTTTGCCAACGTCCAATCATCTGTGCAATATCATTATCACATTTTATGGAAGCTGTATCATGAATTAGATGGTTGTTACGTACCTTGATTGGACGACGATAGTCGATATAGGTGATCACTCTTCTGTCTCCACACTGCACAATTTCACTTATTTGAGAATGGAGTTCATTGAATGAGATATTGTGATTGATTAAGGTGGTGACTTTTGCATCTGATCGGAATTCGAGCTCGTAACCAGACCGACTTTCTATGATTCCAGGGCCTTTAAGTTGACCTTCGAAATAAATAATTGCCGGTGAGTTTGGAATGTCATTTGTTGGTGTCGTAGATGAAGATGATGCATTTGTTGGAATCATAAGACCCATGATTTGGTCTGGAGATCTTACCCATGTAACATAAATTTCTATGACTGCTTTAACGGGAAAGTGAGACTTACATGTTATCATTTGTCTCACATCTTCGTCTGATCGTAGCTTAAATGCTTCATACGAAATTGTTTGATCAGCATTAGTTGTGGGTCGACGGAAGTACAACTTGTTGATTCCTGTGTTAGTGGGTTTGTCAAACGCTATGCAAACTTTTTCCTTAAGGAGTTTGTAGGTGCAGTCGTATGGGATGCGAAACAATTTTGGATGGTCACATATAAACTCAACCCCATGATCGCCATTCCTAATTTCGCCGTCTTGAAATAAGGCAGCAAGGTATGAGTTATATATATTTTTCGTGGACGTGGCGTTCATGCCAAAAACTTCATCATTGTACATGTTAATTTTTTGAAAGAGGATGAAGTACGAGGAAATAACAAGTTATACCAATCTATGTTGTGAGGTTGTATGTTGTGAGGTTGTATGCCAAAGCAGATCATTTATGGTAGTATTTATAGTGTGAAAATTTCAAGTGCTTTTGGAGAGAATCATTCAATATTAGTTGAAAGTCAGACATTATTCTTAAGAGAATAAATTTTTATTACTTATTCAAAATACATGGTACATCGTATAAAACAATTTAAGTTAAGGTTTATCATCATAAAATACAATTTAAGTTAAGGTTTATCTATGTCCTCCAGTCCCACAAGTTGGTCTTCTTCGTTGGCGTTGCCCTCGTCTCTGTTGTTGTGGTGGCGGAGTCTGCGTATCTTTGTCTTCATCAACGTTTTCAGTTTGAATCGACTATTGTTCGTTTTGGAAATCTACGAAAGGTCAATAAACGTTTTGTGATGAAGACGCATGTTGGTATGCAAACGGAGGAGTCGTCGTGGAGGTTCCAAAATGATGCAAAGAACCCGCACTAAATGTTGACGAACCTGCACTGAGTGGTGTTGACGGTGGAAAGTAACCGTAAAAGCTTCCACCCTGAGGATACGGAGATGGATATGGACAGTGCAGGTGTTGAAAGGAAGACCTTTGTGGGACGTCGTACGGTGGTGATGAACGATATGCAGATGGTGGTTGAAAATGTTATTCATTATCCTGGTCATACTGTGCATAACAATTTTATGGTTACTTTCGCACCAAAAAACAAACATTAAAGAATGAAAATTTAATCATATTGTTATACCTCTTCGTCCGTTGAGTCATCTTCAATTGGAGCAACATAGCGGATAGTATGACTTATATACCATTGCATATACTCTGAATTGTCACGCAAGTGACCATTTTTGTGGAATGGAACACCGGTAAAAATACGATTTTGACGGTCATTCCATAAAGCAATCCACTGTTTATGGTGTTCTTGCCAATCCCAGTCTGTTCGTCCTCTCATATCCTCTTTATGTATGTCATCCAGATTTATCGGTGGTTGTGGGATAGGTTGTCGAAATCCAAATTGACGCGTAACACGGTCTGAGTGGTGGAATTCTACAACTGAGAAGCATATAAGAGGCACAACTGCTCGAGAAGTGGGGGGCAGTTGGACTTGAATCATGTGACAAATTTCATCACGTTTGTAGGGAGTCCATAGAAACCAAAATATTTTAATAATTGGTTAGAATAGAATTTATGGTATATTTGGGTCGAAATATTGAAATGTAGAATACCTGTTTCGGTGAAAGGTCATCCAATTTCTGACGAAATTGTTGTAAAGTTGTGGTGTCGTGGAATCTTGATTGTGTTGTTCGACACCATCTTTTCACCAATGGAAAAACAGCATCGCCATAAATGTCGTCCTGATTTACCTCATGTATTTGCGGAGCAATACATGTTATTCTTTCCCATGCCCAACACTGTAACAATATCATGCAGTCGCCGATATTGTCTTGATCAACTCTTGTACCATGATCAAGGGCACGATACAAGCAGGAAAGAACTCCAGATGCCCAGCTATAATTTGCCACCGTCTGCAAGTCAGCTAAAAGTGGTAGATACATTAAATGTACCATGCTTGCAGAAGTATCTGGCATTAGTATACTGTCAATTAGCATCAACATGTACGCTCTAGCGTATTGTTCCACTACCTCATGAGGGGCGTCATGAGGTATCTGGTGAAACATATTATTCAGTCAGGACAATTTTATTATGTTGCCTCTGATAGTATTTTCCGGAGGAACATGTCCTAGTAGTTGCTGACAAAATAATGTGAGAGGTCCACTACTGATGCCAGTGACAGCATGAGCTTCAATAGGAAGCCCTAGTTGCAATGCAACGTCTTCCAATGTTATTGTACTTTCCCCAAGAGGCAAGTGGAAAGTATGAGTATCAATTCTCCACCTTTCCACTAAAGCAGTTACTAGGACGTGATTTATTTCCATATTTGAAACTTTCAAAATATGGTTAAATCCGGCTGCTTGTAGTATGTTCATCACTCTTTCATCTAGTTGATCGACATGCTTCGCTATCCATATTGCATGTCTTCTCGGTCGAAGAACTCTTTCACTTCCTTCCCAAATTGCCTTAACAACGTGCTTGTCTTGAAGACACAAAAGAGACATATCAATGGGAAGATGACGTACAAAAGCCATTACGAATATTTTTTGTGTAACACAAAAAGATGAAAATGAAGAGGGGGAGAAGAATGCAATTCTTTCTTTTGGAAAAGAATGGTTCTGCTTATGGTGCAAAGGTTCCCTCCCACATCAATTTATGGACCAAAGGATTGATGCACAATGCAAGTGTTTTCACGTGATGGATGCAACATTATTGAGATTCCATCAATAATGTATGTGGAAAGAATAAATGTGCTGAAATGAAATGAATCTTGCACGGACCATAGAGAGACATGAAGACACAGAAGCATGCTAAATGAATAGCAAACCTACATAGGTACTTTCACCTACAAACAATATTCAACAATTTAGAATACATTAATTGTTTTAATGAAATTTTTTTTGTGATAAAATATTTATATTAAATAAAAAATAATTTCAACTTTTTTTGGAATTTTTTATAATTAAAAACATATTTTTTTATATTTAAAAGATTTAAATTAAATAAAAAATGGAAAAAGTGAAGTTGTGCGGGTGCACAAGTTCAACTATGGAAGTCGTGCACCCCCACAACTTCACTTTTTTCCATTTTTTATTTAATTTAAATCATTTAAATATAAAAAATATATGTTTTTAATTATAAAAATTGTAAAGAATTATGTTTAGCATAAAAAAATTAATTACAAAATTATACAACATTTAAAACACACATACTTTCTTTGTTGAAATTTTAAAAAAAAAATGGAATATTTTTGATTTAATACTATTTTTCACTCAAATAAATGGTTTAATTTTCAAAAAAAAATAAAAAAATTTACCTCATGATCACAAAATTATTTTCAAAATTATACAACTTCAAAAAAGTCAATTATTTATTTTTCCAATTTATTTTCATCTTTTTATGATTTTTTTTATCTATAAATCAAGTTTAACTTAATTAAAATGATTTAAATAAAACAAAATTGGAAAAGTGAAGTTGTGGGGGTGCACGACTTCAGCTATGGAAGTCGTGCACCCCCCACAACTTCACTTTTCTATTTTTTTTTATTTAAATCATTTTAATTAAGAAAAAAATATGTTTTTAATAAAAAAATTGTAAAAAATTTTGTTTAGCATAAAAAAATTAATTACAAAATTATACAACATGTAAAACACACATACTTTCTTTGTTGAAATTTAAAAAAAAAAATTGGAATATTTTTTATTTAATACTAATTTTCACTCAAATAAATGGTTTAATTTTCAAAAAAAATTCAACAAATTTACCTCATGAACACAAAATTATTTTCAAAGTTATACAACTTCAAAAAGGTCAATTATTTATTTTTCCAATTTATTTTCACTTTTTTAAGATTTTATTTATTTATAAATCAATTTTAACTTAATTAAAATGATTTAAATAAAAAAATTGGAAAAGTGAAGTTGTGGGGGGCTGCACGACTTCAGCTATGGAAGTCGTGCACCCCCCAACTTCACTTTTCCAAATTTTTTTTATTTAAATCATTTTCATTAAGAAAAAAAATATGTTTTTAATAAAAAAAATTGTCAAAAATTATGTTTACGATCAAAATTATCATATATAAATTATACAACTTCTAAATCATTTTTATGAGTTTGTTTGCTAATATTAATGATTTATTTGGTTAAATGATATTAAAAGATATTAAATATATAACTTTTACACA
The DNA here is from genome assembly GCA_027742785.1 of Vigna reflexopilosa. Lineage (NCBI taxonomy): Eukaryota > Viridiplantae > Streptophyta > Magnoliopsida > Fabales > Fabaceae > Vigna > Vigna reflexopilosa. The sequence continues at coordinate 35,654,658 of CM050911.1, read as the reverse complement.
TCAAGTTTACCAACAGAAACTTTGTCAAATCAAATCATTTGCATTCTATATAGAAATGAAAGATCACTGCCCAACATTTAATATGCATGCTTGCAAGCATGCATGCAAACCTAAACATAGGTCATGGTGCCAAGAAAAACCAGTACTTGGCTACTTGCATCACTAACACCTTACTTGGAAAAAAGGAACTTCACACTTCGTATTACATTATATTTACCAACGCTTTGCCATTCCATCTTCAGACCAATCCATCTTCACAGCAATCCATCTTCAGAGCAATCCATCTTCAGATCAACATCCATTACTCAACATATTTCATTCTATTTCTCCTTAAACACCATTACGTAATGGCATCGTGGAACTTCAGAGCATCTTCATCATCACAAAACATTGATGAAGAACCTTTGATACTAGATAATGTTAATTATTTCAGCACATATGATGAAATGGATAACTTACTTCGCGATGAACAAGGTGATGACGATCAAATGACACAGTCATCTCAGCATGTCATTCCAGAACTGCATGAGCGTATGCAATTCCAATCAAAGGAGGAAACTGTTGCTGCAATCAAACAATATCACATCACCAACGGTTACAAATACAACGTTGTTGAATCCAAGCCTAACATCTATGTTATTCGATGTCTAGAATACCACAACGGCTATCAATGACGCTTGAGGGCAGGCTATAGCAAAGTCCGTAAATATTGGGAAATCAAAAATATTCAAGGCCAACATACCTGTTTCTCAAACATACTATCTCAAGATCATACAAATCTTGATAGTACTCACATTGCCACAATTGTATCAAATTTTGTCCGCACAAACTCCTCCATTCCCATCAAAATTTTGATTGCAGATATTAAAGCTCGATTCGGATATTCCGTGTCATACAGAAAAGCTTGGATCGCAAAGCAAAAGGCTTTTGCTATGGAGTTTGGTGATTGGGAAGAGTCTTATAACCATCTCCCGAGGTGGTTGCATGCGGTGAAGGAAGCAAACCCTGGTATAATATTATAGTGCACCGGTTCTCCAGTGGAGATTGATGGGCAAAGAAACAATAATTGCTACATTATGGAAAGAGTTTTTTGGTCTTTCGGTCCTTCCGTACAAGGATTCAAATATTGTAAACCCATTCTCCAAGTCGATGGGACATTTCTAACGGGCAAATATCATGGATGTTTGCTCACCGCCATGGGTCAGGATGGCAATAGAAATCTTTTTCCAGTGGCATTTGCAATTGTAGAAGGTGAGACCAAGGAGGCCATGATATGGTTTTTTCAACTACTTCGAGAACATGTTTGCCCTCAACAAAATATTTGCATCATCACTGATAGAGGAAAGGGTATCTTATTCGCCTTAAGATCAGAAGAAGTTGGTTGGGAAGAAGATGGTTTGAACTCTGTTTATTGCATATTTCATCTAGCCAACAAATTCAAAAATCATGACCTCAAAAAGCAATTCATCAATTTAGGTACTACTACATTTTTTTTCTACCAATTTAATGTTTATATTCAGTTAACATAACTGTACAAAATTACTACATCCTTAAAGCTTACGAGGTCAAGAAATCTACTGTGACGGCAAAGCTTACTGCACTAAGACACCATTACCCATAACAAGTTGCTTGGATAGATAAAATTCCATTAAATAAATGGTCTCAAGCTTTTGATGGAGGGAGAAGATATGGACATATGACCACTAATCTTGCTGAGTGCATGAACTCCGTTTTAAAAGGAGCATGTTCATTACCAATTTGTGCACTCATCAGAACAACATTTGATAGGACACAATCATGGTTTCTTTAACGAGGACTAAAAGCACAGTACATGCTACAAGCAGGCCACCAATTTCCTGAAGAAATCGCCGACATTATTAGGAAAAATCAACAACAATCATCATTTTGTCATGTTCATCGCTACAACCGTGAAAATTCAGAATTTGATGTTCAAGAGATTTCAACACCTCACTAATATCGTCCATATCCAATTTCCTATAAGGTCAGGCTAAATGAATGGTGGTGTGATTATGGTCACTTCCAAGCTACTCGTCTCCCATGTCATCATGTCATTGCCGATTATGCAAATTCCCATATACCACTAACCCTAGTAATCGATCCAGTGTACAGTCTTAACAACATTTACAACGCATACAAAGTACAATTTCACCCAATCCAAAATGAAGATTATTGGTCTGCGTATACAGGTCCAAACTTTATACCAGATCCTCATATGCGACGCAAGGCATCTGAAAGACCGTCTACAAAAAGGATTCCTAATGAGATGGATCAATCCACTCCAGATCAGCCCAAAAATTGCTCTTACTGCCTCAACGAAATAAGGGAAATTGTCCATTTCGTCAATAGTTATTTATTATTCTTACCATTTTGTAATCCAATCAATTATAAATTAATTACTTTTAATATTTCATATAAAATTGTCTTCTACATTTTAATTTCCTTCTTTTATTAAATAAATTGTAAGGACCATATCTTCTTTGTCTAACACAAAAAACATAACCAAAATTTCTAAAACACCTCATAAAAATGTTGTTCAACACTCAAAGTACTCTGGTAATCGATTACCACCAGACTGTAATCGATTACCAGGGACATTTTGCACACAGAACACTCTAGTAAGCCATTACAACCATGTTGTAATCGCTTACCAGGCACTACTGCTACAGTTAACCTGCTGGTAATCGATTACAAGTGGTCTGTAATCGATTACCAGGCCCATTTTTGCCTACAAAGGTGAAGTCGTGCAGGGGGCACGATTTTACAACGTTGTAATCGATTACAACTCCATGTAATCGATTACCAAAGCTAGAAGTCGTTTTTTGGGTGCACGACTTCGTCACTGTTCATGTGAACAGTGTGAAGTCGTGCAGGGGGGCACGACTTCTTCTTTAGAAGTCGTCTGGGCCCCCCACGACTTCTCTATTTCAGTAATTTTTTTACAAATTTGCCTATTTTCGTAATTAGGGAGTCAAATTTGCCCATATCCATACAAAAACCTCACTCTCCGCATACATTCACGTAACCAACACACCCACACCATTCCATTCTTCCTTTTCTTCTTCTTGCTTCACGTCACACCTTCTTCTTCTTCTTTTTTTCTTCAACCCTCTTTACGAAAATTCCATGCATCTCCACTCCAACTCCAAGTCTTCTACCTTTTCCTTTGCCTCTTTTAAGTGAGTTGTAATGTGCCCATCTCCACCTTCCGCTTCCATTCTTCTTTCTTCATGTTCTTCTTCCACACAAGACACCAAAAACTCCATTCTTCTTCACTCTTTTTCATTAACCCCATCTACCTCAACTTACCAAAGTCTCAAATTATCTCTTCTCAAACCCATGACTCACTTTTTCTCTTCCAATAATGGAAGAGAACCCTCAAACTCTCAATACCATCCTACCCACACTCTTGGTCAAAGAGTGTAGATAAGCATCTCACAAAATACTATAATTCATACATGGTAATACGGAAACAAGATGTACACAATATAATATGATTTTAAGTGTACCCATAAAACTTTTTCATACACATTCATCAGCCCAAAGTGCCCAAAACATGTATACCCATTTTAACAACAACACTTTTTGAAAAGCCAACATATAAAGTTCAAGGTATACCCATAACTACAATAAAACAAAAATCAATATATATATATATATATATATATATATATACAACCCAAAGTATACCCCTTCACAACCTAATTTTGAAAATACATGAAAATAATCATTCTCCATACAACAACACATGAAGCTAAACACAAAAAGAGAGAGCATCCATCAACATGTTAACTTTAATCTCAACACAAAAGAAAGGAAGCATGCATCAACATTATCATGTTACCTTCTACCCATCATACACCATATTATATCCCAAGTTAAACCCATTACCTCTAGTTCCAAGCAAGCTTCCAAAGGGTCTTAGGTTTTCTCCCTTCACTAGACTCTAAGTCTTCACTCCTCTTGATCACCTACAAGTGACGTCCAAAAACTCCAAGGCTAGGGTGGCTCTTCCTTTCTCTCACCAATTTGGTTGCTTTCCAAAAGTGCCTCTCCAAGTCACGGTTCTCTCTTTATTTTACTCACCAAAATGTTTTGTTTTTCCGACCCTACTAACTTAACTTACACCCTTAAGTAGAAACTTACCTTAAACCTCACTAACCCTTTACTAACCACTCAAGGTTACTCCCATAAACACCCTATCCCACTAACTTCAGATTACACCTTTGCTAACTCTCCATTAACTCTAATAACCTCACTTTAATGGTGATAAATGGTAATGTTAAAGTACCCTAATAATATTAATTTAGGTAACCTACAACTCTTATTAAATTGGTAACCTCCCAAGGGAATCAAGAGTCACTTATAATATTTCCAAAGCCATGAGAAAGTGTGCCCAACACCCATGCAAAGTAGGAAAATGAAAAGCTAATGGCCATGCATTGTAACGTAAAAAATGGATGAGGAGCAACACCCCTCCTCCCTGGAACGTTCACACTTCTATAACAAAAGCAACCCAATTTTTTCTCTCTCCAACCAAGCAATGCAAAAACATAAAATCAATTAAAAATATTCAATGAAAAGCACATGATGTAGCACACACTAATTAACGTGAAACTACTCTCCTTTCCACTTTCTCACTCCAAAATCCATACATACAATACCAATAAAATAATAAAACATTGACCACTTCTCTTTCATCATTTAATGCATGAAAAGTAAAGCAAACAAGGCTTTGGAAGCCAATTCCACACTGCATCCACGTCCAAACACATCAAATTTCATCTTTCTTACCTCATGGTCGGACCCACATGCCAAGGTGGAAAATTAAAAAGATCATGGAGGTTTTTTGGGCTTGGAAGGGTTTGAAATTGAGACCAAGCACACAACCCTCCCATGCACACACACAATCATCACTAGACCAAACTCCATTTGCTAATAAAATAGTGCAAACAATAATATTTACATACGTTTTAAAGTTTTTGTTTTTCAAAAAATAATAAGGAATCAATATTAATTTAATTTTCTTCCCTTCCTTAAATATTTCTCAACAACGTTTCACATCACAATTATTATCTAATATCACAAAATAAAATACTTAAAGTAAGTAATCATTTTATTTATACGGGTCTTACATTCTCTAGGGTGTTTGGGTCTCTAAATAGGACATAAAAATAACAGAAAACGGGTCCAGGCCCAAAACAGATCATAAAAATCGCAGAAACTGGCCAAAAACTTGCTCTGGTTGACTTTTTCAGTATTTTGGTTGACTGGTTTGTTGAGATTGTTGACAACACAATATCTATATCACTCTGATTTTTGATGATGACAACACATTGCTTAATAACACACATATGTTGTTGTTGTGTTACATGTTCTTAAGCTGATTGTTTGATATATCTGTTGAACATGTTTATGTGTTGTCTTCTTGTGTGAATGCATACATATTGAGCTAGTACTTGTTACATCATTTCTGGATGCATTGCACATGTTTTAATGCATGAAAACCACAAGCACTTTTGTGAACTTATAACTGTGTGACAAAGCTGCAGTAAAGTCGACTCCATCATTAATTGATTCGACTATGCTAAAGTCTTTGTACAGATTTTGAGAATCAGTGCTCTGTGAGATTTTGAGAAGGAAATAATTTCAAAATGTTCTTATTTGTCGAAGTCGACTGTACTAGTTGTTTGATTTGAAATTCTGTTATGCTCTTGCACTATAACGACTATATTTTCAAAAGTTAGTTGAGCATTGAATGTTTGGTCAACTGTATTAAATGTGTTTTTATTTTGGTTGACTGTATGCTACTTGTTTGACTAAACTGTTATTAATGTCATAACTCAGTCGACTGCATTAATAGCTTATTCGACTCAGAGAATGTCTATTAAATTGAAATCTATAAATTGACTGAACACGAAGATGTTCAGAGACTTTTGATGGTCTAACAATTTCATTTCTGTTTCAGATTGATATCTCTGATCTTAGTGCTCCAAGAATTCTCCAAGAAGACGGTGGTGATCTTACTTGAAAGAGATTCAAAGGGAGACTGACTGCGCACACATTCCTTGATCACATTGTGCACATTGAAGGTGTTTCTAGTTTGAGCAAGAATTTGTTCTGGCTTGGCATCCTTGAAGCTTGCTGCATTGGACCTGTTGTGATTACTGGGGATAGACTCGTGGAGTCTGGTTCACTTTGAGGATTGTTCAAAGTGGTGATTGGCAGATTACAGGAGAGGGGACATCTTTCTACATTTCTTGCTGGGTTTATTGCCTATAGTTTGGTTAAGGGTTAGAGAGGAGATTTATATTTTTGACGTGGAGGTCTTCTATAAATTCCTTGTTGTAAAAACCGCAACCATTATACTGGATTTGCTTCCTGTGTTGGAAGGACACTGGATGTAGGCATTGTTGGCCGAACCAGTATAAAAACCAGTGTTTGATTTTCTCTATCCCTGCACTTTTACTTACAGTCGACTTTACTATTTGCGCAGTCAGCTACGTTTTTCCGCTGCACACGAATTTTCATTACTTGGATTTCAAGAAAGTTTCTAAAGTTTAATAATTTGATTTCAAGATTGCGAAAAGACTTTGTTTTTGATAATACACCAATTCACCCCCCCCCCTCTTGGTGTAGAAAGAAGCCTACCTGTTTTCCAACAATTGGCACCAGAGCTGGTTTTCATAAAATATTTGAAAAACTAGTCGACTCTATTTTTCTTTGATTCGACTATATACTTGGGGATGGCTTCCTGTTTTCAAACTTTTGGTGAAGGTGCTTCAACAAACTGACCACCTTTGTTTGCTGGCGAGAATTATCCATTTTGGAAAATCAGAATTCAAATCTTTCTTGAATCGCAAGATAAAGGAATTTTGGATGCTACTTTAAATGGTCCATTTTTGCCTACCAAAACTGTTGATCATAAAACTTTCTTGAATTCAAATCTTTCTTGAATTCAAATCTTTCTTGAATCGCAAGATAAAGGAATTCAAATCTTTCTTGAATCGCAAGATAAAGGAATTTTGGATGCTACTTTAAATGGTCCATTTTTGCCTACCAAAACTGTTGATCATAAAACTGTCTTAAAACCTTTTACTGAGTGGACTACTGATGAAAATAGAAAAGCTCAGTATGATATTAAAGCTAGAAATATTATTGCCTCTACACTAACAGTTGATGAATTTTTCAAGATATCTCAATGCAAATCCGCAAAGGAAATGTGGGATGTCTTAGAGGTAACTCATGAAGGCACAAATGAAGTAAAGAGAGTAAGAAAGAACTCCCTGATACAAGAGTATGAGATGTTCAGAATAAAGACTGGAGAAACCATCTATAATGTACAGAAAAGATTCACTCATATTGTAAATCATCTCATGGCTCTCAGGAAGGTGTTTGATAAAGAAGAAATCAACATCAAGATTCTGAAAAGTCTGAACAAAAATTGGCAACCAAAAGTCACAGCAATATCTGAATCCAAAGATCTTACAACGATGAACATGGCTACCTTGTTTGACAAGATACGTGAACATGAATTGGAACTTGGTAGATTGAAGAATGAAGAGGAGATTGAAGAAAAGAAGTCCATTTCTTTGAAGGCTACAAGCAAGAACAACTCAGAAACAGACATGGACGAGAAAGAATTGATGACCTTGATGGTAAGAAAATTTAGTCGACTTATACAAAATGATAGTCAACTGACTAACCATGCAGGTCAAGGCAAAAAGAAAAGCTTCAGTACAAATGTTGTCCAGTGTTACGAATGTGGAAAGGAAGGAGATATCAAGCCGGAATGTCCAAAATTAAAGCCTAGGTAGAAAGGCAAGAAAAGGTTCCCTCAAGGCAGAAGCATGAAAAGAAAAGGAGCATACATTGCTTGGGTGAACACAGATTCTGAAAGCTCAAGTGATGAGGATGCTGATCATGAGGAAGAATCCAACATCTGCCACATGGCTGGAACATTAGAAGACGACAGTGATAGCGATGAAGAATTTGAGAAGCTTCCAATAAAAGAGAAGTATTAGCAACTAATGGAAACATTCAGAGAACTACATGCTGAAGCAATGCGACTACAGTACAAGGTTAATCGAATAAACTCTGAGAGAAGAGATTATGAATATAATTTTAACAACCTTTTTGCTGAAAATGAAAAATTAGAGAAAGAATTGAATAATGCATTGTTATCTGCTAAGGAAATTAAAATTGAAACTGTTACTGTTGAAAAACCATGTGAAATTTGTCCTACTCATATTGAAAAGATAGATTACTTGACTAGCACGCTACCTAAGTTTACTCAAGGTAGAGACAATTTAAATGTTGTTTTGAAATCCTCTGGCAGAGATATAAATAAGCAAGGAATTGGTTACAAAGCTCAATCTAACAGAACCAATACTAAGTGATTTATTGATTTAAGTAAACCTGCTAAAAATGTATGTTTCTATTGTAATTGTGTTGGCCACACTGTTAGTAATTGTTATTACAGAAATGTTGTTGTTCCTAAAGGATTATATGTTTGGAGACCAAAGGAACAAGTGGCAAAAACTGACAATCATGGACCCAAAGTTAAATGAGTACCAGCAACCAAAACCTGAATTTTTTTACAGGATACATAGCAGGTGTAGTATGAGCTCAAGGATGGATCACTTTGGAAAAACCAAAATCTTAAGTATCTACAACTGGTAAAACTGTATCTATCTGCTGCATTATGCTTAAATTGATTGGTTGTTGTTGTTTGATTGCATGAATATATTGTTTGATTGTTTGATTGATTGAATGAATCTGAAACTTTTTTTTCACGATGGTTAGTCGACTACATTTTTAATTCATTCGATTATACACTCTGTATGTTTTAAACTCTGTTTTAAAATCTCTTATAACATACATTAGTCAATTGTGTGTCTGAACAATTCGACTATAGTTTTTTTAAAAAAAAATTGATTTTTCAAATCTGGGTACAACAAAACCCTTATTCTGATTCAAGAGGAAGATTTCTCTTGTTCTCAAAGAAAATGGCTGCTTTTTCTTCACGCCTAGGAAAAAGACCTATGTCAATAAGAAGAGAAGTTGATCCTTTTAGTTGGTTCAACGACGACGATCAAAGAACAGATTATATCTGCAAATGGGGTTTCAAAGAAGTCATGCGACACAAACGTATAAGCATCCTTTTCCATCGTAATGAAGGATTCAAATTTCAAGAATGGCTTGTCCGGGATGGTGTGTCAAAGTTTGTGGAGATGCAAGGAGATTGTTTAATAATTTGATTTCAAAGATTGCGAAAAGACTTTGTTTTTGACAAACCACCAATTCACACTCCTCTTTCTGATGCTTTTCCAGTTCTTCTGAGGTCCAACTCCTTGCTACTTCAACTCTTCTTCCAAATCATCTCAATTCCTGTTAAAACAAGGAAATCTAAGCATAAAATCAATAAGTTCACCTTCAACTCTCTATTCTAACAACTTAAACAAAATCATGATTTCAAGCCAGTTTCTAAGTCAAAAAGAGTATTTCTAGTATCAAAATTAAGTATCAAATAACAATGTTTTCACCCGTTATCACAACCCCAAACTTAGAACTTTGCTTGTCCTCAAGCAAAACATAATGTAACTTAGTTTTCAAACAATCAATACAATCGATTAACATACTTCAAAACTTTTTCTTCCAAGACATGTAATCACTCTCAACTCATCATGAAAATATCAGTCAAGATGTACAGATGCATTACTTCAATTAAGCTCAGTATAGTGCTCACATAATCACAGACTTCTCAACAGATGCTATTAACATGAATGACCAATCAACCAAGCATAGATGCAATCAAGTATAAGTGGAACTACTCCTTACGAAGGAGGGTGTTTCACTCAAGCACACAAGTGTATATTGAGGTGACTCATTCACTCTACTATCACAATGTCACACAAATTATCATACTCACAAGCAAGTTATCATCGCAAGGTCTTTCCATGGCTTGTAACGTTCCTGGGCTAAGAAGAAAATTGGTTTTTCCAAATCACAAAATCCTTGAGTTAAGAGATTCATTCATAAATTTCTCATTCAAACACAATCTCTCTTTAAACAAACAGCAGTTTTATGACTAGTCACTGATGTATCTTCATATACAGCTTTGTGACTAGTCTTCTTTACTTGAATCTGCTGCTCAGTATTGAAAACATTAAATATCACCTCCTCTTCTTGGTCTTTAAGTGCTATCGTCCCATCATCCACATTGATGATTACCTTGGCCGTTTTCATGAAAGCCCTTCTAAGAATAATAGGGCTCTTCTCATCTTCCTCCATCTCCATCACCACAAAGTTAACTAGGATTTCAAGTTTTTCTACTCGAACCACTATCCTCTGCCACACCATATAGTTTCTTAGTAGATCCATCCGTCATTTTCAACATAATCTTTGTAGACTTAACTTCAAGACCACCAAACCTCTTAAGCACAGATAGCGACATCAAATTAATGCTTGACCCTAAATCAATTAGGGCTTTCCCTATTTTAACGTTCCCAATGACGCAAGGAATGGTAAAACTTCCTGGATCTTTCAATTTTGGTGGACATGTCTTCTTCAAAACTATACTTCAACTACCCTGTACATCAATATACTCTTCATCTGAATATCTCTTCTTTTTGAGGAATTTTTTCAGAAATTTTGCATATACAGGAACCTATTGCAATGCATCAATCAAAGGAATTTTAATCTCCAATTTCTTGAAGATTTCCTTAAAACAACCTAATTGTTTATCTTCTTCTCTTTTACTACACTCCTTAGGATAAGGAAGAATTTTTTCAATCTTTTTCTCTATTTTTTTCTCTCTCCTCTTCTTCCCTTTATTTTTTCCCTCAACCTCACCTATTTTCTCTTCTTTTTCTTCTTTCTCTTCCAACTCAACTTTTTCTTTTCTCTCTTCCACCCTCTCGTCACTTATACTCACAATAGCTTTACACTCTTCCTTAGGGTTAACCTCGGTATTAGCCCCAAATTGTTTTTCAACTTTATCGTCCAACTTCTTGGCCAGTTGGCCCACCTGCACCTCCAAAATTCCTTATAGCAGCTTCAGTGCTCTTATGGTTGGAGATTGTCACCTACATAAACTGTTGAAAAGTGTCTTCAAGCTTTGAAGTTCTATCATTTAGAGCGGATATTTGTTGCCATTGCGATTGTTGTTGTGGTGGCCTATTGAATTGTCCTGCTTGCCCAACTTGTCCAAATTGACCTTAACCCATGCTTGGGTGAGGCTTCCACCCTTGGTTGAAGTTACCTTGGCGGAATTGATTGCCGATATAGTTGACTTCTTCTTGGGCCTCCACTGGCAAAACACATTGACCATTGATATGATCACCACCACATAATTCACAGAGTTTTTGTTGAACTTGTGAAACATTCTGCAACTCCTTTGGTAATTGAGAGAGCTTCTTCGTTAAATTCTCCAATTGATGAGTGATAATTTTATTCTGTGCAAGCAAAGCATCATAAGATTGTAAGTGTAGGACTCCCTTCTGTTGAGGTAGAGCTCCTCTTTCACTATGCATCTCATTGTCATTGGTAGCCATGTTGTCAATCAATTCATAAGCTTCCTCTGGAGTCTTGCACTTAATATTACCTCCAACTAAGGCATCTAGCATTAATTTCGTCTGAGAGGTAAGACCTCCAAGAAACAGAATGACTATCGTTGCTTCGTCAAAGCCATGTGTGGGTGTCTTCCTCAACAAGCTCTTGTATCTATCCCACACTTGACCTAGAGTTTCTTCCATGCCTTGCCTGAAAGAAGAAATTTCAAGTTTAACTTTGTTGCTTTTCGACTGTGGGAAGTACTTGTTCAGGAACTTTGCAACCACAGCTTCCCATTCAGTAAAGCTATCCTCCGGGAAAGAATTGAACCACAACTTAGCATTGCCTCCCAATGAAAAAGGAAACACACTAAGCTTTATAGCGTCATCCGACACACCATTGATCTTCACATTGTTGCAAAATTCGTTGAATGTGGTCAGATGCTCATATGGACTTTCATGAGACAGTCCATTGAATTGGTTTCTCTTCACCAATTGTATCAATGCCGGTTTCACTTCCATATTTGCAGCATTGATCCTCGACCTTGCAATGCTATTAAAATGATTAGGGCCAACAACAATTGTGTAATCCACCAGAGTGCGTCTGCCATTATTCTCTCCAGCCATCTCTTCACTACTCTAGTCAAATCCTTGTGGTGAGGGTTGTAAAAGTGTCTCCAGAGAAGGAAATAATTCTCTCGACGTTCTGTTTCTCCTCTGCCTTCTAGTCTCACTCAATCCTTCAAGAAGAGGTTCCTAGGTTTTTTTGCTTCTAGTACGAATCGTATCCTGCATACACAAGAAAACAAAACCCTAGAAAGCAATTATTAGCACAAAACAAAAAAACATAATAAAAGAAAAAAATTCAAGTCGAATGTAATCAATAATCGCAATAATAGAATAGTTAAACCACGAGTCCCCTGCAAAGGCGCAAAAAACATGGTTAGACTCCAGCAAGTGTACCGAATCGTATCAAGTAATATAATTGGTAAGACCAAGTATCGTTTTTCCTAGAGACTCATGGCCTAAAAAGTCATGTGATTTCTTCATTAATAAAGACTTTAGAAAACATTCATTAGGTTTATAATGCAAAAAGTAAACATGAATGCAAGTTTTGATCAATTGACAATAAGAATGCACAAGTGATTGGTTTGTAAAATATGGAATGAATATGTTATTGGGGATTTCGATTTCTCCTATCTACTCTCATGTATAAACAAATTGTTCTTCTTCATTAATGTTAATGCCACTCTTTAAAACACTTAAAACCTGATGTCTCAGTGAAGAAAGTCTATCCTTAATTACGAGTTCATACAATTCCTAGAATCCCTAATAATTAATTTTAAAGCACAGGAGTTTAAGGCAACCAAAACTCATATCCCTATGTCTAGGCAATACTGCTTTTGGAAGAAATTCCCCAGATCTAGATCTCACCGTATGTGTCCATATCAATGAAATCAATTATCATGCCATGAATGAGTTAAACAAAGCAAGCATAAAGTATAGAGAAAAAACCCTAACAATTAATGAAAGAAGCATACATAATATAGACCATTTCAATACATGAGAGTTTCAAAGGATTACATCGTTTCCCCAACAACAATTGAAGTTTAGTTCACCATTTGCATGGTGAAACTAGATGAATAATGGAAAAGAATGAAAGATAAAACCCTAAAAGTTTAATATAGGAGCTTTCACATCCAAATCCGCCTCCAACGGTGAAAGGGTGTGTTTCTACACCTCTTCTGTCAAAAGATACCTTATCTAGGTCGTCCAAATCATTAAATAGCTCGAATTAATTACAGAAAACACAACCCAAGCCTAGTCGCTTGCGCTCAGCGTCCCTCTTAAGGCGCCTAGGCGTGACTGCGAGTGTATTCGCGCTTTGGAGTAACTCGACCCCACATCTGAAACAATATCTATATTTTTAATTTATTATTCTCTATTTTCTACAGCTTAAAAAGGGAAAACAATAGGAATCACAAATGTTGAGAACTTGGTGTATCTTTTGTAACATGTTTATGTAGATTTTTTGTTAACAAGAAAGGCTTTTACTTCCTGCACTCTACAATTGCTTCGTACACCCCATCAATTTCATTCTGCAGCCCATCATTCCTTTTAAATCCATTTCTGCCCTTGTTTGTGAAATGGTGAAGGTATCGAAATCTAAAATAAACTTCAGTAAAATATAATCAGAATAAGGGTGAGAGGTGGGAAATTGATTTTCGTATTTTTCTTTCCAGATGCGTAGTATATGATTCCGGAAAATTAAATTTGTAATAATATTTGCGGACTATCGCTGGACTCTTCTCCGGAGCAGGGAACACAAAGGCTTGGAACAATATGCCACTAGAGCTACACAACCAGGGATGAAGGTGCCATGAAAAAAAATAGGATTAAAGTAAAAAAAAAAAAGGTTAAAAGGTCAATTCTGATATTTTACATGTTTGATGGGGTGCAGGAAGAAAAATGATAATGTGCACGAAGCAATGGCTTTGTTAGATTAGTTGCCAAAGTTACTTGGCCCTAACCCTTTGGATTTATTTTGTGGGAGTAGTTGGAATTGTAAAACATGCTCCTCAGAAGTAAATAACTTATTAGGTTAACGAATTTTAACTATGTTCTTCCTTTTTTCAGCTCCATAATTTCGTCTTATAGTTCTATAGACTATGCAAAATATCAAAAGCATCCCTGGAGAGGAAAGTTTCAATATTGTATAATTTTGAAGTTGAAATTTTGGATGTTTTTCAGATAATTATTGATCTTTTGATCATACTACACTCTAGACCATTGCATGAACTTATAAACAAACAGCAAATCAATCGTTTGAATCCTCAAAGTGATCCCAAGGTTAATTTAAAAAAGAAAGAATGATCTTTTATTTAAAATTTAGAACTAAATTTTCATATCTTTTTTGTCACAAACTCCTAATAGAAAGAGATATGAATTAATAATATAAACTACATTTTTTCATAGAACATAAAAATATAATTCACATTCAAGTAGAATTAGATTAAAAACGTTTAAGCAATGTTTTCAATTGTTATTAAAATAATACATCATTATCTTTAACGAAATTCCTTTTATGGATCCATGTTGGAGGAAGTAAGAGAAAGACGTTTATGTTATATCCATGGGCATGATTAGTTATCATTGTTTGTCCCCTTAACTGTAACAACACAAACACACAGAGTCTCATTTAAAAATGTAAATTATAGTTTGGTTGGAGCAACATGATGGTGAATGGTTGATGCAGATGATGATGCATTAGAATAGAAAGGAATGGCCCAAGAGATGATGCTAGCATGCAGTGCACCATAAGTGAAGAAATGGACAACTTTCAACATTATTTTCTTACAATTCCACTCTCCCAAATAATCTTTTATGAAACAATATCAGATGCTTCCTTTCATCTTTAATTGCTGTCTCTTCCCAAACCCGTTTAGAACTTGGAAAGTAGGTCATGGCTCTTAGGCCCTGTGGACAAAATCATTGCTTAACATCACTCTTCAATGCTTCGAAACATATAATGTATATATTTCTCTCCCAACACTCAAAACCCTTTTTTTCATTTTAATACTATACAATTTTACGTAGAGAGAAGGCACTATTTTGAAATATCCTATATATATATATTATAAAATATTATAAAACTGACTTAAAAAAATGAAGTAGCTCTAACAAGGAGTATTAGTGAGAACTCAAATTTAAAATGTGTGGATAAAGTTGAAGTAGGCAGTGCAGTTGAGATTCATGGAAGGTAAAGTAACTAATTTATATTACCTACCACTCCTTCTGGTGATTCTATTCTCTTCTTTTTTATATGGTCACTTTACTAATATTCCTCTTTTTACACAGAAATATTCTGCTAGTTAGGTGCTTTATCGAAGGATAGAATATAATTCGCGAGAAAGGGGTGATGGACATGGAATAGAATCTGGAGTTACATCTATGACCAATCTTTAAGATACGTCGCCCTCTATTTTGGGCTTCTTGATTTGTTAGAATGTGGAAAAAAATCCTGACATTTCATGCCAATCATTATACCATTTCCAATTAATATGCTAATTAAGGAGCTGATTATGGTCTAATCTCAACGCCCAAGTGAAGGATTCAAGAAAAAATTACATTCAAATCTTTGATACTTACTCAAAAGTCGTGTTCTTAACCTACGTTTATATACCCTTAATTCAAAGCTTGTTCTTTTCAAGTGGGATCGGATATAATTATGCAGAAGAATGTGGTGGTAGATCGTTTGACTTTCGAATCTTTCGGCTTTGACTCGGAAATTGGAATGCAGAATTCGTCATTCATTACACTTGCATATATATATATATATATATATATATATATATATATATATATATATATATATATATATATATATATATATATATATATGTGAATTTAGGTTTCATTAATTCAACTTGTTTGTTTTCAAGAGGTGAAGTATTTTTAATTTAAAATGCATTAAAAATATTTCAAGATAATTAGAAAAGTTAACTACTCTTTGTTGCAATATAGTTTATATATTTTAAAATAGTTATATAAAATAAAAATTTATCTTGTTATTGCTGAAATAGTGATTATAAATTATAATATATAATTTAGAGAGTAATGAAATTGGTTTGATGAGAAAATAAAATTCATAGACTCTGCACAAACAAATACAACCTAATTAATTAAGGGATAATAATTGTTTTCACTCTACTTCCATCCAATTTTACTGATTTGGGGAAACAAATATATAATTCATTTTCCTGTCGATATTAGAGACTTAATAACAATTTTATAATAAAAAAAACAAACGTATCCATTTTTACATGTTTTATTATTTTACGTAGATTTATTATTTTGATCATATGTTTTTCATTTTTCACTTAAACAACAATATTAACAGAGTAGACAAAAAATATGTTAACCTGGTTTTTAAAATAATTTCTATAAAAAAATTCAAAAAACTAAAAAATAGTTATATTTCTTTAATTTATTTCAGTATATTTTAAAAAAAAAACTTAAAAGATAAATTTGTTAAATTGAAAAGCTAAAAACACATTTAAGGTTTTTTTTTTTTTTATCATGAAGGTTTGGTTCAGAAAGTAAATGTTGCACAACAACAAAAATTGTGCGAAGTGAGTGTGACATTGAGTACATGTATAATCTTAAACTTTTTGGATAAATAATTTTCAAAATAAAAGGTAATAGTTACACTGTCTCGAGTATCTCTCAATATTAAAACTTCAAATTTTTTCCATCTGCTAAAGAAATAGTTTTTATAGGACAAATTAATTTCACATTTAGAAGTTAAAATCCATGTAAATAATTAAAATTGACTAAAGCAATGATTATAATGGTTGTACAATGAGTCTTCTTCCTGCTGTCAAGGTAAAATAGGTTTAGATAATTATTATATATTGCTTTAATCAGAATAGGATTTCTTCATTATATATATTGCATATTTTATCACATTTTATTAGAGTAGTATAATTTTTTTTTTATCTTAAACTAGAAAACAATATAACACAAGAAAATTTGTGAATGAATCTCTCTGAAAAGTGAATTCATATTATTATTATAATTATTAAAATAAATATAAATAATATTTACAAATTTATTACAAATATTTTGATTTAGTTTTTAAGTAGTTTTTTTATTATGAATAGTCGTTTTAGTTTTAAATAATAGTTAAGCCATAGAAAGCAATCAAATAACATAAACCTACTCAGTTTTAAAATATAGTCATGGGTAAATTGATAACTATGTTTAGTCCAAGTCCGATGCAATTTTATGTTACTTATATTCTCCATAGTAGATTTACAATTGTTAAGACAGACACCGATGTAAATATGGGGTAATTATTTACAAAAAGGCCATTAAACACTTTTAACATAGGTTTTTTTTCGCACTTGATATGGAACCTATGATGTGGAAATGTGATTTTGTGTCAGTGTTTACCCTTTAACAAACAAGCTATTGGGTGTAAGTGGGTGTTTAAAGTCAAAGAAAGTTTTGTTGACTCGATTAATAAATATAAAACAAGATTAATGGCAAAATATTTTCATCAAATACATGGATTTGATTTTGATGAGGTCTTCCCTCTAGTAGTAAAACCTATAACCATATGAGTTGTATCACTCTTGTTACTTATGGATTTCGGCTCAATGTTAATAATGTTTTTTTAAATGTTTTTCTTAACGAAACTATTTATATGGCTTCAAGCAAACATCTCGTCAATGGTTTCATAAATTATAACATATTTCACCAACTTGACTTTATTAGCAATACTTGTGACTTGTCTCCATTTATTTATAGAAAACAATTACAAGTAGTTTATTTTTTGGTTTATGTTGTTGATATTATCGTTATTGGTAACTCTGTTAAACTTATTCAATCTATTACATCAAAACTCCATGTTGCTTTCTCTTTGAAAGAACTAGGACAACTTGATTATATTTTCTTGGTCTTGAAGTCAAATACTTATCTGATAAAGTTATTTGTTATGGTCAATTATGATCTATAGTCTCTTATAAAATAATAATAATTGCAAAAGAAACATTAGTTTAAATGTTGACCGACAATTTTTATTTTCTCATTAATGTTCGTAAGTGCACAGTTTTTATTTTCTCATTAAAGTTCATAAGTTTCAATGGTCACTTTTTATTATTCATTATTATGGCAATAATTTTTGACCAAGTTTCTGCTCTATAAGTAGAGCATTTCTTACATTCCAAAAAACAGCACACCAAATCAAGTTTTCTCTTCTCCTCTCAAAAGGAAACTTTATTCCTCAAGCTATCTTCTTAGTTTTTCTTTCTTTCTTTTCTTATCCTCTTTATATTTTGGGTTTATTATTTTACTCTTTTTAGAGTTCATTGCTAGTTCTGAGATCCTCAGAAATTTCTGAGAAGTTCATATTGTATCTTGGGGACTTATACAATACATCGCGGATACCTTAAAGACAGTGAATCTACACGTCCCAGAAAATACAGTTCGTGATTTTATCAGCAATTTTACAACAATCTTAAAGACTTATGACTGACATCAACAACCCGATTCCGGAGAGTAAAAACATTGTTTCCAGAACTCAGACGATATTGTGAAACCATTTTCAAATGTGTCAAAAGTCGAGGTCTTCTCTAGTCAGGCAAGGTGCTCGCAACAACGGTGGCTTCTGATCGCGTTTGTAGGGACCGCGGATGGGGTGAAGAAGAGGGAGATGAGGTGATAGCTTGGAGTTCGTTGGAGTTAGGATGATGAACCCTAATTTTCATGTTTCGTTCCTTTGTAATGTTTGAGGAAAGGTGAGGGAGAACTTCTCTCCAAAGAAAGAAAAAGATGAAGTTGGGTTCCTGATTTTTAATTTATGCACTCCCAAATTAATTTCAGCATCTCCTGTGGTAAGTGATGCAACGGACCATTATCAGGTACTTAAGTAATTTTTCGTATACTCTACCTAAAATGAGAGAAACACAACCAGGTATTTTTCTTGTTTACCAATCTTAAATATTTTAAAGTTTTGGGGGTGTTATTTAATTACTTGAAGAAATACGTTTAGCTTTTCACCTAATGATATTACTCTAAATTTGGAAGTAGAGAATATGTCATTATATATTTAAATATGAATCACATGCTAATGATTGACACATGCAATCAGATAGTCTCTAAAAACTAAGGTTTCTAGAATCTCATTTTGAAATATAAGTTGCTTATAGGTGAAGTGAATATGATTTTAGAAGGTATAATTATAAGGGAGAGAGATAGTATATTACTATTCCAAAATAATACACTGAGAAACCTCCTAAGAAATTTGAGTATTGTGACTTCAAAAATAGTGAGAACCCCTTATGATGCTAACTCTAAATTAATGAAAGGTAGAGGAGAATCTATTCTCAACCTTAGTATGCCTAAATATTTGGGAGCTTACTACATTTGATGAGCTTTTCTAATACCTGATATTACTTATGTAGTAAGTAGATAGAGAAGATACACTCATTATTCTAATTAGGAATATTGATATGTAAGTGCAAGAGAAAGTTAAGAGATTCAATGGATTATGTCATTGAATATAATGGACTTCCCATTGTACTAGAAGGGTACAATGATGCTAATTGGATCTCTGATTCAGATGAAACAAAATCCACTAGTGGTTATGTATTCACACTTGGGGATGGTGCGATTACATGGAGATCAACCACACAAACAATTATTGCAAGATCAACAATGGAATCTGATTTTCTCGTTCTTGAGATGACTGGTAATAAGGCTAAGCGGTTGAAAAACTTCTTAGCAAACATTTCATTAGAAATGAAACCAATCCCATCGGTGCCAATACATTATTGTCAATTGGCAATAATTATAGCTAAAAACAAGAATTATAATGGAAAGAATAGACATATACATTTGAGACATAATTTGGTGAAACAACTACTAAAGAGTGGAACTATTTCCATTGATTATGTGAAGTCAGAAAGAAATCTAGCAGATCATATAACAAAACCCCTAGGAAGACAAATTATTTTAGAAACATCAAGGGGAATGAGAATTAAGCCACTTGCAAACAAGCAAGTGATGATAACCCAACCGTTGTGATTGGACGTCCCATAAATAAGGTTCATATGGGTAAAAACAAGTCACTTGTTAGTTCTGATATAACTAATTTGATTTTACATCAAATATGTCCATTCTTATGGTGTGTGTGAAAGTACTAGAGACTGCATTATGAGAGGTTAAACTTTGTCATTAAAATTCTATGTGGTGAAAGAATTTTAACTTAAATAAAGTTTTTAATGATTTTCATATCTCTCATGGGTGGTGTATGATTTGCAGCATACACTTGATGAAATCACCTATATGAGTGTCGAGTGGGGCCGCTTGTATGATATCTTAGCATGATCTCTACAACACTCATGAATACCGGGCATGCGTAAGGCTTAATAAGTACAACACAATGATAACAACAAGGATTGTAGGGGTGTATTGTGATTGATAAACCTCTAACACACGTCAATTGTCTTTGGTTCATATAGCTTGCTATACCAACTACACTGTGTGTTAAGTTTCTTGAGCTAAGATCGGTTCATATAGTTTATTATCAGTTTTGATGCATTAAACCTATGAAACCAACCTATGAAACCCAAGATAAAAGTTTCTTATAAGTTTTTTTCCAATATGTGACAGACTGTTATAAAATAATAATAATTGCGAAAGAAACGTTAGTTTTAAATGTTGGCTAACAGTTTTTGTTTTCTCATTAACATTAAAAATGCGATGGAAAATTCGTAATTTTTGAGACACTATATGCCTCGGTTCAACGGGAACCGCTGCCTAAGGGAGTATATTGCCTCGGTTGGTAAAAGGATCGAGGCAGAAAACCCTGTTGACCCCCTACAAATCAAATTTTTTTTACCTGACAGCTTTCTGGAGACAGGTTTACTGCCTCGATCGGTTAGAGAACCGAGGCAAACACCCCTTCCATTGATAACTTTTCAACTGCAGATCAGACTTTTCAACTAATCACCTTTTTCGAATAGGGATACTACATTGGTTCTCTAACCAACTAATGAAGTATCACTTGTTAAATACTAACATTCTCTGGTTACGAACCTTCCAACTCCATTTTGTCGACCTATACTGCCTCAGTTCTAGTTTAACTGATGTCATAGCATGTTTATGCCTTAGTTTAATTAAGAACCCATGCCTATAGTGGATGATATTTTCAAATTTTCCATTTTAATATCATTCTAAATTTTTTTTAGAGGTTTATGCCTCGATTTTCTTTGTAACCAAGGTAGTAAGGGACATATTAACTCACTTTTCTATTTAACCGAGGTAATAACGTCTTTGAAGGTTAAATTTCAGAAAGCCAAAATAGTAGGCACATTCACTGTTCTTCTTCCCCATTGCTCTCGCGAAACGCTTTCTACTCCCTCTCGCGCTCACCACTACTCCTTGCCTTCCTGCCATGCCACTACACTACCGCTACCATCATCTCCCTCGCCACTACCAGGTGCACCACTGTCGCCGTCGTCTTAGTCGCTGGCTCAATCTCTGGAAATCACGTTGTCAACCATTCTTCATCGTCACCGCCACCATTCATCTCTTCTCTTGGTGTTGTTTTTCTTCTTGGCATGGTATGTTCTTTGGACCACCACCATTTTTGTGTTTGATAGTAAATTGTGTTGAATTTGTGTATATGTATGTTGATAGGAATAACAATGTATTTCTGAAAACGGTTGGATTTACCGTTATCTGTGATGCAATTTTGATACTAAATCAACTTTTTTCGAGCTTATAACTTGCTAAATCCTCTTTTTTATCTTAGTTTTATGAATAATTATGTTTTGGGCTACTTTGATGTAATTTCATCTATAATCCCTTTGTTTTGTAGCTAATAATGTGCTTGGAAGAATCTCCAACAATGTATAGAGATAAACCAACCACAAGAAGCAAGTAGGTCTACAGAAAAAGAGAAAATGATGCAATGCAGAAAACTAAGGCTGAGGGCCTAGGCCAGGGGCCCTGAGAGCCACCTAGTCAGGTTGAGGGCCCTGGTCTAGGGGCCCTGAGCGCCTCCTAAACAAATTGCACAAAAGTTGATTACTGGTGCGCCAATGTTATGGGCCCCTAAGTAGGGGCGCTGAGCGCCAGTCTTCGCGCAAACTCGACTGCTTGCCTCTTCAAGGGTGCTAAGCGCCAGCTTTAATGCACCGTAGGACGCCTGGTTGTCCCACTTAGGGCACTGAGCGTTGGCGGTTAAGGGTTTTTTGTTGATCTGTTCTATTTAAACCTAAATTGCGAAGGGCTTTGGGTCTTTGCTTGTTTGGAGGTGCGATTTCACTCAGAGGAGAGCTTGGAGGTCGGTTAGGGTTTGTGGGAACACTCCCTTATCATGGAGAGCCAAACCCATCTTGTTGGGATTAGTTGTAGCCTATGAATTTCATGTATTTGAATATGATTTAAACATTTTATGCTTCTTTCATTGAATGTTAGTGATTTTCTCCTTTGCTCAATGCTTGTTATGTTCGGATCATTCATAGCATGATGTATGGATTTCTTTGTTATTGGGAAATACCTAGGAACTAGGATCTGGAGATATTCACCTAAAGGGAATATTGCCTAGACATAGGGATAGTGATAACGGTCATTTTAGGCGCCTAGGCGGTGGCGTGTGTTGAGGCAAACTGCTCAGCGGTCATTTTAGGCGCCTAGGCGATTGTCTGTTTTTATATTTTGGATTTTGAGATCTTTCTGTTATCTTTTTGGCTTATATATAGCCCTAGTGTGAATCCAAATGTAATTATTTTGGCAGAGAACAAAGTCCACAGCAGCTCTACACCTTTGGAGGAGATTTCTTCGATGCTTAGGCTCCACTTTATCAATTCTAGGGTTTGCTTTTCCATTCTTCCATTTAGTTCATCTAGTTTCACCATGATTATGGTGAACTAAACCCTTAGCTGTTGGGGAACAATGTAATCTTTTGAAACTCTCATATATTGAAATTCTTGTTTACTTTATATGCTTGCATATGCTTGATTTATCAATTGTAGTGTTCTTTACCTTTGCTTAATGCTTTTACCGTTTAACTCATTCGGTAAATGTTGTTTGTCTTTATTGATACTGGGACGTACAGTAATGTCATGAACTGGGGAGAATTCCTTGATTATGTTAATACCGCCTAGGGATAGGGGTAGGACGATCAATTGTATTTTGCTTCCGCTCATTATGCATTATTAGTTACTAGGGGAGGCTAGGGATAGCTAGCCGATAATTAGTAATAGGCTCTTTTCACCAAGGGATTGGGTTAAGGGTAGACCAAGAAAGTTTGCATGGCAATATGATAAATAAGCAAAGTAAATAAGAAGAGTAGATATCTGAGGGTGGATAAGATGAAATTGTAAACCCCAACAACCTCATTCATTCATAGTTTCTCTTAGTCAATTGAATTCTTGCATTTGCATGTTTATTTCTGTTTTGCATTCAAACCATTCAAATTATTTTCTTTTACTCAAGTCTTAAACGATTTGTTTACACGAAAGATAAGGCCTTAAGAGTCCTCTGGGAAGAACGATATTGGGATTACCGATTATTATTACTTGATACGATCTGGTACACTTGCCAGGGGTTTAACAGATAGGACGTTTAGTTGTCTTAAGCTTATGTTCGTAATGCATAATTGATTATTAGGGATGCAAGGGATTGTGTTCTAATAATTAAGGATAGGCTTTTTACACTGAGACATCGGGTTCTAAGTAATTTAGAAAGTGAAATTAACATTGTAATGAAGAAGATGAGTTCTAATATGCATGAAAGTGAAATAGGTGAAAACAAACCTTAACATTGCCATTCCATACCAATTCTAGTCTTTTCTGCTTTTAAGCGTTTCCGGATGCCAAAGACCACTTCTATTTTCTTTGTCAATTTATTTTATTAAACTTATTCTTATATTTGTTAGTCTAAATGAGTTGTTAATCCTGCAATTAACTAGTGTTACATGAGTCTCTTGGGAAACGATACTTGGTCTTACCATTTTATATTACTTGAACGATTTGGTACACTTGCCGACCGTTTAACAAGTCTTTGGCGCCATTGCTGGGAACTCGTGGTCTATACTAGACTATTGTGCAATTTCCAACTTATCTAGACTTTATTTTGTTTACATTTTTTACTCTATTCTTATAAATAGATTTTCAGTTTTACTTTGGCTAAATTGTAGATTTAGCCTAGTTGTGTCTAAGTGTATGTAGGGGGATGTTCATACAAGGAGGACTGCAGCCTCCAAAGCATCTCGTAAACCCTCAGATTGAAGGAATAATGGTGTCACAATGAGACAACAAGGTTGAGCACCACAAGTTGCCCAAATTCTCCCTTGCTTGAGTATGCTCCAAAGAAAAGAAAGAAAGGGAGAAGCAAATGAGAAAGCCTAGCAAGTCAAAGTTGATCAAGAGGATTGAGTGTTTAAAGATGTAAAAGTAGTGAAAGGGCTAAAATGACGATTTTTATGTTTTGAGGATTGAGTTGGTGGATAGAAAGAGGTTTAAGAAGAGTTAGTGAAAGGAGCACACCAACAACAACATCTGCACTTCACGGTTTCATCCGTCAAGCTAATGACGTTAAACAAGTGCTTTTAGGAGGCAACCCAATTTTCATAACCTTTTTATTTTTTTTTGTGTGGTTTTTGTTGTTTTGCTTTTTTTGCACATTTCTTCTAGTGTGTCTTTGGACCTTTCTTTTCAGTTATTGACTATGAGATACTAATTTTACTTTGAGCTTTCTTGTTACAGGATAAGATCTTCCTTAGGAATTTAAAGGTTTCAAAACCACCAATGGTCAACCATTGAGCCAGACATGAGTTGAGCACTTTGTGAATTGAAGATTTTACTACTCGTGTAGCATGTATGGTATAGGAGAAAGGTTCAAGTTTGGGGTTGTTGGAAAATTTGAAAAAAAAATTGAAAACAAAAGAAAGAAAAAAAAATATGAAGAAAAAGAAAAAGAGCATTGAGCAAAGCAAGAGAAAAGCAAGAGAAGAAAGAAGAAGAAGAGAAGATGAGCTCAATGAATAAAATTTGGGATTAAGTTGTGAAGTGGTTTCGCAAGTGAAAAGTAGAAAGAGAGATTAATGTTAAAATTATGAAGTAAATTGTTCACTCTCTTAACTCAAGGAGCTTTGTTTTCTAGAAAAACCAAATTTTCTTCTTAGCCCAACCACATTACAAGCCTTAAAAAGTCCTTGTGATGATAACTTGCTTGTGAATGAGTTCGATATTGTTAAAATGAAGGGTGAAGTTGATTTGTGTAACACTATGATAGTTGAGAGTTAGAGACACATCCTTATACACCATTGTCCTTGAATGAAACACTTTCTTTGGTAAGGACTGATTCCATGCATTCAATGAAAACAACTTGCCATGTTTGTTGATCTATTTACATCTATCGTGTTATTTTGAACTGTGAGCACCATGATTGATGTTTAGCTAGTTGAAATCATATTATCTCTTGCGCGTGATTTATAAGATGAGCAAGCATGATTGATTTTGTTTATTTTGATTGAAACTGTTCTTGAGTCATTAGACCATTGGAATTGAATTGTTTTCTAGGTGAAGTACTTTTGCTTGAGGACAAACAAAGTTTCAAGTTTGTGGTTGTGATAACGGTTGAATTTACCGTTATCTGTGATGCAATTTTGATACTAAATCAACTCTTTTTGAGCTTATAACTTGCTAAATCCTCTCTTTTATCTTAGTTTTATGAATAATTATGTTTTGGGCTACTTTGATATAATTTCATCCATAATCCCTTTATTTTATAGCTAATAATGTGCTTGGAAGAATCTCCAACAATGTATAGAGCTGAACCAACCACAAGAAGCAAGCAGATCTGTAGAAAAAGAGAAAAAAATGCAGTGCAGAAAAGTAAGGTTGAGGGCCCTCGGTTGAACTATTTTCTTGCATGTGTCATATCATCAAGGCCATTTTTTCTTCTCCCCTATAAGCCAATGCAATATTTGAACCCAAAAAAAGAACAATGATTGATGTTTAGCCTAATGAAAAAGAGCACAAATGTGTTCTATCCTTTGTACCTTGAACCTTAAGCATGATTTGGAAAGAAAACCTTTTGTAAAAATCCTTACCTTGAGTTAAGTTGAGAATATTTGTATGGTATTGATAAAGGTTCGAGTTTGGGGTTTGTTGGGAAATTTGAAAATGAAAAATAAGAAAATAGGCATTGAGCTTAGTGTTGAGCAAGTATGAAAAGCAAAAAGAAAACATGAATGAAAAAGAAAGAAAACGCTCAATGCAAAAAAAGGGGAAAAGTTGGGAATGAGTGATATTGGTTTGTTTAAAGAGAGATTGTGCTTGAATGAGAAATTTATAAATGACTCTCTTAACTCAAGGATTTTGTGATCTAGAAAAACCAATGTTCTTCTTAGCCCAGCCATGTTACAAGCCATGGAAAGTCCTTATAATGATAACTTGCTTGTGAATGTGTTTTGATGTGTTTAAATGAATGAAAAAGTTGATTTATGTGACATTGTGATAGTAGAGTGAAAGAGACACCAACACCTCACTATACACCTTTGAGTTTTAGTGAAACACTTTTGAGTGCTTGAGAGAAACACTGTCTTTGGTGAGGAATGGTTCCATGCATTACGGTTTGAAATTCTACTTCGCTATTGATCACTCATCTTTTTGCATATGTTGTGTATTCATTATTATGTGAGCACCATATTGAAGCTTAAATTGGCTATGACATCATTATTTCTTGACTGATCTTTCTATGATGAGCATACATGAGTGATTTACTTTTCTTAGAGAAAAATGCTTTTTGATGTGTTAGACCGTTGTAGTATATATATTTTATGTAAGCCAAGTAACATTTTGCTTGAGGACAAACAAAGTTTCAAGTTTGGGGTTATGATAACTGTTAAAAAACCGTTATTTTTATACTTAATTTTGATATCAAAAACACCCTTAATGACTTAGAAACTTACTTTGACTCATGTTTTTGCTTTAGTTTTGTGAATTGAAAGAAGAGTTAAAGTATCAAATAGTTGGAGTGCAGAAAAGTCAACCAGTCAACCAGAAAAATCAATCAATCAACTAGAAAAGTCAACCAGTCAACCAGAATGCTGAAAAGTCAACCAGAGTGCAGTGTCAGTATCGTAGGGGGCGCTGAGTGCCAGTTGAGCGCTGAGCGCCAGTTTTCTCGTCAGTTCTACACTGTTTTGTGCCTGAGCGCCACCGTTGAGCGGTACTATAGCGCTGAGCGCCACTTTTGTGGGCCTGAGCTAGTTTTTCTGTTATTTTTATGATCTATTTAAAGACCCAGACGCCCTAGAGAATGTATCTTTTGATGGCTTAAGCTCATAAACACGTTTTTCACCCCTTTGGGGGCAGATTTGGGATGCAGGAGCTCTCCTTTTCTTTTTCTAGGGTTTCTATCTCTTCCATTCCATTGTACACCTAGTTTCTCCATGACGGTGGATAATTAATCTCATTTGTTATTGGGTAAGATGTAACCTCTAAACTCTCTTGTATTTGAATTAATTATTAGTACTTGTTATGGTTTTTCCTCTACACTCTATACATGCATTGTTTAACTCATTCAATTGCATGATCATTGATTTTGTCGATATGGACACATACGGGGAAATCTAAACTTGGGGAAATTCTCCCGGGAGCAATACTACTTAGACATAGGAATAGGAGGACCGGTTGCCTTTAAGCTTCTGTGTGAATGTAATGCATAATTAATTGCTAGGGAGACAAGACATTGTAAACCAGTGATTAAGAGTAGGCTCTCTTCACCAAGACATCGGGTTGAGGGTAAATTAGAAAGTGGCATTAACATTAATAAAGAAGATGAATTCGTTTATGCATGAGAGTGATTAGGTGAAATCTAAACCCTAACAACATATTCATCATCCATTCACTTTTGTGGTTAGCCTCAATTGATCAAATTGCATTCATGTTTATCTTTCCGCACTTTGCATTCAAAAACCCCAAAATATTGTTCTTATAGTCTTAATTAGTTAAGCAAAAGCACAACTGTTTAGTGCCATGAGTCTCTTGGAAAAACGATACTTGGTCTTACCATTTTATATTACTTGATATGATTCGGTACACTTGTCGGAGTCTTAACACCAAGCGGGAAGGGACTGAACCTTCCTGTGCAGGATATTTTTACTCACAAAAATATGCGTTAAATAAAATATTCAATATTTTTTTTTATAATGACCAGATATTAGAACCTGAGAAGGTTGAACTTTGGTGGTCCAACTAACCAACGGTAAGGGATTGAACCTTCCTGTGTAGGATATTTTTACTCAAAAAAATATGCATTAAATAAAATATTCAATATTTTATTTTTATAATGAGATGACATTAGAACATGATAAGGTTGAACGTTGGTGGTCCAACTGACCGAGCGGGAAGGGACTGAACTTTCCTATGCAGGATATTTTTACTCAAAAAAATATGCATTAAATAAAATATTCAATATTTTATTTTTATAATGAGATGACATTAGAACATGATAAGGTTGAACGTTGGTGGTCCAACTGACCGAGCGGGAAGGGACTGAACTTTCCTATGCAAGATATTTTTACTCACAAATATATGCGTTAAATAAAATATTCAATATTTTATATTTATAATGAGAAGCTATTAGAACCAGACAAGGTTGAACTTTGGTGGTCCAACTCACCAACTGGTAAGGGATTGAACCTTCCTTTGGAGGATATTTTTACTCACAAAAATATGCGTTAGATAAAATATTCAACATTTTATTTTTATATTGAGAAGCCATTAGAACCTGATAAGGTTGAATGTTGGTGGACCAATCGACCAAGCAGTAAGGGATTGAATCTTCTTGTGCATGATATTTTTACTCACAAAAATATGCATTAAATAAAATATTCAACATTTTATTTTTATAATGAGCTGGCATTAGAACTTGATAAGGTTGAACATTGGTGGTCCAACTGACCGAGCTGGAAGGGACTGAACCTTCCTGTGCAGGATATTTTTACTCACAAAAATATGCGTTAAATTAATTATTCAACATTTTATTTTAATAATGAGAAGCCATTAGAACCTTATAAGGTTGAACGTTGGTGGTCCAATCGACCAAGCGGTAAGGGATTGAACCTTCCTGAAATTTCTCAAAACAGAAGACATGCCTTTAGAAATTATTATGAAATTTTTTGCTCTTGTTGCAAAACCTGGTATTGATCCGAAGTAGCAATGTTGAGACCGAGCACATGTCTGGTTCCTTGTGGTTTCATGGGAATGTCACTCGGCCCCACGGTGGGCGCCAAAATGTTTCGGTTGAATTGGTCTGAGGGTCGGTCGTCTTTCCTTGCTCTGCTCTCTTTTGATCTTCAATTCTCTCCGAGAATGCAATCCACTCCGATGGGTTGTTGACCTGGAGAACACACTCTAACGCTCAAGTCAGATATGTTTCATAAAGCGGTCTATATTTTATTAGGATAGATTAAGGTTACTTTACCCTAACATCTATCGTATAGTTATAGGGCTTGTGGCAGCCAAGCACATTGATTAACCATTAACGCAGTATAGTTTTAGGCAATCAAACCCATTAATACCTGTTAATATACGTACTAATTGCCCATAAATGATCATTAACTCTAATCGGTATATTTCATATAGTACAAGATTCAATAAAAAAATTATTCACTATCCCAAAATTTTTTTAAAAATGAATAGAGAGGAGATGGTAAAATTAATTTAAAAGTATTGAATCTTCAATTGTCCGGTTGGACAGTTTAAGAAGAGTAATAACTTTTTCATTGTTTATTAATATATATAATTTTTAATATACATGTCTTTAATTTCATGAAAATTTGCAGTTGTGTTTTTTATTGATCTTCGGGTGCATATTTGATTGTGATTTATAATCATTTTCATTTTGTGTAACCTGAAGACCAATACAAAATGCTGGCAAAATTTCGTGAAATTTTAGATATGTTGTTTAAAATTATATGTTTAATAAAATAAAAAAAGTGAATCTTTTTGAATGGGATAGGGTCACACCTTGAATACAAAAACGATCAAAGTGATCATTCAAGATTATTTAAATTGTGTAAACAATTTCAGTAAATATGCGTACGGTCGACATTGGATTAATTCACCATGCATCAGTGCCTAGTACGAGAGAAGGGTGGAAGAATTTATACATTTTGCGCAACGTAATGAAAGTACAAGTGATGATGAAGTCAAGTTTAGATGTCCTGTGTCAACTGTTTGAATGGGAGGAAGTTGAAAACAACCGATATTAGGGAACATCTTATCTGTGATGGTTTCATACAAAATTATACAACCTGATATGGCACGGAGAATTAATTGACTTTCTAACTGTCTCTCGAACTGAAAATGTAATCGATTCCACCATGGAAGATCGATCGGAAGAAGACAACTTAAAGGACATGATCCGTGATGTTGGCGTAGAAGCTTTTTTCCCAAGTGCATCTATATGAAACGATGTTAATTGATGCGGAGACTCCTTTGTATGTGGGTTCAACTAAGTTCACACGGTTGTCAACGATATTAAGACTCATGAATTTAAAGGTGACCAATGGATGGACTGATAAAAGTTTTACAGAATTGTTGTCGCTATTGAATGAAATGCTGCCGGATGGAAATACATTACCCACTCATAATTATGATGCAAAAAAAATTCTTTGTCCGATGGGTATGGAGTATAAACGGATACATGCATGTCCGAATGATTGGATATTATATAGGAATGAGTATGAAGTTTTGACAAAGTGTCCAAAATGTGGGTTATCACAATACAAGTCAAAAAACAACAGTGAAGATAGTGGTCACACAGAAAAGAATGGTTTTGCTTTGAAAGTAGTTTTTTACCTTCCACTCGTGGCCAGACTTAAGAGTTTGTTCGCGAATCCGAAAGACGCTAAAAACCTAAATGGCATGTAGATGAGAGAACAACTAATGGGTTGCTTCGTCATCCAGATGATTTAAAGCAATGGAAAAATATTGATTAAGAATTCCCCCAATTTGGTCAAGAATGTAGAAATCTTAGGTTTGATTTAGCTACTAATGGAATGAACCTATTTGGTAATTTAAGTATTGTAAGAATAGTTAAGCCTTATTTCTCTAACCAAGAGGGAAGGGTGAATTGGTTGTTATTAAAAATATGTTCTTTTTAAAATCTTTGAATATCTTTTGCATTTTCTTGAAACACAAGCAAATAAAGATTGTAATGCAGTAAAAGAGTCAAGGGATATAAACAAAAACAAAGATTTTTATACTGGTTCGGCCTTAATGCCTACATCTAGTCCATTTCAATCAACCTGAGATTGAAAGTCCTTTCACTATAAAGATTGAGTTATATAGCAAGACTTATAGAGACCCTCTCTCAATGTAATCTCCTCTTCAACTCCAAATCTAATATAGGAACAAACACAATACAAAAAGAACAATCCTTTTTCTACAGAACCCCTTTGAGACCCTTCTCAAAGATACAAGAACCACACATTCTCTTCTTGGAAATACGCAATAGGGAAACCACAATCAATGGATTGTAAAAATAGTACTGATCTGGAAAGAAAACACCTTAGAGTGCGGATGATGATCAGCCAATGAAAGTACAAAGCAATCCTTCAAGAACCCTTCAAAATCTGCCAAAATTTTGTTTATTGATTCTTGGATAAACAACACACCTGCATAATCTTATCTCGACTCTCTTATGTCAGATATTAAAGATCAATTGCTCAAAAGTTTTTAATGCAAAGTGTTAAGCGTCAATATATAGATTTTCTCAAGTCTGGCGCATTTTAATCGATTACGAAATTAATGTAATTGGTTAAGCTTTTAGTATTATTATACTAGAATTACATCAAAATATATTTAATAGATTACGTAATTAATGTAATCGATTTCACAATTATTGTAAGTCAAAACAATTCAAAATATGATAGTTATGGTAGTTAATACTTAACATGAAAACAATTTTCAATGTGTACCAAATTTAACCGATTAAGGAAATTGTGTAATCGGTTAAGTATTACACTTAAGCCATTTTTGAAATCCTTTTCTTTTGAAAACTCATCACTGCACTCAGCAAACAGGTGTTAGCAAAGGCACGAGTTTTAATCGATTATACATATAATGTAATCGGTTGAAACTTGTAGTTTGCCACAGTTAAGCATTTAGCTGATATCTGCTGACTATAATTGATTACATAAACATTGTAATCGATTACTTCATACAGATATGCATTGTGCATGTAGTTTTGTCATTTGACAATATGAATATGCATACAACAGATAAAAACACATGTATGGCCTCATTAAGTATGCAAAGCAATCAATTCAAGCACTAACAAACAGGTAAATGCAGCTATGCATATTATTAAAGTGAAGAAACATATAGAAACATTTATGTTGTTGTCATCATCAAAGAAACATATAGAAACATTTCTGTTGTTTTCATCATCAAAAACAAAACACATAAAGGATTGGGTTTAGCTTTCACATTGCTCCCCCTATGAACAAGTACCAATCACAGTTGTTAGCCCGTTATACTGATAATTTACAACTTATCTCCTGGATTGTGCATGAAAAGAAAGTATATGATTTTGTCAATGTTGATATTCGGTCTAAAGCATCCTGGAAATGACATAGATGTTTATCTCAGCCCACTAGTTGAACACTTGAAGTTGTTGTGGGTTGATGGGATTGAAATATTTGATGCCTTTGCTTCTGAAACTTTCATGATGCATGCCATGTTATTTTGCACCATTAATGACTTCCCAGCTTATGGTAATTTGTCGGGGTACAGTGTGAAGGGTCATAAAGCATGTCTTATATGTGAAGAAAACACTACAGCTCATCAATTAAAACACGTAAGAAAGACAGTGTATATGCGTCATCAGAGATTTTTACAATCAAATCATCCATATCGAAGGTTAAAAAAAGCATTCAATGGACAATAAGAGAAAAAAACACACCAATTCCACTTATTGGCCTTGAAGTTCTTGAAAAAAATTATAAAGTGCATCATATATATGGGAAAACATCCAATAAGTCATTGTAACGACCCCTTGGAAGAAGAAATCAATATTCTTTGATCTTCCATATTGGTCAAAGTTAGATGTTAGACATTGCATATATATGATGCATGTAGAGAAAAATGTGTGTGATAGTTTGATTGGTACATTACTCAACATTCAGGGAAAAACAAAAGATGGAGTGAATGCTCGTGTGAATTTGGTTGACATGAAGGTCCGAGAAGAGTTGGAACCAAGGGAGATTGGTAAACGTATTTATTTGCCCCTTACATGTTACACAATGTCCAAACAAGAGAAGATAAGTTTTTGCCTTTGTTTAAAGAGTATCAAGGTACCACAAGGATACTCTTCGAATATCAAGGAAAAAAACAAATTGAAGATAAAGAAGAGAATAATGATGTACATGAAACGACAATAAATTTGGATGACGACGTTCTAGTTAATGATGTACATGAAATTCGGGAAGATCATAATGAGGGAATATACATATGTGGTGGATACAAGAAGCTTGAGGAAAGAATAAAAATCCACACTTACTATCTCGTTGTGGATACAAGAAGCTCGAGGAAAAAATAATTAAGCAGAAGTCAGATGGTAGGCTTCCACTTTCTGAGGGTGGTGACCCTCTTCCTCCGTCACCATCATCTCGGCATGTCTAAGATCATCGGGCTCCTACACTTCTGACAGTGCCAGAGAGATATCAGAAAGAATTGTAAGATTTCATTTCTCTTATTTTAACAAGATTTTTGTTATATATATTACATGGATCTTTGAAATAATTTTGAATTTTTGTTATGTTACATGACTCCTTGGTTGAGCAGAGATCACAAGGTCAATTCACACAGGAAGGTCATCAGGATAATTTTGCCACTACTATTGGATGACCTGAGCACCCAAGACGAGTACGTGCTGTTGGAACTAGCATAGGCATTAGACAGTTCTTTGGGTCTTCCTCGTGTCCATCTTCATACTGATTAAGTCAAAGTATGAACAAAGGCTGAAGCAAGACATCACAAAGGAGATCACGCAGGAGATCACAAAGAAGGTAAGGGCAGAGTTGTATGATGTAGTCGCTAATATGGTTATGTGCCAGTTCCAGTAGTAGTTTGAGAGTTATGTCATGTATCCGCAGCCATCTCCTGTAGCGGAACATGTTGTGCCTCCTACAAGTAAACTTAATAATCATTTTTGTTTATTAATTTACTTTTTGTATAACCTAACATTTAATTTGACAAGTAGAAGCGGCAAAGGAAGTTGCTCAGCTCCCAACACCCCAGGGGACGACATGGATGACACTCGTCCATGTCAACTATATATTCTACATCCTACCGGGATCATGCTAGTGGCTTGTGGCACAGTCTTTGAGGCAACCACTATAATGCATGGTATGGAGCTAGGAGAAGATCAGGTCAAGGTCACGGTCAATGAAATTGTCGTACCAGATGCATTTGTTCCTCTGTCTATAAATGAGATGGTCACTATGGCACAGGCATTTCAGTCTTTCACGCCTGGCCTAGACATTTAGTTGGTGTTGTATCTGACCCCCCCGATATGACTCCTACTATATAGTTCTTAATTTTAAACTTTACTTTTTATTGACGTCATAACATAACATGTAACAACAGACGGGTCGAGAGGGAAGTCCTACATCGAAGAAGACTCATTTATTTGAGGACGACCCTCTTGGTGCGTTACACGAGCTTTGTAACATCATTGCAGATGCGTCGATGATTGTTCCATGGGATTCTACAATATTTGGACGACACTCTAAGATCTCATTGTACATGCATCAACAAGATGTTAAGGAGCTCACATCGGGGAGAGAAGAGCTTAATATTACACTCATTCAATTGTGGATGATGTAAGTTTATGAGAACTTATTTATATAAAATTGATTTATCAAGTTACTTATATCATATCATTTCTTGATTTCAGGTATATGCTTGGTGTAAGTAACAAGATGAGGTTCAATGATGTAGTTCATTGACCCCCAAATGACTCACAAAGGAAATAAATTTGATGACATCCAAGCATACATCACCAGTTGTTTTGCAATGGGAAAGGAGCTATATTTTCTCCCTCATATACTTGGGTAAGAGAATTTTGTTAACTTTAAAGTTTCATTTATGATTTTAGTATATAACAATTAAGTTATTACCAATTTCAGGTGTCATTGACAGCTACTTGTGATCTTCATACCGGAGAACACTACTATATGGTTTTGTTCATTTCACAAGTCTCCTCCCAACCCTCTTCGACAAGTAGTAGATTAGTAAGAAACTCAATGTTTGAACTTTCTTTGTTATATAAATGTATGCTAAAACCATTTTTTTTAATAGTTCCCTTGCAACACATATGATGTTGTCCGGGAGATCAACTACTAAAGCTAATAAGCTTGCTTGGTTGGCCCTTAAGGTTTGGTATTTTAGTCCATACTTTGTTACATTTTGTACCATTGCAATGATGTTACTTAACATTTTATAATTATGATGATATATTGTAGTCTAATAGACAAAGCGGGTCATATGAGTCTTGTTACTACATCATGTATTAGATAATGCCACTATTCGTGCACATGTTAGTGGATGGGAAACGATAATATTGGTGTTTGAATTTCATTTTCTTTGTAGTTTAAAGTTCATATACACTAATTGAAATCATTGTGTTTTATGTAGAGATTCAATTTTACTACTTTAATTCCAAAGAAGTCCCTTAGATACATAAGGAAAGCATTTGCTAAATATGTAATTCAACTCTATAATAGTATATAGATATTAGGATATAGTAAGTTCTACCTTAGCATATTTATGATTAGGTAAAATTTGTGCATTGGATTGATTTATGCTTCTAAGTTGATTTATGATTGCATTGAATTGATTTATGCTTCTAAGAAGTTGATTTGTGATTACATTGAATTGATTTTTGTTTTAGTATAATTTTTATTGAGAATATATGCTTCTGGATTGTTCTTGATTGCTCTGTAAAGTTTAATATATACAGGTCTATTTCTACAATTGGGAATATTACAGAAACAGACTTGTTCTTAGAAAAAAAGGGAAATATGCCTCGGTTATAACCATAACCGAGGCAGAAAGCCTTCTATGGCATCGATTTAGGTCACAACCGAGAAAGAAAGGTTGGCGAAAAAACAAAAAAAATAAAAAATAAAAAACAGTCCACTGCCAAAGTTCAGGTTCCAACCGAGACAGTAGTGTCTCACATACTGCCTCGGTTCAGTTGGAACTGAGGTGAAAAGTTTGTCGAAAAAAAAAGAAACACTTTACTGCTTCGGTTACCTATGAACCAAGCAAAATCTTACTCCTTTTTGTCTCATATTTATATACTTCGGTTGCGAAACCGTTGTCTATAAGCAAAATAATCGTTTTCGTTTCTCTTTACTATACACTAGTGATATAATTTTTTTATTATGCATAAGATTTTGAATTATTAAAGTATTCTAAAGTAATAAAGAATTCTGCAAACTTGAAGGATAAAAGAACGACGAAAAAGAGTATTCAGCAAAAGAAAAAAGAAAACGGATTATATAGTCTTTGTTGACATTTAATGTAAAGAAAATGCCGCACTAATTGCCATGCATCTTGATGCGTATGGGGAAAGGTAATTGTGACGGTAAATTTGAAGAAAAAAAAATTGTTTAACACTCTTTATCGTGCTTCACTTTGTTTTATTTTATTGGCCAATTATGAATACGTAAGCATTGGGAGAATGTTGACTAAGATGCATGTTTGAATGTTATAGCATAACATGTTATTTGAAGAATGAATATGAATTGTGTTTGAGGTGAGCATAATTTGTAGTATTGATGGGTGCCACCATGTTTATGTCATGCTCAAGCACTTCCATGCGTGATTAAGTATGATAGCTTGTCTAAGCACTTTTGCTTTGGGAGCTCAACTCAACCTTTTAAAATGCCCTTCCTCAAATGAAATGAAGCACGTCAACCCATTATTACGCGCCAATAAAGGTGTGCAAAAATTATTTCGTTTTCTAATATTCTTGAAAGAGACAATTTTCATCTACAATGTTACTAGGAGTGCTTCACAAACTATCTGCATTCTCCATTCCAAAATCAAAACTTCAATTTAACACTTGGACCCAATATTCATTTCACCTCCAAAAAGTGACAAAACCGAATCATAGAGTAGTCTATACATATATAAAAGACACATAATCACGAACCATAATTATTAAATGAATATCAAATTTTCAATTTTCAACTCATTAAATATTAATTTCATTGCAAGATAAAATTTACAAGGACATCTCTATTTTACTCTGAATAAAAAACATTTCTATAAAGACTCTTAGTACAAATTGTTTTTAATATCTTATATCACTTGTATGATCTATACAAAAATAACAAATATCCAGAATGACAAATTCATATATTACGTTACTATAAACTAATAAAGTATATGTTAATTCCTTTTTAAAAAAACCGTTTATATTTCATCTACAATTATAATAATAATAATTATTATTATTATTATTATTATTCATATATATATATATATATATAACACTATTCAAACATGTTACATATTCTTAACAAAAAGATAAAATAAACCAAAATTTACACTGATACCATCACATAAAAATGAAACTAAAAATAAATTTTTATTTCTCAAAGATTTTTGTCTATGGTTTGGCTGTAGTGTGTCAAGTACGTCCATCCTTTTAAAAAAGTTTCAATTTCGTCCAAATCTGGTTAAAAAGTTTCAATTTCGTTCATACGTGGTAAAATTTGCCTCAATCAAGTCTCTTCCGTTAAATACAAACTAACGGAGTTAAGTGTTTGATGATGTGGTAGAAGACAATTATAACGTGGCAAATTGGTGGCTTCTTTTTAAAAGGGTAGCTTCTTTTTACACCAAGAGGAGGGGTGAATTGGTGGTTTATCAAAAACAAAATCTTTTCGCAATCTTGAAATCAAATTATTAAACTTTAGAAACTTTCTTGAAATGCAGGTAATGAAAATTCATATGCTGTGGAAAAACGTAGTTGACTGCGCAAATAGTAAAGTCGACTGTAAGTAAAAGTGTAGGATAGAGAAAATCAAACACTGGTTTTTATATTGGTTCGGCCAACAATGTCTACATCTAGTGTCCTTCCAACCCAGGAAGTAAATGCACTATAATGGTTGCGGTTTTTACAACAAGGAATTTATAGAAGACCTCCACGTCAAAAATATAAATCTCCACTTTAACCCTTAACCAAACTACAGGAAGTAAACCCAGCAAGAAATGTAGCAAGATGTCCCCTCTCCTACAATCTGTCAATCACCACTTTGAACGATCCTCAAAGTGAACCAGACTCCACGAGTCTATCCCCTATAATCACAACAGGTCCAATGCAGCAAGCTTCAAGGATGCCAAGCCAGAACAGATTCTTGATCAAACCAGAAACACCTTCAATGTGCAGAATGCGATCAAGCAATGTGTGCGCAGTCAGTCTCCCTTTGAATCTCTTTCAAGTAAGATCACCACCGTCTTCTTGGAGAATTCTTGGAGCATTAAGATCAGAGATATCAATCTGAAACAGAAATGAAATTGTTAGATCATCAAAAGTCCCTGAATAACTTCGTGTTCAGTCAATTTATAGATTTCTATTTAACAGACATTCTCTTAGTCAAATAAGCTACTAATAAAGTCGACTAAGTTATGACAGTTATAACAGTTCAGTCAAACAAGTAGCATACTATCAACCAAAATAAAAACACATTTAATACAGTTGACCAAACATTCAATGCTCAACTAACTTTTGAAAATATAGCCGTTATAGTGCAAGAGCATAACAGAATTTCAAATCAAACAACTAATACAGTTGAATATGTGGCGCACATAGTCGACTTCGACAAATAAGAACATTTTGAAATTCTTTCCTTCTCAAAATCTCACAGAGCACTGATTCTCAAAATCTGTACAAAGACTTTAGCATAGTGGAATCAATTAATGATGGAGTCGACTTTTCTGCAGCTTTGTCACACAGTTATAAGTTCACAAAAGTGTTTGTGGTTTTCATGCATTAAAACATGTGCAATTCATCCAGAAATGATGTAACAAGTACAAGCTCAATATGTATGCATTCACAATGCAATACAACACATAAACATGTTCAACAGATATATCAAACATTCAGCATAAGAACATGTAACACAACAACAACATATGTGTGTTATTAAGCAATGTGTTGTCATCATCAAAAATCAGAGTGATATAGATATTGTGTTATCAATAATCTCAACAGACACACTGTAGCCAAACTAGGGACAAAGAAAGCAATTAAACCTTTATAAATATAATCATCATAAAATATGATCATTGTAGTCCCACAATAATAATGCAACGATGATAGAATAAAAATGATTATCATAATCACTAGTATACATCAATAATAAAATACAATCACTCACCTAAATCGTATATAACCATAATTCTTTAAAACACCATTCAACCTATTGGTTGTCTCACTCAACCACTAACCAAAACTACCATTTCACTGAACCATTCATAACATCATCATCAATGCAAATAAATACAATCCATGAGTGAATCCAGCATCAGGAACAATATTTTCATTGTAACTCTCGCAAGTAACTTACCAACAACTGCTCACTACTAGAGCGACCACCCTTCTTACTTCTCTCAAGCCTTACAAATAGGGTCCCATTTCCCAACTTTCTAAGAGCCTTATGAGTGAAACCCCTCTTGTTTCTCACAAGTCTTACGAATAGGATCCATTTCCCTTGCTCTCCTAAAACCTTGTGAATGAAGTATACAAGTGTCACTTTCCATCACTCACCTCGAGAGCTTCTTCGACACACCTACACGGAGTTAACCTTTCCACTGCTCTCCCAGATAGAATTATAGGCAAAAACCACTCCCTATTGTCTATAGAGAACATTACTGACAAAGTCAACATTTAAGTTCATCCATAAAAACTAATCGAGTGCACCATCTTTCACTCAATCACTACCACACAATACATACAATCTACTCATAACATATATGTAAATCCATTTAATCTTGCATATACCAACCATTACAACACTATAAACTATCACATAATTAATAATAAATAAAATTTCCAACTTTTATAAAATATTTGTTTATTTATTTCTATATAATTAAAACTCAATCGATTCATAATTAAATTTCCAAAATTATATATGTTTTTCCGCAACACTTAGTTTGAGTACTTATATGAAAATTCTAATGCCAAAACAAAACAATAAATCAACCCACGAATAAAGCAACCACCAAATTAACATTAATTAATTAAAATAATATTATTTAATATTACATGAGTTTAGAATACCATGAAAGTAATTTCAAAACCTTTTTCTTTTAATTTAGAAGAAGAGTGATATACAACTTAAAATACTAGTGTAATATTCACATTTTACTATGCGTAATATATATGTTATGGTTTTAAGAAAAACATAACCTATGAAAGTGCGGTGATATTTTTAAAATTTCTAACAAGACATAGGTTAGGATTCAAATAAAACCGTAGCTTATACTATATATGAAAGCTAGAGTATAGACTACTATTCTTTCAAATAAGTGTAACTTATATTGAAAGTCATCATATAGACTACTTTGTGCTTTAAGTAGATACTTTGTACCTTAATTACTTGCTTTAACATAGAATTATTATCTATTTTTGGGATTTGATTGTATTTGGATATATTTTGTGTAACTGCGTTCGTTCCAAGTTTTGAAATCATGTAGATAGCCAAAATAGAAAAAAAAAAAAAGTGACTATAGACTATAAATCCAATTAAACTTGTAGCCTATAGTTAAGTTGATTATAGCGGGAACCAAAAGATGAGAATTGAAATAAAAGGGAATTGGGATAAAGTCAACATAAGAGTGGAAATTGAAGAATGATTTAGAACTAAAAATAATATATTGAGAAAGGTGTTTGAAGGACAGGATCAAAAAGTGAACTATGCGAGATAAAAAGGAAATTACCATATGGTAACCGTTGTAAAGCGAAGTGAGCGATTTATAGATCGATGTAGCAAATTATGTAATTTTCTTTTATTTTATTTTGGCTTAACTATTAGAAAATGGAGCAAAATATAAATAAATTGTTCATATGAAAAGAAATGAGTGATAAATTGATTACAATTCAAACACTTTAAAAATACCGTAAACAAAAAAAAAAATAAGAAATCCAGTAATAATTGTTGCAATTTTGGTTACTACTTTCATAGATTTTCTTATTAATTTATGTCTTATCAGTAATTTAGTTTTCCACAATTTTCATTTTCACATTTTACATTTCCAATTTGTCAAACAATTTTAATGTAATCTATCTTTATCTTCTTCATTCTTCTTCATCACCACTAAATCCTCATATATCATTCCATCTTTATATGAAAACACAAAAATATAATTATTTAAAAGAAATACATGAATTCTTGACAAGTTCATATTAAGAATGAATTTAGTGAAATGTACGGTTTTGTAAAGTTAACACTAGTAAAAAATAGAGTTTTTATAGCGCACATTATGCATCGGTTCACCAGAAACCGAAGCATAATATTGCACGATGGCATTTTTGAAAATAAGTCGAAAGTATAGGCCGCGGTTCTCGGTCTATACAGGAATAGACCGCGGTTCCCCCCAGAACCACGGCATAAAACCCCTCTTACGTCTCCCATGTGGCACACCTGCAATAAATGGGCAGTTAAGCGTCAGGGAATAGACTGCGGTTGATTGGGGAACCAGGGCCTATTCTCCCTGTAAAATTCTGACATTCCCTGCTACAGTCTAAACACCATAAAGGTCAGGGAATAGACCGCGGTTTCCCCTAGAACCGCGGCATAAAACCCCTCTGACGTCTCCCACGTGGCACACCTGCAATAAATGGACAATTAAGCGTCAGGGAATAGACCGCGGTTCTACACACAACCGCGGTCTATAGTCCCTGCAAAAACTGACATTCCCTCCTGCAGTCTGAACACAATATAGGTCAGGGAATAGACCGCGGTTCTACCCAGAACCGCGGCATAAAACCCCCCTGACTTTCCCCACGTGGCACTGCTGCAATAAATGGGCAAATAGAGCGTCAGGGAATAGATCGCGGTTCTGCAAACAACCGCGGTCTATTCCCTTATCTAAGAGAATAGGTCGCGCTTAGGCGGGAACCGCAGAATAAAGTTTAAAAAAATTTCAAAATTGCCATTTCAGACGTATTTTGAAATTTTTTTAGGAGAATAGGCCGCGATTAAGAGTGGAATCGTGGCCTATTCCCCCTTATTACCTCGGTTAAGTAATGACCCGCGATAGTAACCTTTCGTAGGTTAAAAAAAAAAGACGCAAAGGAACAGTGTCATCATCATCTTCGCACAAACAGTTTCAGAGCCACCATCGTCGTCTATTAGACCCCTGGCAAGTGTTCCATATCGTATCAAGTAATAATAATTGGTAAACCCAATATCGTTCTTCCCAAAGGACTCTTAAGGCCTCATCTTTCGTGTAAACAAATTGTTTAAGACTTGAGTAAAGAAATTAATTTTAATTGTTTAAATGCAAAACAAAAATAAATATGCAAATGCAAGAATCCAATTGATGAAGAGAAACTATGAATGAATGAGGTTGTTGGGGTTTACAATTTCATCTTATCCACTCTTCTTATTTACTTTGCTTATTTATCATATTGCCATGCAAACTTTCTTGGTCTACCCTTAACCCAATCCCTTGGTGAAAAGAGCCTATTACTAACTACCGGCTTGCTATCCCTAGCCTCCCCTGGTAACTAATAATGCATAATGAGCGAAAGCAAAATACAATTGATCGTCCTACCCCTATCCCTAGGCGGTATTAACATAATCAAGGAATTCTCCCCAGTTCATGACTTTACCGTACGTCCCCGTATCAATAAAGACAAACAACATCTACCGAATGAGTTAAACT
This sequence comes from Vigna reflexopilosa, assembly GCA_027742785.1. Classification (NCBI taxonomy): domain Eukaryota; kingdom Viridiplantae; phylum Streptophyta; class Magnoliopsida; order Fabales; family Fabaceae; genus Vigna; species Vigna reflexopilosa. The sequence goes on along the minus strand of CM050911.1, from coordinate 35,611,586 downwards.
GTAGAAGCATTAAGCAAAGGTAAAGAACCCAACAATTGATAAATTAAGCATATGCAAGCATATAAAGTAAACAAGAATTTCAATATATGAGAGTTTCAAGAGATTACATTGTTCCCCAACAACTAAGGGTTTAGTTCACCATAATCATGGTGAAACTAGATGAATTGAATGGAAGAATGGAAAAAGCAAACCCTAGAATTGATAAAGTGGAGCCTAAGCATTCAAGAAATCTCCTCCAAAAGTGTAAAGCTGTTGTGGACTTTGTTCTCTACCAAAAGAATTACATTTGGATTCGTACTAGGGCTATATATAAGCCAAAAAGATAACAGAAAAGTTCTCAGAATCCAAAATATAAAAACAGACAACAGCCATGTGAAGTCCCACATTGCTTGTACTACAAGAAAGGAAGAGTTTATAAATGTTTCTTCTCTAGAAATGAAACGAAAGCAAAAGAGGCAAAATACAAGCCCATGAAACCTACACTATTCTTTTTGTACTTTTTGTCACTCTGAAAACTCTTCATTGTTTCCCCATCTATGATCATATCAGTTGACATGAATATCCGAGAAGATTTGGCACCCAGGGAGATTGGTAAATGTACTTATTTGCCCCCTGCATGTTACACAATGTCTAGACAAGAGAAGATAAGTTTTTTCCTTTGTTTAAAGAGTATCAAAGTACCACAAGGATACTCTTCAAATATGAAGAGTTTAGTGTCGATGCAGGACTTAAAACTTGTTGGCATGAAGTCTCATGATTGCCACGTCTTAATGCAACAATTGTTACCGGTGGCTATTCGTGGAATTTTGCCCAAAAATGTTAGGCAGACCATGAACAGGTTTTGTTCATTTTTCTTGTCAATATGTAGTAAAGTCATCGATCCTACAAAGTTAGATGATCTTCAAGGAGAAATTGTTATCATCTTGTGTCAATTAGAGATGTTTTTCCCTCCATCTTTTTTTGACATCATGGTCCATTTACTTGTTCATTTGGTTAGAGAAATCAAGTTGTGTGGACCGGTATACTTAAGATGGATGTATCCTATTGAGCGTTATATGAAGATTTTGAAAGGGTACATTAAAAATCCATATCATCCCGAAGGTTCAATGATTGAATTGTATATTGCTGAAGAAAGTATCGAGTTTTGTTCAGATTACATGACATCAAAAAATCCAATAGGAGTTCCTCGCACATCATGGTTGAATAAATGTTCTAGAAGTAAAAGCATCTGAGGTGTGAATGTGGTGAAAAAAGATCGCGAAGAATTGTTGCAAGAGCATCTTTATATATTGAACAACACAGATGAGGTGATCCCTTTTTTGCAAGCACATAAAGCCATTGTTAAGAATAAAAATCCAAGACAATTAGAGAAATGGTAGTTGATGGAGCATAACAAAACATTTATGTCTTGGTTCAAATCTGAAATTGACAAAGAGCCACTTTCTTCTCAAACTTTGTTGTGGCTTGCAAATGGTTTAAAGTTTGATGTCGTATGTTGTACAGGTTATGAAGTCAATAATTGCACATTCTATACGAAGACTTTGGATGATAAAAGCACAGTACAAAATAGTGGAGTCAGTTTAGAAGTTGAGTCGCTTCAATTTTCCACATCAAAAGATCAATCTCTTGTACTTGGATCAATGAGATATTATGGTATAATAGAAGAGATATGGGAGGTTGATTATACCAAGTTTTTTGTTCCATTGTTCAAATGTAAGTGGTTTGACAATAAGAGTGGTGTGAAAATAGATGAATCGGGTATGACACTAGTTGATTTTCGAAAGGTGAGTTATCGAGACGAACCGTTCGTCATGGTATATCAAGCATCTCAGGTTTTTTATGTCAAAGATCTTGCGTCTGACCATTGGTATGTCGCTCTTCATGGCAAAAAACAAATTGAAGTTAACAAAGACAATCTGATTAATATTCATATTGCTGACAACAATTCATTTCAAACTACGATAAATTTGGATAACAAACCTCTAGTTGACGATGTACATGCAATTCGGTCAGATCATGATGAGGGAATATACATATGATGAATTCATATCTTTATGTATGAATTTCAAATTTCTATATAAGTTTTTTATTAATATTACATAAGTTTTTTATTAATATTTCCTATGATCATGGTAAATGTTTTGTTAAATTATATGATATTACATAAGTCCTTTTTTAATATTACATGTTGTTATTTATTTTGACAAATATATGGCTGACCATCCACAGTCTTCAGGGGATGAGGCTCCCCATTCCAGATCCATTAGAGGACCCACCAAAATGAAACAACTTTTGATCAGAAAAAATAGTGGTGAAAGAACACCAGTGAATGTTAACGTGATCACGGGTGTGGCATCTGGCCCCAATGTAGATGACTTTCAATCATACCTTGGAGTAGTGGCACGTGACAGGAATAGTATTCTTACTCCATCTTTTGATCATGTGTCCGAGGTTGATCGGAACATTATAAGGAACGATATATTGGTAAGTTAGTTAATATCATTTGAATTACAGTTTGTTTATATTGATATCATTTTCTACTGATACAACTTTATTTTTTTTTTCAGATGACATTTGACAACTTTATTATTAAGTGTTTATCAACTGTTGCTGAAAACTTCCGAAATTTTAAAAGTAAGTTGACCTCGAGATATATTTATGGAAGCAAAAAGAATAAGTCTCCATGTAATACATATAAAGCCATTGATGAGGAGACTTGGCGGCTCTTTGTACAGAGTCGGACAATAGAGGAATGGTAGGTTAGTATAGATGATATTATTCAATTCCTCATTAACAAATATGTGACAGGCAAAAAGAAGCAAAACACAAGAAACAAGTGCTAAAATAAAAAACCCCACCTATTATCTCGTGGTGGGTATAGGAAGCTTGAGGAGAAAATCCTCAAGCAAAAGGCAGAAGCTAGACCACCATCTGAGGGTGGTAGCCCCCAACCTTCTTCTCCACCTTCTCGGCATGAGAAATGGAAGTTGGCTCATTTAAGAGCATCGGGCTCCTACTCTTCTGACACTGCAAGGGAAATATCTAAAAGAATTGTAAGTTATTATTGTTCCTAAAATAATAATAATTTCATTATACATACTACATTGAACTTTTTAAAGACTAATGATGTTTTGTAATGTTACATGACTCCTTGGTTGAGCAGAGCTCTCAAGGTCAATTCACTCCAGAGGGTCGCCAGGATATTCTTACCGCTGCAATTGGAAGACCTGAGCATCTTGGACGTGTACGTGCTGCTGGAACTAGAGTAAGCATTCAAGATTATTTTGGGAGCTCTTCTTGTTGACTTCATATGCATACAACGAAGCACAAGAACAAAGGTTGACACAAGAGATCACAAAAAGCTTCGAGTGAACCTTAGGAAGGAGCTTAGGACAAAGGTTAGGATAGATCTTAGGACAGAGCTTAGGGATGAATTGTATAATGAGGTATGCGCCATGTTCCAACACCAGTTTGAGAGTTATGGCATGCACCCGATGCCATCTCCTGTACAGGAACAGGAACATGTTGTGTCTCCCACAGGTAAAATTAATAAACATTTATGTGCAATTATTTCTATCTTTTGTATAATCTAACATTTACTCTAACAGGGAGAAGCGGGAAAGGAAGTTTTTCAACACCAGTCGTCCTAGGGGATGACATGGACGATGCTAGTCAATGACTGTTATACATTTTAGATGGTACCGAGACGATGCTGGTAGCTCATGGAACAGTGTTTAAGGCAGCGACTGTTGTTCATGGTATGGAGCTATCAGAGGATGAGGTGAAGGTCTCAGTAGACGACATTATCATACCAGATGCCTCAGTTCCGCTGCCCACAGATTAGATTTTCACTATGGCACATGCATTCCAGTCTTTTATCGCTTGGCCTAAACAATTGGTTGGTTCAATTTCTTACCCCCAGTATGGAATTCTACTTTACACTTCTCAATTTTAAAGTTTACATGTAATTGATGTCAAAAATTATCTTATTTTTCCATGTAACAACAGACACAGACACAGAAGAAAATTCCTCTATCTGAGGACGATCCTCTTGGTTCATTGCAGCTACTTGCTGACATCATTGAAAATAAGCATTTGGAGGTTGAATACGATGCTAATGTATTTGGGAGAGGTTCTGAGGTCCCATTATACCTGCATAGCCAAGATGTCAGGGAGCTTGCGTCGGGAACAGAAGAGTTGAATATTACATTAGTTCGGCTATGGGTGATGTAAGTCTATGAGCAATTATTTATATAAAATTGATTTATATATCAAGTATACTTATATCAAAGTTAATTTCTGATTTCAGGTATATGTTTGGGATGAGTAACAACTTGGGGTACAATGATGATTATGGGTTCATTGATCCCCAATTCATTCACGAAACAAATGATTTTGATGAGATCAACACACATCTCACAAGAAGATTTGCAAGCAGCAAGAAAATATATTTTATGCCTTATATATCTGGGTAAGTGAACTTTGTTAACATAATAAAGTTCCATATGGGATTTTAATATATAATAATTAAGTTATTATGAATTTAAGGCATCATTGGCAGCTTCTTGTTATTTCTATACAATGCTTTGTGGTTCTGCTCATTGCACAAGTCTCCTCCCACACATCTCAGAAAAGCAGTTGATTGGTAAGAACCTCATTGTTTGGACTTTCTTTGTTATATAAATGAATGCTAAAACCCTTTTTTTATATATAGTTCTACTCCAGCAAGTATGATGATGGTTGAGAGATCAATTGCTAACAGTAGAAAGCTTGCATGGATTTCTCTCAAGGTTTGACATATGTTAAAGTCATACTTTCTTATAGTTGTTTTGCTTTAATGATTTTCACTAACTATTTACAACTGTGATGATATATTGTAGTGTAACAGACATAAGGGTTCATATGAGTGCGGATACTATGTAATGTATTGGATGGCCCACATTATTCGTTCTCATATCATAAGAGGGTGGGAAATGGTAATATTTAAATTTAACAAATTTTGATTTTCTCCAACATTTGGAATTCATATACACTAATTAATTTCAATTGTCTTGTGCAGAGATTCAACATTACTACAACAATTCCTAAGAAGCCACTTTCATTCATGAGGAAAGCTGCTGCAAAATATTTAGTTAGATTATATAATAGTTCATAGTTATTAGATTTAAAATACATTCGAACATGTTGATTTATAGTTATTAGACTTTGTACATTATGTGATGCATTGATTATTATGTTGGATTTGTTGAATTTGTTGAATCTGTGTACTTTATGTGATTGTTTGATATGCAAGTCTGTTTTTGTGATAGTAGATATCACAAAAACAGACCTGCTATTAAAAAAAATTACCGGAGAATAGGCCGTGGTTGTGACCACAACAGCGGTAGAAAGTTAAACGATTTTTTTTTTTTAAAAAAGGTTTTGGCCGGTTGTAGCCGCGGTCTATTCCTAGCTTTTTACCGCGGTTCGAACGCGGCCTATTGTTCAACGATTTATTTTTTTGAAAAAGGAGGGTTTTGGCAGCGGTTGTGGCACGAACCGCGGTCATATCCCCAGCTTTATACCGTGGTTGGAACCACGGCCTAAAGTTCCAGACTTTTTATCGCGCCCGTATATGCTGCGGTTCATAAACCGCGACGTATATTAAAAAACAACCGCGATTATTTCCCTTCGATACTAGTGTAATGTACAGTATAAGCTTTTTACACATCAATTTTATGTTAATTGCAAAATCTTAAATCAACACAATCTACTTTAGATTGAAAAATAATTGTTTGTTAGTCAACTTGATTAAGAATTCATCTTGAATTATTTGGTTTAAAAAAAAATAGACGAAATAAGTATTGAATCAAAATTCTAAAAAACACATTTAAATTGATAAATATTTTTTCTTTAACTTCAATATAATATGAATATTTTTGTGATTTGATACAGCTGGCAAAATCTTTAATAACGAGTTAAATGTAATGTCAAATTTACTTGTACAATCTAGCTAGTATTGATTAACCTATCGACATCTCATAAATATTTTCCAACCATCTTGGTGTTGAGTTGAGACACAGGAATTTCTCACAAGTGGTACAAAAACCAGTTGTTTGTTACGTTAGTAGTGAATTTAGGTAAAAGAATATGTTACGTCGAAATTCTTCTTTACAGTAAATTCATGTATGTTGACAGTCATCCATATGAATTTCTTCTACGATTTCTTTTATTTTTTTTCTTGTTTAGAATTTGTTAACAGAATTCCACCATTTTTTTTAAGGATATACAGATGTAGAGTCATTACAAATATGTGATTCATGTGTTTGTATCACTTGTATCACTCACAAAAACCATAACACTTCAACAAAGAAAAACTTAATTAAATTAAATGGACTTTTATTGCATATTTTTTTTTTTATCAAGTTACATATATTAAAAACCTCACACAACACTTTCACACACACACACACACATATATATATATATATATATATATATATATATTTTGAAAGTTTCAAATATATATTTTAGACATTGAGATAGATTTGACTTTATGCATACTAGACCACCGACCCATCCTTAATAGGCCATGAATTCTTGCTGGACATGTTTCAAAATTTAGCATGATTCAATCTTATTCTTAAATGAACTATTAGCCTAATTAAATAAATTATACAATTACTCTTTTAATGGGGATGGTTTTATAATGATTTATGACATATTTATTCCTTCACATTCATTTGACATAAAATAAAAAAATAAAATAATTATAAAAAAATAAATTTTTGTATTTTTAAAAAAAAAAAGGAAAGAAAAAATAATAAAAAATAATATCAAAATGAATTAATAATATTAATGTGTATCAAAAAATATATTTTTTATAATTTTATAATAAAAATGGTCAATCCAACGCTTCAAGGGACTATCAATTAACTTTTAAACTCAAACCTTCTCAACATTAAGTGAGAACGGTTAAACTGTAACGATAGCTATTCTTTTTCAACATTCAGTCAAGTTTAGTTAACATGGTTTATAAAAAATCAAAGCAATCTAAAATATTATTTTATATGGTAAAAATTTTCTTAACCTGCAAGTCAACTCATATATTCTGTACCGCCATATATATTTTCATTAAAAAAAAAAACACACAAACAATTACATTTACTTTTTCTCATTAAAAAAAAGAAAGTCTTTATAGTTACTGCTTTTGAAGAATAGATACGTCATAAAAATATATAATCTTGACTGAGATTTCATAACTCTCTAAATATTTTTATGTTTCCCATACGTACTTTTGGAAAAATAACAAAAATCTATATTTATACACATAAGAAAACAAAAATGATGATTGTTGAAAAAGAAAAGAGCATTTCCCACACCATATAAATAGATAGTACTTGAAAGGTGCCCAACACGCATGGTCAAAACTAGAAGAGAAGCCGACCCAGTTAAAGTTTGGTCCAAGTTTCAGTTGTTCGTAGCGCCACACACCACACACAAGGTGAGAGAATAAGGTTGTTCGAAAACAGTGAAAGAGTGCAACTAAAGTTTCTGAGAGTCCTCGTCCTACGTTATTTTGACATGGCCGTAGATGTGTTTCCATGGACAAAATCAAAACCCAGAAACACACAACCTCGTTCCATTGCTGGAACAAGAAAACACAAATGTGGACAAGCACACGCAAATTTGTCAACACATACAGGCGAAGGAAGTTTCCCAAACATGGCTTTTAGCCTATGTTTACGCTCCCCAATCATTTCTCTCCTTCTACATTTCCTCCTTGTCGTATCTACCCTTTGTCCTGTTCATTCATCGCAATTTGGTAACCACCCAGTTGCCAATCAAACTTTTCACCCAAAGGAAGAGTTGCGCAAGTTGAACGCCGTAAGAGCTCGGCTTCAGCAAATCAACAAACCTCCTGTTAAGACAATTCAGGTTTGTGCAAATTATTCTTGTATTCACCTTGTCTTGTTTTCTTTCTAGACTATATAATTGATATGCTTTTGTTGTGTTTTGAGCAGAGTCCTGATGGAGATATAATAGACTGTGTTATGTCTCATAAGCAACCAGCCTTTGATCATCCTCTACTGAAAGGACACAAACCATTGGTATTTATTGTTTTGGGTGTTTTGCAGTTTTAGTTTATCTAAAAAAATTGGTAATTTTTATTGATGTTTGTGTGTGTAGGATCCCCCAGAAAGACCGAGAGGGCATAACCAAATGGATGATGATATGAGTGAGAACTTTCAGTTGTGGAGCTTGTCTGGTGAGTGGTGTCCGGAAGGGACAATTCCGATAAGAAGAACAAGTGAAGAGGATATTTTAAGAGCTAGCTCTGTTCGCAGATTTGGAATGAAAAAAACACTGAACCGTGTCAGAAGGGACACCAGCGGCAATGGACATGAGGTATATTACTTGAGAGCAATCATAGAAAGCAACACAAACTCTGATATTCTTTTCTATCTTTCCCTTTTCTCTTTTTCTCAAAGAAAGTGAAGTAAGAATAAACTAATAATTTTAAAACAAATATAGATTAGAGTAATTGCTACAGAAGCAAGCGTATGGAAGTTGTATGTTTCATTTCTTTATCATACCCTTTTGGAAGTAAAGTAAATTAAACTACATGAGAGAGCACTGTACTCCATCAGTCCTCTTACTGTGTTTTATTAATATCTGTTTCTCTTGTTGCTCCAAAGGAAGTGGGGGTATTTTTAAGTCTGTTTTTGTTCATGTCCGAGCTCGAACTATGTCTATCTTTTTATTATAGAAACTGGGGAGTTAAATTGTTATGCGAAGCTTAATTATGATGATATGTTGAAATTGGTCTAAGAAAAGTTTGTGGATGGTGCACACTGCACAGCATGCAATTGGGTATGTGACAGGGGATACGTACTACGGAGCAAAGGCTAGCATAAACGTGTGGGCACCCGTTGTGGAAAACCCATCTGAATTCAGCCTGTCTCAAATGTGGGTCATTTCTGGTTCATTTGGGGATGATCTAAACACCATTGAAGCTGGTTGGCAGGCATGTTGCTATCATTATTACTTCATCTTAATTAATTCTACCTTTACTTTCTACTATTTATTTTCTTTATCTTTCAAATTTTTTTCTTAAATGCATTCCATTTGGTTACGCATTCAAAAGGCAGTTAACATATTCAACCACCTACATCTCCTTTTCATCCATGTATTGAATTCTGTACTTTAGCCAATCAAGCTAATTTCAAGTAATTTTCTATGCAGGTCAGCCCGGGGCTATATGGGGACAGGTACCCTAGATTCTTTACTTATTGGACGGTAAGTTAATTTATTCAAGGAAAAGGAGGTGGAAAACTATACTACGTATAATTATTTTTGCTTCAATTGTAAGATACCTCCCAACAAATTTTTTTATTCAAAATCACTAATAATTCTCATTATTTGCAGACCGATGCATACCAAGCAACTGGGTGTTACAATTTACTCTGTTCAGGCTTTGTTCAAACCAACAGTAAAATTGCAATTGGAGCAGCAATCTCTCCAACTTCTTCATACCAAGGTGGCCAATTTGATATTAGCTTACTCATTTGGAAGGTAATTTTCTGTTCATGTTACCAAATTGACTTTTGGAAATTTGTCTACAATTTGATAGATGTCTCTAAACTTGTGCCTATATTTTAAGGTTTTACTGGTAAGGAGGAAAGTTAGGCTCCGTTTTTTGTTTTCTTGTCACAAATGAAACTATTTAAGAGTCCACTTTCTTAATTTACAGTTAATGTTGTAAGATAATGGACAATTTACACAAGATCAGCTTATGGGTCCCATCTGTGAAATAAAGCATTGGATTTTGATGATAGAAGAGTGACGTCCACCGTCGGATCTCAATACTTTTTTTTAGTCAAGCAAAATATGCAATTCTCGTAGTCAAAGGTGCCAAAAACTAAAAGAAAATCTAAACTGAAAAGATGGTCAATGTGGGGCTCTCCACAGTTTCGGAAGTTTCTAATTACCTCTGAATTATCTCATAAAAAATGGAAAAAAAATATATTTTTCACACAACTCAGTTTTAGTTTGTCTTAATTTTTATTTTTACTTCTTAGTCTCTCTAATTTTAACACACACTATTTTTTATTTTAAAAGTGATTTAGATAACATTTTATAGAAAAAATAAATATTTATACAGTGTTTGAAGAAAACTAAAGAAAGCAAATACGGACAAAGAAAAAACATTTTATAAGAAAGAATCTAATTTACATACACCACTTTATCCAATAAGATTTCATTCTATTGCGAAGTCATCATAGTATGAGAACATAATGTGATAAAATGATTAAACTTTAGTAAATGTGTATAAAATGAATTTGTGATTATTAGGCGTATGAATTGAAGAATTGTAAATTAAGTAAAGAGAAGGTGATTACAAAATTTGGAAAGGTAATGATTTATGAGAAAGATATAAGACAATGACAGAGAGAAAAAGGAGGGAGAAAAATTTGTGTAGAGTGGGTGTTTTTGAGCATATTGTCTTGTGATTTGTGATGGTATGAAAGATTATGGCAGGATCCAAAGCATGGGAACTGGTGGCTTGAATTTGGAGGAGGGAGCCTAGTTGGGTACTGGCCATCGTCGTTGTTCAGCCACTTAAGGGATCATGCGAGCATGATTCATTTTGGTGGAGAAATAGTGAATTCAGGGTTATCAGGGTATCACACTTCCACTCAAATGGGTAGTGGGCATTTTGCAGAGGAAGGTTTTGGAAAAGCTTCATATTTCAGGAATATGCAAGTTGTCGATTGGGACAACAGCTTGATTCCCTTGTCAAATCTAAAGGTTCTAGCAGATCACCCCAATTGCTACCACATTCAAGGAGGGGTTAATAAAGCATGGGGGAATTATTTTTACTATGGTGGACCTGGAAGAAATATAAAGTGTCCCTAAGGGAATCATACAGAATCATCATAGGTAGAGACATCAACCAACCCTTTACTTTACTTTCTTTTCTCTTTATTTTCTTTTCCTCATAGCTTTTCTTATTAATAATTTAGGCTTCTTCTTATTTATCCATTCAAACACACCAGTTCCACCAACACTCACTCTTTGTATATCTTGAATGAGAAATAATATATATACTTCCTTTTTTTCTGCGTATATACAGTTCGTCTAATTTTTTCTTTTTTATATATTTAACTTCAATAAGAATAATATGCTTTTATGAGAATTTATTTTATCAAAATAAATATTTCTAAATTTCATAAAACTAATCAAATTAAAAGTTGGGACATGAATTAATTGTTAAATTATATTAATTTAAGAATTGGTAATGTAATTTAAAGTATAATTTTGATGTGAAGATCCTAACGTGATGATTATTAGAATATAAGGTATTAAAGTTATAGAGATTATTTTAGAGTTATTAAAATTAATCTCTTTCTTCTCACTTCAATAAAGGACATTTTGGTATTTTACTAAAGTTAGTTAAATATCATAAAAGAGGAAAAATGTTTTACTACTATTGACACGTTAAGTGTCTCTGAAATGAAAGAGAAAAAGCAACATTCTCAGACAGAAAAAGAAACTGTGACTTTGACAAAGAAAAACATATTTGACAATTTCTATATCATTAAGAAAGCATCAAAGAGGAGTAAGGGAAGTGAAAACAATTCACAGGAAAGAACTATACAATGGATCCATGTAAGTTCTCTACTACTATGTATGTGATAATAGTGAGTATCATAAAAATTCAAGATCCTGTGTGTTTTTCATTCGATTGAAAATTAAAAAATTACTTACAAGTGGTATCAGAGCCCGGTTCTGGATTTTATGATTCCCCATGAATGGTAATTTTTTCAATTTTTAGAAACTCTAATTTTCTCAATTATAAAATTTAGAGATTTTAAATTTTGAGATGTTTAATTTTACTATGATATTAATTATTTTTTATTGTCATGAAAGAAAATTAAATTCACATTATGTAATGTGAATTTGATCCCAGCCGTAGGGTTTTAATTTTGCACACGGATCAAATTAAAATCCCGCACACGGATCAAATTAAAAACCCTCATGAAAGAAATTAAATTCCCTTGAATTTAACCCCTGGAAGCCCGTATAAGACTTTTAGTTTTGATTGTTGCATTAAAGCAACTTTAGTGTTGCATGATTGTAATGTGAATATGAAAAGGAAGCCAATTGGAACAGCAGTAGCAGCGCAACTTTACTCTTGCGGCACACATTGTAAATAATATAAATTAATAGTATGTAAGGATATAAATTGGTTTTCTGGGCACACAACTAGAAAATGAACCATTTATATTTTAAAAGGGGTATTGATGGGTAATAAGAAGCACCAAAATAAGAGCAGATTGCATGATATTTTTTTGCTATTAGAAGTGCTTTGAAAATCATTAATTTGGGACTCCTTTGCTGTTCATGGATCTAATGTGTATCATAATATGATTTACTTCCGAAGAAGTATTGTGAAAATTATTCATAATATAAGGAATGTTAAATTATGAATATATATAGTAATTAGTCATTTTTATAAGAATGTTATGGATTACTCAAATGTGAACCATTGTTTATAATTGATGACATTAAAGTGAGACATTTCATGTACTTAATAAATATATTTGTATATCTGAAGATAGCACACATATAGACTTAAGAATAAATGATTGTTTATTAAAGTATATATGAAATTTGTCAGTTTAAGAATCACCCAAAGGTGAATTTAAATGAATGACTTAAATGATTATCTATCAGTTTAAGTGTCACCCAAAGGTGAACTTGAATGTATGATTAGTGTGGTAATTTGTTTGAATCCATTAATTTTATCAAAGCATTAATGATGGGGAAATGCATGTCTAGAGAGAAATATACTAATGACAATTGAAAGAATGAATGGAAAATAAAAGCGGATAAGAGAAAGAGAAATGGAAACTTATGACTTGTAGACATGCCATTTGAGAGAGGACTCCAAGATAAGTGTCGAGGAAGGACCGTCACTTGATTTACTCAAGATAAGGTCTTCCAAAATGGACTAAGAGACAAAAGACTATCTCTAAGAATAATGCAAGATTGCAATTCAACTCAAAATATCATTGATTTCAAAGGTTAGTACAAAAGAGAACCCATAGGTTGCTTATATAGCTTTTGGAATGACTTTGGTGAAGAGTTTCAAGCGATGTGGGACTTGGAAGGCTCCAAGGTCTGGACAGCAGCTGCAGCACGGGCCCTAGGTGCTTGGAGTCCCACATTGCTTAATTCTCTCATTCCAAAAGGGTTTATAAGCTACCTAGCTCTCCTAAAGTTCAAAAAACGAAAACTAGTTATGTTTTCTTGCGCTACAAGCTAAGACGCCTACTTCCTCTTCTTTTCTTTTAAGACCAAGCCATGGAAAGTACCACATTGCTTGTGCTTAAAGGAAAAGAAGGATTTATAAGCGTTTATTCAACTAGAACTAACAAAAAGAAATCAAAGAGGAAATACAAGTCAATGAAACCTATTCTACTCTTTTTTATTCTTTTTGTCACTCTAAAAGCTCTTCATTGTTGCCCCATCTATGATCATATCATCCCCCCAGGTTGGAGAGGATTCGACCTCGAATCTTGAAAAACCTGCAACAAAGAGAGATTAATGAGTTATTTGTTTTATAAATCAAAGAAACTCCTCCTGGATCAAATGTTAACTTGCAAAAAGCATCAAACATTTTGTGAATGAAATGATGTTTACCACAACATTTATATAGACAAGGAATATTAAAAGAAGGTTTCTTTGAAATTGGATTTATTTTATTAATGAAAAATAGAAATCCTTCTTTAGAAAAAACTTGTATTTTTATTTTGAGTTAAGTGTAAAAAAGAAAACATAAACTCAAGATGTGGTTTGGAAATGGTTTGTGATGAAGTGGTTTGGAAATGGTTGGATATTTTCACAAAAGAGTTTAGAAAAGGAAGAAAGCTTAATAATTGGAGAAAAGTGAAAGGATTGAAAAACTCCCCTAAATGTACTTGAATCCTATAGAAAGATGGGAGTGGAAGGTGCCTTCAGTAACACTTCCTTTGTGACTAGGACGTTTGCCTTCTCCTTTTCTCTCACAATTTCTTCTTTTTCTTTGTTTGCTTTCTCCATTTTTTCTTTCCTCTCATTTTCTTCTTTTGCTCTCTCTTCTCTTTCTTTTCTTTCTTTTGTTTCTCTTTCCTCTTTTCTATCTTGAAGGACCTCTTTATGAGAGATGAGACAATTAAGCTTGACCTTCTCCTTTTCTTCACCTCTCTTGGACTTCATCATGAGGTGGTCCTCATGTATTTCCTTTGGAGTTAGAGGTTTTAAGATGACCTTGCGCCCTTGGAAAGTGAAATGCATCCTATTAGTAAGACCATCATGTTGAACATTTCTATCAAATTGCCATGGTCTTCCTAATAGAATGTGAGTTGCTTCCATTGGTACAACATCACCAAGAACCTCATCTTGGTACTTGCCAATAGAAAAGGAAATATGGACTTGTTTATTAACCAAGATTTCACCCTCCTCACTTAGCCATTGAAGCTTGTAGGGCTTGGCATGCGCAATAGTGGGCAACTTGAGTTTGTCCACTACACGAGTGCTAGCCACATTAGTGCAACTTCCCCCATCTATAATCATGGAAAAAACCTTACTAGCTATAGGACATCTAGTGTGAAAAATGTTTTCTCTTTGAGTGGTGTCAAAGTCCTTGTGGACTTGTCCCAATAGACGTCTTATAACTAGTAGGTCGCCATCAAATGGAATCTTGTATTCATCATCACTAGAGGAAGAAGATGAGTGAGAAGTGTGTGAAGGTGAAGAAGGAGGAGAGTCATCGGTGACAACCTATTCTCCTCGAATGCACATTGCCCGCTTGTTTGGGCATGCAGATGCAATGTGACCATAACTTAAGCACTTGAAGCATTTTATTTGACTAGACCGCGTAGGTCACTTAGGTTTAGAAGAAGGTGTGGGGTTAGTACATGATGTGCGAGATTTATGAGAGGTCTCCCTAGAAACATCATTTTCCTTGTCCCTTGATGATGAGATTTTGTAAAAATTTTCTTTTGAAGCGCTTGAAACTTTGTTGCGGTAAGACTCTTTTCTTAAAATTTGTCTTTCGACTTTCATAGCCCGATATACCACAACATCTAAATCCTCATTGTTAAGACTCCAACAAGTGTACCGAATCGTATCAAGTAATATAAATGGTAAGACCGAGTATCGTTTTCCCTAGAGACTCATTGGCCTAGACAGTCATGTGATTTGTTGATTATTTAAGACTTGAGAAACGAAAATCAGTGTTTATAATGCAAAACAGAAAATAAACATGAATGCAGTTGTTGATCAATTGACCAAAAGAACATGCAGGTGAATGATATATTGATGAATTATGTTGTTGGGGTTTCCGACTTTATCCTATCCCCTCTCATGTATTTACAAATTCAATTCCTTCATTAATGTCAATGTCACTTTCTAATTTACCCTAAACCCGATGTCTCGGTAAAGAGAGCCTACTCCTAATTACTAGTTTACAATGTCTTGTTTCCCTAGCAATTAATCATGCATTACATTCGTACAGAAGCTTAAAGGATATTGGTCCTCCTATCCCTATGTCTACGTAATATTACTCCCGAGAGAATTTCCCCAAGTCTATATTTTCCCGTATGTGTCCATATCGACAAAATCAATGATCATGAAATTGAGTGAGTTAAACAAAGCATGCATAGAGTGTAGAGGAAAAACCCTAACAATTAATAAAGTAAAGCATATATTATAAAGAATCAATTCAATACATGAGAGTTTCAAAAGATTACATCGTTTCCCCAATAACAATGGAGGTTTAGTTCACCATAGACGTGGTGAAACTAGATGAAAATAATGAAGAGAATGAAAGATAGAACCCTAAAAGTTGTGAATCGGAGCTTCCGCATCCAAATTCGCGTCCTAGGGGTGAAGAGAGTGTTTATGCGCCTCTTTCTGTCAAAAGATACCCTCTTTGGGTCATGCAAATCAATATATAGTTCAGAAAAAACAGTAGAAACTGGCCCAAGCCCACGAGACTAGCGCTCAGCGGTAAGCGCGGTACACAGAAATATCGCTCAGCGTTGATGCCCAGGCGTTTGGTAGTGAACTCACTGAAGAGGCTGGCGCTCAACGGTAAAAGTGTCACTCAACGGTGGCTGCAACACTAGTTTTTCCCCTCAGCGTTGGCGCTTAAGCATCATTGATAACGATCTAAAAACCGTTATTTTCATGCTTAAATTGATATCAAAAGACACCCTTTATGGCTTAGAATGAGCTTAGAATCAAGTAAAACACTTAAGTTGAGTCATTTGAGAGTCAAAAGCTGTTTTTAGAGATATTATGCTTGTTTTGCATTGTTTTGCAGGGTTTTGATGAGAATTAAGGATGGAATTGAAGAAGGAAGGTCTTAGACTCAAGGAAGAAGAAGAAAAATGAAGAAAAGAAGAGTCTATGCACCGCTCAACGTCAAAATGCACCGGTTAGCGCCATTATTCGAAGGAAAGCCACTGTCTGGCGCCTAGGCGGTGACGCTGAGTGTCTAGAGCGATTAGAGGCAAACCGCTCAGCTTGAAATTGACCGCTCAGCTTGAAACTGACCGCTGAGCGGTGGTGCGGCTTGAGGGAAACCCCTGAGCGGTAAAATTGGACGCTGAGCGGTTGTCTGCTGGGCTTGGGCTTAAATTCTGTTACTTTTATGCCCTATATATAGCCCCAGTGCGATTCAAATATTATTCTTTTGGCAGAAGAGGACGTCCAAAGCTATTTTACACTCCTTGGAGAAGATTTCTTGGATGCTTAGGCTCCATTTTATCCAATCTAGGGTTTGCTTTTCCATTCTTTCATTGTATTTTATCTAGTTTCACCATGTCAATGGTGAACTAAACCCTTTGTTGTTGGGGAACAATGTAATCTTTTGAAACTCTCTTATATTGAAATTCTTGTTTTATTCATATGCTTGCATATGCTGTTTTTATCAATTGTTGGGTTCTTTATCTATGCTTAAAGTTATTATCATTTAACTCATTTGATAAATAGATGTTTGCCTTTGTCGATACGGGGACGTACGGGGAAGTCATGAACTGATAGGGAATTCCTTGATTAAGCAATACCACCTAGGGATAGGGGGGTAGGACGATCAATTGTATTTTGCTTCTGTGGTACTTGCACTACTAGTTACTAGGGGAGACTAGGGATATTAAGCCAATAACTAGTAGTAGGCTCTTTTCGCCGAGGGATCGGGTTTAGGGTAGACTAAGAAAGTTTGCATAACAATTAGATCATAAAGCGAATTTAATAAGAAGAGTAGATATAAGAGAGTGGATAAGATGAAATTGTAAACCCCAACAACTCCATTCATCCATATCTTTTTCTTGCCAATTGAATCACTTGCATTTGCATGTTTACTTTTTGTTTTTGCATTCAAACCATAAATTAATTTTCTTTCAAGTCTTATAAGATTAATTTACACGAAAGATAAGGCCTAAGAGTCCTTTGGGAGAACGATATTGGGTTTTACCAATTATATTACTTGATACGATCTGGTACACTTGCCAGGGTCTTAACAGTCGTTCAGAGAACTCCACCACGAGGCTAGCGCTCAGCGGTAGAATTGGCGCTCAGCACCACCTACGATTCCTCTTTTAAACACTTCTCCTTCTTCTCTTGAGTTCAACTTCTTACTACTTCAGCTTCTTTCATCCAATTCATGTTAATTCCTTCCAAAACAAGGAAAACCAAGCATAATACCAATAATACTTTCTTCAAGTCTCTTATTCTCTAACTTAAGCAAAAAGAATGATTTCAAGCAAGTTTCTAAGTCATAAAGGGTGTGATTAGTGTCAAATTTAAGTATAAAAATAACGGTATTTCAACCGTTATCACAACCCCAAATTTAGAACTTTTTTTGTCCTCAAGCAAACAAGATGTAACTCAGTCTTCCACCAATCAACACAATGGTTCAAAACATTCCAAAACTCTTTCTTCCAAGACAAGTAATTACTCAAATAAGCTCATCAAACCAAATTCAGTCAAGATGCACACATGCTTTGATTCATAACAACTTATCATGGTGTTCACGCAATCACATAATATCCAACAGATGCTATTGTCAGGAATGATCAATTAACTAAGCACAGATGTAATCAAAAATTCACAGAATCCTTCCTCACCAGATAAATTGTTTCACTCAATCACACAGGTGTTTCTAGAGGTCATTCCTTCCCTCTACTATCCACATGTCACATAGAACAAAATTGTCTTTCATTTACCACAATCAAACATACTCACACACACATGTCATCACAAGGACTTTTCGTGGCTTATAATGTGGTTGGGGCTAACAAGAAAAATTGGTTTTTCTAGATCACAAAATCCTTGAGTTAGGAGAGTTATTCAAAAATTTATAATTCAAGCTCAAACTCTATTTAAACAACCAATCTCACTCGTTCCCAACTTCCCCTTTTTGCATTGAGCTTTTTCTTTCTTTCATTCTATCTTTTCTATCTTTTTTCCTTTTCATGCTTTGCTCAACACTTTAGCTCAATGCTTATTTTTTCTTTTTCAACTTTCCCAACAACTCCAAACTTGAACCTTTATCAATACCACACAATAATTTTCAACTTAACTCAAGGTAAAGATTTTCAAAAGGGTCTTCACATTCTGTTTAAGGCTTAAGTTCAAAAAGGGTAGAACACATTGTGCTCTTTTTCATTGGGACAAAAATTTCTACATTGGTTAAGAAAAGGCTAATAAAAAAATGGCCTTGATCATATGGCACACGCATGCAATTCATTCAATCATAGAAACCTGAGCAAAGTCATTCATGCTTTCAAGTAGATAACAATGACATCAAAAAATACTCTGGAGCTGAAAAGCTCACATATAAGCTCTCTCAATATTCCAAATATCCCAGATAAACATCCTGCTTAGTGATAATGGTTCAAAAACCATTATTTTCATACTCAAAATTGATATTAAAACACACCCTTTATGACTTAGAATTAGCTTAAAATCATGCAATTTGCTTAAGTTACAGAATAAGAGAGTCAAAGTGGGTTTTCTTGGTTTTATGCTTGGTTTTCTCTTGTTTTGGCGGGATTTATCAGGATTTTAATGAAGGAAGTGAAGGAAGAGAAATGTTGAATGCAATAGAAGGTGGAAAATTGAAGAATAGAAGAATCGCAGCCACCGCCGGGCGGTGTGACCTTCAATGAATTCTCTGCCACACGCTGAAGGGGCACCGCCAAGGGATGAGATGAGAATCGCATATACCGCCGGGTGGTGCAACCCACCGCCGGGCGGTGGACTCTTCAGTGAAATCTCTGGAGGACGCTCAAGCGGCAGCGCTGAGGAGTGTACCAAGTGTCGTGCCTACCGCCGGGCGGTGCAACTCACCGCCGGGCGGTGTACTTATGGGCCTGGGCCAGAATTCTGTTATTTTTATGAATTATAAATAGATCCCAGACGAACTAGAGGGGTCATCTTTTGGCGGAAAGAATGCAGAAACACATTCTACACACCTTGGAAGCGAATTTTGGATGCGGAAGCTCCGATCTATCAATTCTAGGGTTATCTTTTCCATATTTTCCATTTAATTCATCTAGTTTCACCATGATTATGGTGAACTAAACTCTTTTGTTGTTGGGGAACGATGTAATCCTATTTGAAACTCTCTTATATTGAAATTCTTACTTTATTCATATGCTTTGTTTATCAATTGTTTGAGTTTTTCCTCCATTATATTTGCATGCTTTGTTTAAGACATTATTCAATAGCATAATCTTTTATTCTTTCTATATGGACACGTATAGTTAGGTCTAGACATGAGAGAATTCTCTTGATAGCAATATTACCTAGACATAGGAATAGGATGATCAATTGCCTAAAGCTTCTGTGCGAATGTAATGCATGAATAATTGCTAGGGAGACTAGACATAGTAAACTAGTAATTAGGAGTAGACCTTATATATCAAGACATTGATAGTAGGGGATTTTAGAAAGGGGCATGAACATTGATAAAGAAGTCGAATTTAGTAAGAATAGTAGATATTAGAGAGTGGCTTAGGATGAAACCGTAAACCCCAACAACAACATTTATTCATATCGTTTAACTGTCAATTGATCAATCTTTGCATGCATGTTTATTTTCCGTTTTGCATTTAACACTCAAACTGTTGTTTACTCAAGTCTTATGTTGTCAAAACATCACACAAGCGTTTAGGCCTAAGAGTCCTTTGGGAGACGATACTTGGATTTACCGTTTTATTATTACTTAATACGATTTCGTACACTTGCCGGACCCTTAACACTTAGCATCATAATCACAATCACAACATCATGCATCTATTCCCATAGCTTGTGAACAACCAACTGTATATCAACATATAGTGCACATTCTCAACATTATCAATATCAAAGCATCATCAAGCAATACCCATCACACAAAATCAATATCAAACTACTGCATTAGATAAAGTTTCAGACGAAGTACATTAAACCCTATACTACCAACAGAAGCAAATAAGTTCCAAAATACAAAACAAAAGATAGAAAAATCCTGCTCTAGTGCAGATAGCATCCATCAGTAGATGCCATTTCATCTCCTCAGCCCATGTTGTCATCAGAATCCTCCTCCTCTCCTTCTTTAGCATCCTCAAAGTCGTCATCCTCATCATCCTCCTCCATGACTGGAACTTCAACTGCTCCAGCTCTACTAGCTTGTGCATCATCTTCTGGCCATGCCACCACATTGTTGAAATCGTCCATAGTCCACCGGTGTGCAGGGGGTGTATCGTACATCCCTATAATAATCTCAGTTGTGGCCACCTGCCCTCTATGGATGGACTGTAGCCTAGCCTCCATCAGAGACATATACATCTCCCTCATCTGAAACAGCTCTGCATCATGAGCTGGTGCATGTACCTATGGTGGACCTCTCCTCCTAGGGTGTCTTTGTGGCACTGGCTGAGCTGCCTCATCTCCACCACAATACTGCATATAGTAGGCTTCATTAATAGCTTTCCTCGGTCTCTCCAATGGTGGAATAGAAGTGTCCACCCCAACTAACTAACAAAGGTGAGTAATCAGAGAAGGGTGCCCTAGGGGTGCCTTGTTGTTCACAATAGTGACATAACTCTTTATCTCATCTGCTACGATTTGGCCAATGTTCACATTCAAACCTCTAAGCACACAATATAAGAACATGGACATGCTGATAGTGATATCTGATACATGAGAGCAAGGTTGGATGTTCGCATGAGAAAACGTCATCCAATACTTCACTAATGGTGTCAAAGCAACTTTCTTAATGTGCACAGCTGCATCATTCTTGTTTCTAGAAAATGCCCTCTAGGAACACACAGCACAATCTCTATGTCATCATAGTTTGTTCCCTCCTCCAGGTTTAGTGCAAATTGACACTGCACACCAGTCCACTCAGTATTTAGGAACCTGTTAATGGAGTCAGGACCATACCTAATGATTCTCCCTTTTACATAGCTCATATACTCCTTTGTGTGAGAGTTTCCCAGAGCCCTTGCATTGGTGTAGAATTCCTTCACCACTGCTATATTTGCAAGTGCACGGTAGGTGGCTAGTCTCTCCCAGTTTCTGCTCTCCAATTCTTGTCCAAACTGTGGAGACAAGTCTGGTATCCACCCTGTCTTATGCTCCATCAAAAGTCTTCTATCTTGGACAATGAGGTAGTGTTGCTCATGTCTACGAGAGAGGAACTTGTTGGAATAAGGACGCTCGGTTCCTTCCTCTTGTGTCCTGTAGTCTTGATCCTCTTCCTTGATGAGGAGGCCATCCCTACATCAAATACAATTCACAAAACCACAAGAGATTTCATTAAGCATTAGTAGATCACACAACACCCTTTAAACACACTGCCTATCATCACTGAGGGAAAAACAGGAGCCCTCAGCGCCACTAGCAACCAGAAAACATCCAAACAGAACACACACAAAAGCCTGAAACGCATTGCAGAATTCATGCTCAACGCCACCTGGCATTGAGCGGTATCAGTTCAGATTTTGAAAAACAACCCTAGCTGGCTTCTAATCTCCACTCACTTGCAATTTTTCAAATTCTAGACCTCAATCATACATTTTAATCGGTCTAAACAATGACTTTTTCAATCAATTATGCAAAAACATCAAAAGCCCTAAAAATTCATACTTAGACAACCATTCTCATACAAACTCATGCTCTTAAAACCCTAGAATGTAAAATGTATATACTTAATTGGGTGGAGATGCCCAAATGTGTGCAAGATGCTCAATGAATGTGAAGGAATCAACCCCAAACTGTTGTGCTCTCAAAAAACCCCAAACTTGGATGAAGAGGTGGTGCAAAAATGGTGGAAGAAGGTTTGTGAAGGGGGTGAAGGGAAAATTGGAGAGAGTGCTTTGGGAAGTGCTTGAGAGTGGCTAAAATGAGTGAGGATCGAATGGAGAGGTTAGGGCAAGACTAGGGTAAGTGAAATGTGCAATGGGCCAACTCACGCTGGGCCCAAGATTTTCAAAACCCAAAAATTGATCTGCAGAGCTGGCGTTGCCAGTTACCGCTGAGCGGTATGCGCGAGATCAAGTCTCCTTCTTCCTAGCTCGCCCTAAGCGTCATTAACCAAATACCACTCAAATTCGAATTTCATGCAAATTTCCACTCACTCCACTCAAACATTTAACAATCAAACCCCCTAAAATGCAACTAGAACAAAATCAAAGCAAGAAACAAAAATAAATCCATCAACTGGGTTGCCTCCCAGGTAGCGCTTGTTTAACGTCTCGAGCTTGACCCAAACTCTTTCTAGCAACCATCAGTAGGTGCAAACCTTACCTTCACCCATCAGTAGGTGTACTTTCTTAATATCCTTTAGTAGATACTCAATCATCTAGCATCCGTCAGTAGATGTTATGCCTAATAAACAATGTTCAAAAGTATTCAAAATTACATCATCAAAATAAAATAAAAAAATCAAAGAACTAATGTAATTAAATCACTGAGGTGTCTCCCAGCAAGCGCTCTTTTAATGTCATTAGCTTGACCTAGTAAAGCTCACGTTCCATCTTCCATGTCGGTGTTTCTCTTTCTTTCATCACACCAACTCATCAACTACTTCCGATCCACCTTTTTTCCTCTTCTTGAATATGGAGCTTCAATTTCTATAACTCCATTCTCTTTAAAGCCTTTCACAACCCACAACTTGTTCTTGAATCTCACAAGAGTGCCAAGTTTGAGTTGTTCATCTTTAGAGTCATGATGAACAGTCCCTCCTTTGTCAACTTTATCCTCTTCCTTAACCTGCATCAAGACACAATTTTCACCTTTGTTGACCGGCTTTGTAACTTTATGTCTAGTCACTAATGCATCCTTACATGCAACTTTGTGACTAATCTTCTTTACTTGAATCTACTTATCTTTAAATACATCAAAGATCACCTCCTCTTCTTGGTCTTTAAGCATTATCAATCCATCATCCACATTGATGATTACTTTAGCCGTTTTCATAAATGGCCTTCTAAGAATAATCGGGATCTTTTCATCCTTCTTCATCTCCATCACCACAAAGTCAACCAGGAATTCAAGCCTTTTCATTCGAAGCATAATATCCTCCACCACACCATAGGGTTTCTTGGGTGATCCATCCGCCATTATCAAAGAGATCTTTGTGGGCTTCAATCTAAGACCATCAATCTTCTTAAACATAGACAGGGAAATCAATTTAATGCTTGACCCTATATCAAGTAGGGCTTTCCTTATTTTCACATTCTAAATGGTGCAAGGAATTGTAAAACTTCCTGGATCCTTCACCTTTAAAGGACGTTCCTTCTTCAAGGCCAGACTACAAGCCCCTTGTTCATCAATAGCCTCCTCATCTAGATATCTCTTTTCATTGAGGAAACTTTTTAGCCTCTTTGCATAAGCAGGAATTTGCTGCAGAGCTTCAATCACAGGTGCAATAATATTCAATTGATTGAAGATTTCCCTAAAACACTCAAATTGTCCCTCTTTATCTATTTTCTCACGCCCCTTTGGATAAGGAGGAATTTTTTCATCTTTCTCAATTTTTTTCCCTCTCCTCTTCTCATATTCTTTTTCAATCTCTCCCTCACATAATTTCTCTTCTTTTTCCTCTCTCTTCTCTAACTCAACACTCTTTTTTTCCTCTCTCTTCTCTAACTCAACACTCTCTTTTTCTTCTTCCACTCTCTCCTCAACTTTACTCACTGTGGCTTTACACTCTTCCTTAGGGTTAACATCAGTGTTAGCCCCAAATTGCTTTTCTGCTTTGTCCTCCATGCTCTTGGCCAGTTGGCCAATCTGCATCTCTAGATTTCTAATAGAAGCTTCATTGCTCTTAATAATGGAGGTAGTCACCAGAATAAATTGTTGGAACATCTCTTCCAACTAGTTGTTTTTCTCATTCAAAGCAGATACCTTTTGCATAGTGATGGTTGTTGTGGTCTATTAAATTTCCCTCCTGCTTGTCCAGCTTGTCCATTCTGACCTTAACCCATGCTTGAGGTTTCCACCCTTGGTTGAAATTACCTTGGCAGAATTGGAATTGATTGCCCATGTAATTGACTTCCTCTTGGGCCTCCACTAGATAAGCACATTGATCATTGATATGGTCACCACCATATAATTCACAAAGTTATCGTTGAACCTGTGAAACGTTCTTCAGCTCCTTTGCTGCTAAGCGAGTGTCTTTGTCAAATTCTCCAACTGTTGAGTTATGAGTTTGTTCTGTGCAAGAAAGGCCTCTTGAGTTGGTAATTGTAGAACTCCCTTTTTTTGAAGTGGAGCTCCTCTTTCACTGTGTGTCTCGCTGTCATTAGTAGCCATATTCTCTATCAATTCAAAGGCTTCATCTGGAGTCTTGCACTTGATGTTACCTCCAGTTGAGGTATCTAGCATAAGTTTTGTTTGAGAGCCAAGACCTTCAAGGAACAAAAGGACTACTGATGCTTCATCAAAGCCATGTGTGGGCGTCTTTCTCAATAGGCGTTTATATCTATCCCACGCTTGACCTAGAGATTCTTCCATGCCTTGCCTGAAAGAAGAAATTTCATGTTTACCTTTGTTGACTTTAGACTGTGGGAAGTACTTATTTAGAAACCTTGACACCACAGCTTCCCAGTCATTAAAGTTATCCTCAAGGAAAGAGTTCAACCATAGCTTAGCATTGTCTCCCAATGAAAAAGGAAACAAACTAAGCTTTTTAGCTTCATCCAGCACACCATTGATCTTTACAGTGTTGCGAATCTCGTTGAATGTGGTCAGATGTTCATATGGATTTTCATGAGATAATCAATTAAATTGGTTGCTCTTCACCAATTGTATCAACACTGGTTTCACCTTCATATTTGCAGCATTGACCCTCGGCCTTGCAATGCTATTAAAGTGATGAGGGCCAACAACAGTGGTGAAATCTGCCAAAGTGTGTCTTCTAGGATTCTCCTCAGCCATCTCTTCAATACTATGTTCAGAATCTTATGGTGAGGGTTGTAAAAGTTTCTCCCGAGAAGGAAACAATTCTCTAGATGTTTGAATCCTTCTCCTCCTTCGAGTTTCTCTCAAGCCTTCAAGAAGAGGTTCTAAATTTTTCTTGCTCCTAGTTCTAATTGTATCCTGCATACACAAGAAAACAAAACCCTAGAAAGCAATTGTTAGAACAAACAAAAACAAAAATAAAAAAATCAAGTCAAAGTTAATCAATAATCACACGAATAGAATAGTTAAATCGCGAGCCACCGGCAACGGTGCCAAAATCTTGTTAAAACTCTGGCAAGTGTACCGAATCGTATCAAGTAATATAAATGGTAAGACTAAGTATCGTTTTCCCTAGAGACTCATTGGCCTATACAGTCATGTGATTTGTTCATTATTTAAGACTTGAGAAACGAAAATTAGTGTTTATAATGCAAAACAGAAAATAAATATGAATGCAGTTGTTGATCAGTTGACCAAAAGAATATGCAAGTGAATGATATATGGACGAATTATGTTGTTGGGGTTTCTGACTTTATCCTATTCACTCTCATGTATTTACGAATTCAACTCCTTCATTAATGTCAATGCCACTTTTTAATTTACCCTAAACTCGATGTCTCGGTGAAGAGAGCCTACTCCTAATTACTAGTTTACAATGTCTTGTCTCCGTAGCAATTAATCATGCATTACATTCGCACAAAAGCTTAAAGGCAATCGGTCCTCCTATCCCTATGTCTAGGTAATATTGCTCCCGAGAGAATCTCCCCAAGTCTAGATTTTCTCGTATGTGTCCATATCGACAAAATCAATGATCATGCAATTGAATGAGTTAAACAAAGCATGCATAGAGTGTAGAGGAAAAACCCTAAAAATTAATAAAGTAAAGCATATATTATGAAGAATCAATTCAATACATGAGAGTTTCAAAGGATTACATCGTTTCCCCAATAACAATGGAGGTTTAGTTCACCATAGACGTGGTGAAACTAGATGAAAATAATGAAAAGAATGAAAGATAGAACCCTAAAAGTTGCAAATCGGAGCTTTCGCATCTAAAATTCGCCTCCTAGGGGTGAAGAGAGTGTTTCTACGCCTCTTTCTATCAAAAGATACCATCTCTGGGTCATGCAAATCAATATATAGTTCATAAAAAATAGCATAAACTGACCCAGGCCCACGAGACTAGCACTCAGTGTTTGATTACCGCTCAATGGTAAGCGCGGTACTCAAAAATATCGCTCAGCGTTGACGCTCAGGCGTTTGGCAGTAAACTCACTGAAGAGGTCGGTGCTCAGTTGTAAAAGTGCCCCTCAACGGTGGCTGCAGCACTGGCTTTTCCCCTCAGCATTGGCGATTAAGCGTCGTCCAGAGAACTCCACCATAAGGCTGGCGTTCAGCGGTGAATTGATGCTCAGTGCCACCTGCGATTCCTCTTTTAAGCATTTTTCCTTCTTCTCTTGAGTCTAACTCCTTACTACTTCAGCTTCTTTCATCCAATTCATGTTAATTCCTGCCCAAACAAGGAAAACCAAGCATAATACTAATAATATTGTCTTCAACTCTCTTATTCTCTAACTTAAGCATAAAGCATGATTTCAAACTAGTTTCTAAGTCATAAAGGGTGTGATTAGTGTCAAATTTAAGTATAAAAATAACGGTATTTCAACCGTTATCACTCGTCATCATGGAGCTCCACAACATCTTGGATGTTTCTATTGAGACCACTGATAAATCTTGTTATTTTTGCGGAGTCAATGTCATGTGTGTTAGTATGATATAGGAGCACTTTGAGCTCATGCGCTTACTCCTCCACACTTCGTCTACCTTGAGTAAGCCGTTGGAGCTTAATCAAGAGGTCCATATGGTAGTATGGAGGTACGAAGTGTTGGTACAAAATGTCCCGAAAATGTTCCCAAGAGCTCGTGTGTGAGCCCCTAGTGTTAATGTCCATCCTAATTAGCCATTGTATGGTGTATCCCTCTAAGGCTAAGGTAGCTAATTTTACACGCAAAGGTCCATCTATACTATACAAATCAAAAATTTGGTCTACTTTAGTTATCTAATCTAGAAAAATAGAAGGTACGGCTTCCCCTTTGAAAGTAGGCAAGTTCAACTTTGGCAGTGCAAGGCCTTGGTCCATAACTTTATCTTCTTGATGC
The DNA here is from genome assembly GCA_027742785.1 of Vigna reflexopilosa. Classification (NCBI taxonomy): domain Eukaryota; kingdom Viridiplantae; phylum Streptophyta; class Magnoliopsida; order Fabales; family Fabaceae; genus Vigna; species Vigna reflexopilosa. The sequence continues at coordinate 35,583,942 of CM050911.1, read as the reverse complement.
TTCTTGTATGCACCATGACCATGACCATGAGGTTGCTTTCCTTTGGCTTTCTCTTCATCCATCCTTCTACTAAGAGAATTGAGTTGATGTTGCATTTGTTGGAGAGTCCTCATCAAGTCCAACTTGCTAGAAGCACTTCCTTGATGGCTACTGCCATTGGAAGATGATTGGCTTGAACCTGCCGACATTTTTAACAAGCAAACAGCAGCAATACTAACAAAAGAAATACGTTAATACAGCAGCAATACAGTAGCAAAAAATGAGAGCAAACAGCAGCTCAAGGTTCACTCAAAACAACAACAAAAAGTAGCTCAAAATCTCACGGTTTTGTAGTGAAACAAAGCAAGATCACTCCACTCGCATGCACTCTTCTTTCAAAATAGTAAGGTGTGTCTCAAGTTAGTATTTTATAGGACCAATTCAAGGCCAAAAGAAATTGGAAAAATGTACAATCCAACCTTAACACAATAAGGAATCCCCCCAAGACAACATACACTTCAAGAAGCCAAAAAATGGAAGAAAACCACAAGACAAGAGTGGTAAAACAGAACCTATAAAAGCAATAAACTTGGCACAGAAAAATGGTAGCAATCTGGAGACTAATAGGAGACAAAATAGCAAGGAAAAGGAGTCAAAAGCAGTGACACCAATTGAACAAGACAACAACAACAAAAATTGGCAGAACTAAGAAGTAAATCACATCAACATGCTATGCATATATGAAGAGTAAGATCTAACAATGATGGAAATAATTTTGGCAAACTTCTAACCTATATATTTTGTATGTTTTGATGATAAAAGATGCTTTTAAATGAATGATCAAACACATTGGATACAACAATGAAAGTCTCGGCCAGAACTCACACAAATTCAAACAGCTTGAAATGATAATTGCAAAAAAAAAATTTGGAAGTCTGATACAGCAATGAAGTCTCGGCCAAGCAGTATTTAAAGGTGCAGGTGTGTTTGATTAAAAGGACAATTAGAATGGATGAATGTCTCTACTAATACAGAACATATAAGAAAAGTTAACACACACTTAAATTCTATGGTGATCAAACTCAATTCAGCATGCAAGCATGAAGATGTAAAAATACTCTTAACTATGCAATTTCAGAAATGTTTTCTAGAAAACTCCTAAAGAGGAACAAACATATGATTCACAACAAAGCCAACAAGCAAGAAAAGACACATACAATCCAGCCAAGACAAAGAATATAAGCTGGAACAGGCAAGCAAAAGGAAAGACAACACCTACTTGTTGAAGACTTCCAAGAGCATTTGTGTTGCTTGTGAAAGAATGTGTGTAAGAAAGCCTCTAGACAGCCACGGGAATCACTTCAATGCACGCACTTGAAGCTTTCGGAGCATCCTTGAGAGTGTGTGGATGTTGTGTAATGATCCAGAGACGAAATCCAGCCAGCAAAACACATCAAACAGCAAGCAACAATGCAAAACAGATTAGAAGTACAGTCAACAGTAAGTACTGGATGAACACTGGTTGAAAAAGAATTGTATGCGTATAGTAAATGAAAGAACTGAAACGAAGTAAAAGCTTGACATTTAAGTAGACATACAAACGAAACTTTTAAAAAAAAATCACACAATTCGAATAAGAAATGAGCACGAATTGGATCAAACAAAATGGAAGTAGAAACAGCGTTTTACTGGACGCGGAAAATGAGTACTTAACGAAAAAAATTAAATGCGCATATCAAACGATGGAATGTGCTCAAAGGAGTGATTGGACATTATTCCTAACATGTAGACGAAACTAGAAAAAAAATTGCACTCAATTTGGATGAAAAATGAACTCAAACTGAAGCAAACAAAATGACTATAAACTGACGCGCTCGCTGGGCGAGAAGAACATGGCTTAGCGAAAAAATTGAATTTAAAAGGCTTAATTTTCTACTCTAACATGCAATTCCTAAGAAGATCAAACGTAAGGCTCATGATACCACATGATGGGGAAGTGCATGCTCAAAAGAGAGTAAACTAAGCACAATTAAGAATGGAATTGAAAATTAAAACGGATAAGAGAAAGAGAAATGGAAACTTATGACTTGTAGACACGCCACTTGAGAGAGGACTGCAAGATAAGTGCCGAGGAAGGACCACCACTTGATTTGCTCAAGATAAGGTCTGCCAAAATGGACTAAGAGACAGAATATTATCTCTAAGAAGAATGCAAGATTGCAATTCAACTAAAAATATCATTGATTTCAAAGGTTAGTACAAAAGAGAACCCCTAGGTTGCTTATATAGCTTTTGTAATGACTTTGGTGAAGAGTTTCAAGCGATGTGGGACTTGGAAGGCTCCAAAGTCTGGATAGCAGCTGCAGCACGTCCCCTAGGTGCTTGGAGTCCCACATTGCTTAATTCTCCCATTCCAAAAGGGTTTATAAGCTACCTAGCTCTCCTAAAGTTCAAAAAACAAAAACTAGTTATGCTTCCTTGCGCTACAAGCTAAGACGCCTACTTCCTTTTCTTTTCTTTTAAGACCAAGCCATGGAAAGTCCCACATTGCTTGTGTTTAAAGGAAAAGTAGGGTTTATAAGCATTTATTCAACTAGAACTAACGAAAAGAAATCAAAGAGGCAAATACAAGCCAATGAATCATATTCTACTCTTTTTTATTCTTTTTGTCACTCTAAAACCTCTTCATTGTTGCCCCCATCTATGATCATATTAATTAATGTATGAGCTTGTATATTATTTCCAGCTTATATGACTTTATCAGGTTTGAGCAATAATGTGGTCAAGTTTAATGGGCTAAATTATGTTGATTGGTCATAACAAATTCAGTTTCAACTGGGTGTGTTAGACTTAGATATGGCTATTATGATGGATGAAATGGCCGCAGCCATTACGGAGACCAGTATAAGCGATGAGAAGTCTCTTTATGAGGCTTGGCATAGGTCTAACAGGTTGTCACTAAACTTGATGTTCATGTCTAAGGCAAAGAATGTAAAGCCTTTTATGCCTAAAACAGAAAACACAAAGGAATTCATGAAAATGATCAAGGAGTACTCACAATCAGACATAACTGACAAGTCTATTGTGGGAACTCTTATGAGTGAGCTGACTACCAAAAAGTTTGACTGGTTGCAGCCCATACATGACCATGTAAGTGGAATGGCTAATATAACAGCAAGATTGAAGTCAATGGGAATGGAGGTGAATGAGTCTTTTCTAGTACAGTTTATCATGAACTCTCTTCCTCTTGAATTTGGCCAGTTCCAAGTGAATTATAACACTCTTAAGGATAAATGGACTTTCAAGAAATCAAAGCCATGTTGGTACAAGAGGAAGGGAGATTGAAGAAAATGAAAGATCATTCTATCCATCTCACAACTCATGAAGGTGCAAGTTTTAATGAAGTCAAATCAGGAAAGAAGAATAAGAAGGGCAAAGCCCCAATTAAAGTGAATAAGGGCAATATCCAAAAGGACCATAAATGTTTCTTTTGCAAGAAAGTGGGTCACTTCAAGAAAGATTGTCCGAAAAGAAAATCTTGGTTCGAAAAGAAAGGTATATTTTATGTTTCTGTAAGTTTTGAAGCAAATATTATTGAAGTGCCTAATAATACCTGGTGGTTGGATTCTTGAGCTACCACTCATGTTTCTAATATTATACAGGGATTCCTTTCAATCCAGCCCATAAAAGGAACTGAAAAGTATTTATATATGGGGAACATAATGAAGGCACATATAGAAGGAATTGAGACTTATGGATTGATTCTAGACACTATTATTGTCTGAATCTTGAAAAGTGTCTTTATGTTCCTGGTTGTGCTAGGAATTTAATTTCTGTTACAAAGTTGGATTATTTCGGATTTAACTTTAGGATTGAAAATGATATTTTTCATTTGTATAAACTTTCGTACTATTATGGTTCTGGTACATTATTAGATGGTTTATATCATTTAAATCTTGATGTTAATTTTTCTGAATCCCTATTTAATGTTGAACATGTTGTTGATAGAAAATATAGTGCAGAAAATTAATGTTTTGCTTTCTTATGGCATAAAAGATTGGGTCACATATCCAAAGAAAGGATGTTCATGTTAGTAAAAAATGAAATTTTACCTCAATTGAATTTTGATGACTAGGATGTATGTATTGATTATATTAAGGGTAAACAAACAAAACACATTAAAATATCCCGCCACAAGAAGTAGTCAACTTCTTGAGCTAATACACACTGATATTTGTGGTCCTTTTGACATTAAATCTTGGACTGGTAAAAAATATTTTATCTCCTTTATTGATTACTTCTCATGTTATTGTTATATATATCTATTACATGAAAAATCTCAATCAGTGAACGTCCTTGAGATGTTCATAAATGAGGTGGAAAATACTAAAACTTTTAATTTTGATTAGAATTATAACACCTCTGAAATTCAACTTAATTGAATTTCCTTCATCCAAGTTTAATAAACAATTACATATAATTCATAAAACAAAGGATTGTGTCATACATGTCGGTAGATGCACTTTTCAAATTAAAAGTATTCGAAATTGTGAAACTTTTAATTCACATCTGCATTCCAATATGGTCTTACCTAACATTCACTTTCAATTCACAAAATAATTTCCATTCAATGCACATGATAATAACACATCTTTATTATTTAATATTTTCCATTCAATGCACATGATAATAACACATCTTTATTATTTAATATGGACGTGCAACAGTAAAGTTACTTTATTGTTGATCTGTGTGTTTTTCATTCGATTGAAAATTAAAGAATTACTTATATTAAATTCAATAAATTCAATTCGTATCTGAGTTATACTGTATTTATTCTATATCGAAACTTAAATTTATTAATCAATATTATATAATGATAGTTGTAAAGATACTATTTTCTAAGATCAAGTCAAAAACAAACACCACCAAAGAACATAAAAAAGTTGGAAAGCTTAGAAAAGATTGCATTCAAAATATTAGTTAAAAATTATTCCGCTAGAAGGAGGGCTTGAACCTCCGACCTTGTGGTTAACAGCCACACGCTCTAACCAACTGAGCTATTCCAGCTCCACATTTCTTTCATAACATTTTACTTATACATTTTAATATATATACATATATATTATAATTTATATATCAAACAATTATATCTAAAACTAAAATTTACTGTAACTTAAATTTTAAAAATTATATATAAATATATATATATATATATATATATATTCTACTTTTAGTATTTTTAAATTTTATTTTTATTTTTTATAAAGTGGGTAAAATAATCTATGATCTTACATAAAGTTGAACCAGGTACATAATTTAATTCTCATTTTAAATACGTGGCATACAAAACATAATTGTATTAAATGACCTATGAAATACATCAATCTCTTTTCACACCTCTATAAGCATAACTTGTGTTTGAACATATGAATATTATAATAACATATCATAATAATTTAAAATAAACCATTGTAAAATATCATTTGTTATGGCTGGTTTTTTCTTCATAAATTTCGCTTATAATGGTTAAACAGGAGAAATTTTTTTTCATATCTGAAAATCACGAATATAAGAATTTATAAATTTTAAGAATCACTAAGATCTCTTTGACTAGTAAAACACTTCTAAATATATTCATAAATTTTCTAAAAATAAAGAAGTAATATGTTATTTTTAATAAAATTTTAAATTATTATCATATTAAATGATTTATAAAATTAAAATGATAATTTTGTAATAATTTTTTTCATTTAAAATTAGGAAAGTTAGATGATAAAGTTCCTATTGTTGAAAGCATTTAAAATAATTTCCTAAAAGTGTAGTTTCCTGATAATGTTAGTTTTTAAGAGTTAAACGAAACGTATTAGATTGACGGAAAGCTAACAATTTCTTCGTACCAAACTCTCCCCAATAGTTTATACGAATAACGGTATCAGGTCACGTCAAATGGTGTGTGAAATAAATCACTGTTTTCTAGTGCTTTTATTGAATATATCAATTACAATACGTCACTAACAAAATTACCATAATAGGTTATAAAATATAATTTAATAAATTATACAAAAATTGTAAAAAAAAAAATGCAACTATACATGTCCAGTATAAGTCCTATAATATTTTCCTTACCATCAACGTTTTACTTAAATCACCTTAAAATGATACATTTTTCAAATACTAATAAGTTAGTAGTTTTCTTAAGTTATTCTAAAAAGTTTATGGAAATAAATTGAAAAACTCTTCAATAGTAATAATTTCATGTGTAGACTTTTCACCTTCTTTGACTAAGAGAAAAACACAAAGAGAATAAGAGATATATTGACCACGATTTATTTATCAGATTTTTCATTTCACATATAATCAGTATAATTAAGAAATCAAAATAAAAAATTTTGTTTAGTAACGAGAATAAGAAATATTGTTTATTGTTTTTTATTATATTCTTAATTTCATATATAGTTAACTTATATTAAATTATAAAAGAAAGGTCTTACATTGATTAATTCTAGTCAATGAATTTTGATAATGGAATAATGGAATTCAAATCAGCCTTTCATAAATGCATCAAATTCATATTTGCCATGCCAACATGTTAGTTGTAATGGCTGATAATCTAAATATAGATTTAAGTCTTTATATAGATAGAAATAAGAAAATTAAATAATATATAAAAAAAACATCTAAAATTTTTAGTTATAAGTGGTTTTATAATTTTTTATGAGTTTACTCATGGTTTTTTAGTTTAAGTTATTCTTCATATATTCTCATCTTAAAACATTCAAGTGCATTAATAATACAATGAATGAAATATAACTTATGAATTCCTTAATAAGTCACAAAAACCATAAGCTCTTTTTGAACAAATTAATCTTGGATTTAGGAGTGACTCTCTTATTTATCCTTCTTGTTTTTTATATTTTTTATATTGTAAGACCCTACCCCTTTAATTAACCTTCAAGAATATATATATATATATATATATATATATATATATGAGTTGTTGAAATCACTATTTCTTTATTTTGCGGTATAACTCCTATAAGTTATTTAAGAAAAAATAATGGTAAAGTATGCTTGTTTGAGTCATATCATATAAGGATTAGGCTTGGGCAAATACAATTGAATTATTACTAAAATCTGTACTGAACTAAAAATTAATTTTTCTAAATTGAACTGAACTGTAAAACAGTTCAGACAAACTAAACTGAACTATTTTTTATTTTATCAAACTGCACTGAACTGAATTATACTAAATTATACTAAACTACAATATAAACTGAACTGAACTACTAATTATACTAATTTTAAACTGAATTGTATTAGTTTTTAAACTGAATAGTATAACAATAAATGTTCTTTTTAATTAAAATTTATTTTAATATTTATTTTATTTTATTCATAAGTGTCTTACAAATTAATTTTTTAATTATTTGATATTATTATTTTTTATTTTATTTATATTTCTTTTATTATTATATGTGTATGAAAATTATTTTATTTTTTATTTATTTATTTTATTTTTTATTTTTTTATTTTATGTTTATTTTGTCATGAATATTATTTTACTTTTATATTTATTTTTTAAATTTTTTATTTATATTTTTTTGTTTTATATGTGTATATAACTTATTTTATCTTTTTATCTATTTATTTTATTTTAAAATAATTTTTTATTTATATTTATTTTTTTCCCTCATAAAATTGTTTTATTAATCAATTATTTATTATTTACATTTTATTATGTAAAAATTAAACTAATATTTATTAATTATTATAATATAATAAAAGATGATACTAGAAAAGTTACTCTTAATAAACATTTGTTAATTTTTTTGTCATTTGATATTTTTATAATATTAATTATTTTTGCTATATTACTATTTTTTTATGATATTTTATTATATAGTCATTTAATAAAATTTAACGTTAAAAAATATATTTTAGTTTTAATCTGTAAAATACTATCATTTAAAAATAATAATATTGATATTTATTTTAAAGTAAGTTAATTTTTAAAATAAATAGTTATTTTAGTGTGTGCTCTTACACACATTTTAATATCATTAAAAAAAATTAACATATTTTTACATATTTAATAATATGTTAAAGAATATAATAAATTTAAAGTATGATTTTTTTTATATAGTCTTTTTATCTTTTATGATTTCTATTACTTAATCATTTAATAAAAAAAAAATTTAAAAAAATATATTTTACTTTTATTGCTTAAAATAATATTATTTAAAAAGTAATATATGTTTATTGATAAAAAAATATAAAAATTTGTGATAAAAAAATTTTTTCTTAAAAAATTAATTATTAATTTTTTATGTGAATGATTTCTTTTATTAATATTTTATTATTAAATAAGGTTTTCTTGGCAAGATGAAACGAGAACTAAAGAGGAGAAAAGAGTGGATACCGTTCTCACATTAACTGAACTGAAACTGTTATAAATTTAGTTTTAAAAAACTGAACCATAAAATAGTATACTGAATTTTTAGTAAAAGTGGATCAATTTTTTTTAGTATAATATAATAACAAATCAGTTATTTTTGTTCAGTCCTAATAAAGATATTTAAATCATCACAACTAAATAACATTAAAAATATATGAAAACATCATAATTAAATTTCACTCCCTAATAGGAATATAAATTTTCAAAATTCAAGGTACAAAAAGAAGAAAAACATTTCAAGATGTTTGAATTCAACATTAGGTAAGAATATGGTAAAAGAGAAGTTAAAGCAAGTTCAATAACAAACACACTCTATAGTTTAATGAGTTTAATTAGGTCAAATTGTTACAATGAAATATGATTTATAATTTACCCCTTTAAATCACTAAATTTCGAAATGAATTTATTATGCCATTGACTTTGTTTTATTTACCAGTCAGTAGTAAATATTATGTAGCATTAAGTATTATAGAAAAAAGAGGTTCAAAAGTAGTTGCTATAACTTAATTAGCACTATAAATTAGATTTTGAAGTTTTCGACGAAACTTGTTGAGTTGCCTAAGTTATCTTTTATTTTGTAGATTTGTATAGTTCTTTTGAATCATACAAATAAAACAACTTAGTTGTAGTTTACCTTGTTTAGTTGGAATAGTTAAACTAAAAGACAACAACATATAACAATTATGATGTTATATATATGTAAATGTGTCTTTTACTGTAAATTTTATAATCCATATCTATTATTGTATATGTTACTATCAATCTCTATACACATTTTGAAAATTATAAGTGCATTATGTAGTTGGCGTATAGTATATCTTTTAAGTGTCTCACAATCTACCATTATTGTATTTTGACTAATTTGTGTTGCAGAACACGTATGCATTAATATATATGTACTAGCAAAAACCAAAACGCGTTGTACTTTTTAGATGGTTAATTTGTTCCACTGTGAGGAAGAAAAGCCATAATAAGAAAGAGCATAATGCATTGATATTTGGAAGAAGAATTATAATGTTTATCTTTTCCTTAAAGCTTACGTTACTATAGGAGCAACTATGATTCCTACCAATCCATGGAAAAGCACTTTTGAAGTGCTTTCATACATAATCACTTCCATCACCCCAACAACCAATCATCTTCTTTCTCCTCATAACTCAAAACAATACTGTCATATTGTTGAAAACAAGTTCTCCTGTATTCAATAATGTTTCAGGAAAATTTATGGTACCGGTGTGGTTATGTTTTGCAATTTACTGAAATGGGTAATGTTTTTAAAAATATATAGGTAAATAGTTTTAAATGTTAACCATATATAAGTCATATCTTAAATCATTTTTTTTATAATTAGACTGAATTTGAAAACTATGGTTTTTCTTTATTTTTTATTGAAGTCCTGTTCACTTCAGTAAAAGAAAATGTAGAGTTGACTTCTAAATAAAACTTTAATCTATTTAAAAATATTTTAAATTATGAATTAGTGGCTTCTTTGTTACGTCCCAATTATATAGAAAATGAATATATAAATAAGACGTCATCATGCATAATAATTGAAAGCAGTTAGAGAATAATAGAGGTGCTTAGGATTACAGTAATCCTTAGAATAGTATTAGAATGTGAAACTGGAGTACTAGAGTTCTCCCTTAAAATACAGAGAATTTAAAAACTTAGAACATAATAAAGTTCTTCAAAATATCCAAGACTAAGAAAAATAAAGTCTAGTGAACTAGGCAGCGACATTTCCATCCCCATTAAGAGTTGTTTCCAAAGTATCCTCCACGCCATCTGCTCCCATCCAAGTAGATGATCATCGCAAGAAGAACAGATGCAAACATGGCACAAACACAAGAAATTGCAAGGGTGAGCTAATTATATAAAAAACATACAATTATAGCAACATATACATATCATATTTAACTCAAATAAAATACATTCAAGCAATGCAATATATGACACGGATTCTAGCATGTTATATTCTAGACTTGACTCGTCCGGACTTTAGAATGATAGTCAAGCTATGACAGGCCATGCACCTGTGGTGGCTTGTGATACTTGGGCTCCCCCGCTCTACCACACTCACGAGGTTAGTCTGTTCCGCGCCCTGGAGCATGATGGAAGCCTCCAAGACTCAGACCTCCTGCTACTCCTCACCACATGGTCCAATCCTCTCTACGTGAGAAGAAAGGTCATTGGAGCGTCAGGAAGACCCCCAAGACTAAGCTCCTACTTTCATTCTAAAACACTAAGAATCTCACCCTGAGATTCTACATAAATGGAACTTTGTTTACTACTTGGATTGTACTTTCATCACTTTGTAATCATATACTTTTTTTTTGTCTCAATCAACAAATACATAATCTCAACAATATACATTACTACGATAAAATATTACCAAAACACATAAAAATCATTCAATGTTTATAATTTATTTTACATACATAATAATTCCTCATTTGTTTCATCTCTTAATTTATATGTTTATTTACTAACAAAACATAAAGCTACTATTATAATGATAATAGTATATAATTTAAATTTATGCCAGTCAATAAATTAATCAAAGGTCAAACTTACATAATTCTAATATTGATATATTATAATATAATATTAACAAAATTAAGTTAACTAAATAATTTATTAACGTTTCTATACTATTATATATCTAATATATACTAATTTGTATAAGTTTATAATTATTATATAATATAAAAGATTCACCACACAAAAAATTTAGAATAAGCATATTATGTAATATATAATATAACGTAATATATTATTTAATCTTAGCATTACTATTTCCAAAACTAAGTTACAGTATTCCTATCATTTAAAAGGTTTTCCCAAACTTAAAAAAAAAACAAGTATAATTCATTCTTTTAATAAAAGCATCACATAAACTAGAATTGTTTATACAAGTTCTCTCCATCACGTGACCAACCAATTTAAACATAAATTAAACATCATAGAATCTAAAATACAAAATATATTTAACATTATATAATCTAAAATTTATTTATTTTTTAGAATATATAACTTAAATTTAACTTTTGAATTTTAAATTGTTATTTCAAATAAATATATTTCAAATTGTATATTTTAAAATCTAAAATAAAAATACATTCTAAAAAAATGCTTAAATTTACTTATAAATTATATAATCCTTATGGAATCATAATTAATAATTATGAAGATTATGGAAGTGCAAGAAAAGATATTCATAAGACATAGTAAGAAATTTCTACATGGCACAGTAAAGATATAAAAATATAGATCACATCTTTAGCCTCTGCCAATTCACAACACTTCTTCCTTTTTATATTTCTCAAACAAGAAGTTTCTTACAGTACCCATACTTATATAATAAATATGCAGAAAACTCTATTCCTCTTATCTTCACTAAACCCATCTATATCTCAGCAATCAATCCCATCATAACAGCTTACAACCAATACATTTTTACATGCACAATTTTCAGCATCATAACACAAGCCAACTTATACTCAACAGGTACATAACAATTTAAATCAACAATTCAGGATTCAACATGCATATATCTCATAAATTAATTTCAAACAAAAATAACTAGCTCCCCTTACTTGGGTTTCTCAAAATAAGCTAATTTGAAAACGCCCTAACAGTACCCTCCACACAGAGCGGAGCTTGACAAAACCTATAGATCACCGAATTGGTGATGAAGACAACTTCTTAGAGATAAAACAACATAAGGAACGGAAAGGGACAGGCACAAAGCACATGCCATTCGTAGGACAGCAAGCCCTAGATTTAAGACAGTTGAAGAAAAAGTGGAAAGTGACTTACCGGTCGGAACAAGAAATCGTTCGGTCCGTTACGGAGCTCTCGACGCGGTGAACGTTTGAGTACCACCTATTCAAGGATTAAACGGTTCAATGGGTTGATATCTTAGAGAGAAGGCAGATCAAATTTTTAGGGAAAAAGAAAAGAGTTTTAGAGAGAGAAAGGATATCTGGAAAATGAAAGTCTGATTTCTGAAAGGCCTCTTCTAAGACTAAGGTACCCTTAGTTTATGGGCCTAGCTGCCCCAAATGAGAGGCCCAATGGCTTTAATATTTTATCAGGCCCTTACATTCTCCCTAACAAGAAAAATTTTCGACCTCGAAAATTAAGCTTACTAGTAAATAAGTATGGATAAGACTTTTGTATCTCGTCCTCCAACTCCCAAGTAGAGTCGTCTGTCTTATCGTCCCAGATGACATTGACTAGTCTGACACTCTTCCTTGAGGCCGTTTGGTTTGGCTTTCTTCAACTCTAACTGGTTGCACCTCCACAGACAAGTCTTCTCTAACTTGAACCTCATCAACTTCTAGCACATGAGACGAATCAGGTACATATTTCCTAAGTTGTGATACATGAAATACTGGGTGAAGGTTTGCAAGTTGAGGTGGCATGGCAATCTCATAAGCCACTGGTCCTATACGCCTCAGGATGTGATAAGCACCAAGATATCTAGGAGACAACTTCTTAGCTCGAATGGCTTTTCCTACTCCAGTAGTAGGAATCATTCGGAGGAACACATGATCCCCGACTACAAACTCGAAAGGTCTATGCAACACAAGACTTTTGTCTACTCTGAGACGCCTTCATCCTTTCTTGAATGAGCTTCACTTTCTCAGCGGTCTACTTTACTAACTCTGGCCCCGTCAACACGGCTTCCCCATTTTGAAACTAACACAACGGTGTTCTGCAGTGCCTCCCATAAAATGCCTCAAACGGCCCCATACCAATACTAGCCCGGTAGTTGTTGTTATAGGTGAACTCCACCAATGGCAACACCTCATCCCAGACTCCTAAGTGATCCAAGACACACGTCCTCAGCAAGTCCTCAAGTGACTGGATCGTTCTCTTTGACTGACCATCAGTCTGGGGATGATAGGTTGAACTCATATGCAATCTATTGCCCATCTCACTCTGAAGTGTCTACCACACTGATAACCACTCATCTATTCTCTGCTATTCTTTGTAAATTTCCTCCAAAATTTCCGCTAGCCTTGACTGATACTCTTTCACCTCCTCTTGCTTCCTCCAAAAACCATCATACATTTTTCAGTTAGGAATAGCGTAAGAATGACAGAGAAAATGTTAGAGTGAGAGATGAAAGAGAAAGGGTTGAGAGGAATGAGGGAGGTTAGCAAGGGTTTTGGGTTTTTTTTTTTAGTTTTGAGAATGAAAATTATTAAAATACCCTTAATTTTAAAACTTAAAATCTATGATGTATTAGGGTATTTTTGTCTACTAAAACCCGATACACAGTACTAAAATGTACCAACTGGCGTACGCAAGTTAGCAAACCCATATATATATATATATATATATATATATATATATATATATATATATAAGTTTTTTTCATTATTATAATATTTCACAGCTTAATTTATTTTTTAAAACAAGATATTAGAAGTAGTATAACAAAAAAGTGTTTATATATCTATTATGTACTAATTCATTGTATCGCAATATTATATTAAAATAAATAAGGTGACGCGGTGAAATAATTATTTTTTATCAGATGTATTTCTCAAAATTTTAGTAGTGCTATTTTGTATAAATTAAATTCCAAAAAAAATAATTCATAGTCTACTTCTAGAACCTGCCTATAACCTTTTGCAAGTAATTATTTTTAGTGAACCCAATTTCTCAATATTAAAGCTATTAAATTCTTTTACAATAACTATGTGAGAGTAAGTCGAATGAATTTGATTTTATATATTAAAATGTTAGAAATGCTTAATTTTACTTAATTTTAACGTTGTTTGATAGCATTATAGTGATAAAAGAATATAAAATGAGATTCCATAAATTATACATATTGAATCTAAATTTTACCTACATTCTTACTTTGTTTTTATAATTGTGAATTTATGTAATCTATGCTATTGTATAAAAAAAGACGATTTATTTATTCTTTTATATATTTTTTTAATTTTATATTTCAAGTAATCGTTTTTATAAATATAACTACTTTTTTATTTAAATAAATAACATTTAAAAAATAAATAAAAACTATGTAAAAATGATTTAAGTTATAACTTTATTATTTTTTTATGATAAAAAAAGAACACATCCCCATACACCATTACGTCAATCACAATTGCAAACTTTCTCTAGATTGAGAATTTTACAATAATTTTGTAGCGAACTTTATTTTCAAATAAAAAAAAATAACATTACTTTTTATTTGAGATAAATTTGTTTTTAATTTTGAAATTAAAATTTTAGGATTCATGTCCCAAATACGTTAACGATTTAGGTTATTTATACAACCTACTTTTACTTTAAATTTTTATTACCTTCACTAGAATCTACTATTTTTTTTAAAATCACTGGATTAAAAAGATCGATTTTAATTAAGAAAATAACAAATAAATTTACTACAAATTTAAAGAATTAAAAAAATATGTAATAAGAAAAAAATTAAACATACATCATTTTACTTTAAAATTTTATTAAGACAAAATTTTGTGAAATCGAAGGTTACAAATACTCGCTCAAACAAAAATTTACACTAAATGTTTGGTTGATCTTTAAACTAAATAAGCACAATAAATCCTCTTGGGAAAGTTGTAATCATAATTTGATTCATGTACATAACAATACTGATAAGGAATATTAATATACAAGTCTCCACATATTTCCAACACACTTCTATTTTATTAGAATTGGGGAAGATTTTAGGAAATAAATCACTTTATGTTTCCCCCAAACTTCCATTCTTCCAAAGTTTATCCTCAATCCTCCATTTTACCATATTTTTTAAACCACTTGACATTTTACCCCTACCTATTATTGCTACAATTGAAATATTAAACCCCAGTCCATTTGGCTCAGGTTCACCTGAAATTGTTGATGTCGTTGTGAAGTGATACTAATTTTAATACAATAGTTTTTTAAGTAATTAGCCTTGAGCAACCCCAAAATACTTAATGGGCCATATGCATGATAGAAAATGCAAAGCCAATCTAAGAAATGTTTGCTCCTAAAATTTGAGTGAAATATATTTTTCCTTCATTTAACTTAAAATGCATTGCAATCTTAATTTACAAAATTCACTCGCCAGTCCGTTTTGGCTATCCATAATATCATGTAACAACATTATATAATTTGAATGCTGTAAAAATATTGAGCCTCGGTGAAGTATTTTGAGCATTGCTTTAATCAATCTTCAATAATAACATGATTATTTGATAGAGATAAGAGAAGAGGGGCCAAACAATTAATTCAATTGATTTAGTTGACAGAGTGAGGAAAGTGTTTAAATTTAGATCATAGTAGAACTCCTTCCACTATTTCTACTCTTCTCTGTATGTCTCTTTATTTTCTATCTTATCTACACAACTTTTAAAATATTTTTTAATCTACACAACTTTTTTTCTACGCCAAACACAATAAATGTTTACTATATCACACAAGATTTACTATGAGATGTGTATTTTATTTTTCAATAATCAAATTAGAGGCCCTTAATGTTCTACAGCACGTGCCATTCCAAAATGAATAAATTTATCAACGAAGCAAAAATGTGTAGAATGACCACATCATCTAAATTTACAACAATCAAAACTTGAAGGATGAAAGCATCGTGAGTCATTCCACAGATATTGCCTCAAGCAATTTCTGGGTGTCTTCACTCACCTCCACATTCTCCATCTTCAACCTCCGTTGCATGGCCGAACTGGTCCTACCAGCAGCTGCATAAGTTCTGATCAAGGATTCAAACACCTCCACCCCTAGAGAATCCACAGATTTCTTCACAATCTCTAGAAATTCTTCTGCACCGTCCACATCCTTTTCTTGTTCAAAATGCCTCATCATGACCTCCATGACCTTTGACGATGGAATCCACTTCTCACCATTTCCTCTACCAATTGCTATTGCTTTGTCTAGACAATCCACTGCCAACTTAAAGTCACCCTTCTGCAAATGATAATCCAAAAAGATTTCCCAGGATTTTGCATTAGGCTTGGCACCCCTCCTCCGAGCGCGCTCCTTGAGCTCTTCAGCCTTCTCCAGCATATCCAATTTTGCATATGCTCCTATCAGAACATTTGCAACTCGAATATCATACTTAGGACAGCCAGATTCCCACTCCCGGAAACATTTTTCTGCTCCAGGGAGATCTTTCAAGTTAACCAACACCCGAATCATATTCAAATAGCTTATGTTTGCAGTTTTAGGAAATGCCAGCCTAAGTGATCGCCAGACCCGATAAACCTCATATAAGTTACCAGTTCGCCCGTACAACGTAATTAGAAACTGGTAAGCAGAAATATCTTTGAAAGCGTTTCTCTTCTCCAACTCCTTAAGCGCCACTTCCGCCTTATCTAAAAAGCCAGCATCAACAAAAATAGATGCTAAGTTGCTATATGTTGTCCAGTCTCCAGTGACTCGACCATCCCTCTTCATCTCATCATGAACCCTTTCAACACCAGAAATATCATTAACAGCAGCAAGAGCCCTCATCCAGACATTGTACGTGTAAGAATCCAGTGTTATATTGCTAGCCTTCATTTCTTGTATCATGGATGGAATTTTTTCAGGTTGCCCTACTTTGGTATAAAGAGTCATAAGACTGTTGTACGGCATGGGACTTAAAGGAAGGCTAAGCTCCTTCATCTTTTCCATAAGACCTTCTGCCTTTTCAGTCCTGAACCCCTTGTAGTAACAGTTAAGAAGGGCTCCATAACATAGATGATTCTTAGCCGATTCTGGGAGATTAACAAAATAATTTTCAGCAGCGGTAAGTCCTCGAGCCTTGGCAAGCAGGTCGAGATGTATAGCATGGTCACTAACTGTCTTCATCATGTTCCTCTTAGCCATGGTTTCCGATAGCTGTAACAAAAAATATATTTCCGCATGAATAAAAGTTATGAAAAATTATAGTCTGCTAACAACAGTAACTCAAGATTTAGAGCTAGCAAAGTTTTGTTCCCAACTTGCACGCACAAAAAAACATAATCACACAAGACAATTCATCACTCAAATTTGAAAGAACTAATAGAATGATAAACATCAAATTCTTCTTTTTGAGAAAATTGTATACTCTTCTTTTCTTTAAAATAGGATGCAAAATTTCCAAATCTTCTGTTCATCAGTATTGTGTCAGTGTGTTAATAAGTTGACAGCACATACTATCATTAATTCACTAGTACCCCTATGATTGCCTTTGGTGCATTCACATCCATAAGCTAACAAAACAATATTAATTCAACATCCAAGGCTTATACAAACACCAATGTCAATAGTTAAAAGTTAAAAAACAACAATAAAACAATTCCTACTACATTACGTACCAGATCCGAAGTCATACTATGGAAAACAAGGAGTGAATATATTCATTCCCTTCAAATAGGACAGCGTCTGCTTTCCCTCAAAATAAAATAATATCTTCTTAGTTTTCCATTTCAGAAAATACGATGTGATCCTAAGGTTGTATATTTTTATTGTGATCCTTGATGTTGCAAGAAACAGCAGTCAAATGCAGCCAATGTGGCCACAAAAACCTTGTTGCCGCCTAAATCAAAGTGGCAGACCTGTGTTCATAAATTTGATAACAAAATGATACTATTTTTTATTTTTTTTTTTTGCGAAAAACGTATACTACACTATATACATTTTCATAACCGAGGGACTAGCAAGAGATAAATTTCACGTCAAGAAGATGATAGCGAGCAATTCAGGATATAAAGTAACTAAAATCACAGTCAACAAAAAAATTATTTAATAAGAAGAAATAGAAGTTAAATGAGCAGAATCGCTTACGTGATCTGTTTCTAGACGATAACATAACGTAGAAATAGTTTAAACTTAGAACCTAAATAAGCGAAAAATGAAAATGAACGAGTGACCTTGAGAGCAGGTTGATAGAGCTTCCGATCGCGAAGCTTTTTGAGAGTGTCGCCAACCTCCCATTTGTAAACACGCTTTCCGGTCTTGATGAAGTTGTTGAGGCTCTGACGAACGCTGAGTTGGGAACCGCCATCTTTGAAGAGCTTCACGTACAGTGCTTCCTCCAAGTACTTTTTTGACCGCTTCACCACGCTCTTGTTGCGTCCGTAACGTTGCATCATCGACATTTCTCAGATTGCTGTTACTCGCTGGTTCCAAAGATCGGAAATGTTCTCGCTCAGAGAAACCAAACCCAAAACCCTAACTTCTCCAACGCACCAACAAGAAAAGAATATTGGGCTCGCTCTCTTGAGGCCCAAAATGGTTCAGAGTAGGCTTTCCGGCCATATTTCCAATATCTTCTCTTTTTTGTTAACATGGCTCGAGATGTCTTAAAAGCTTTTTATTATTAGTTAAAATTTATTAATGTATATATATAAATTGCTGAGTCTTATTTCTTATTCATAATTTTAATTTTGAATATAATTTAAAAAATAATAGCTGCAATTATATATATGAAGTTACCTACTTTCAATGATACTCTTATACTCCCAAATTTTCATTGCGATGACTCTTCCAGAGGTTCTTGTGCAAGACATTAAGAATAACAGTTAACTCTTGTGCTAAGAAAACATTGCCTGTTCAAGCTTAGTTAGAAATAACTTGTTAAAGTAAAATTCTATAAGATGGTATAATATTTTTCAGAGTTGTTATTACTCGTACAATAGTATATTAAAATATATTATGTGCTCATCTTTCTCCGTTAAAATATTTATTAATCTCATACTTCTCTTTCTCTCTCTTTAATTATAGAATTTGTTATATAAATTATTTTACAAATATAATTCATCAAATTTTTACGAGATATGGTGCTGAATTATTCAAAATAGTTTTATTGTTTCATTGCCACTATAAATATTGTTTCGGTGTAAAGATTATAGCAATTAAATTATATTATAATAAGTTAGCATTTCACGGTCTAAACAAAGAATATATAGTTATGAAGGAAATTTTCCAACAACATCCTTTCTTTTCTTGTTTGTAGTAAGGGTATTTCTAACTGATAATTAGAATCCAATCCCTTTTGAAGAATAGTGATTATCAATATATTACATCATCTCTTTTAATAAATTATTTTCCACGACATTCACCGTGAAAATAAACTCCTATAAATATACTCAATAGCTTATTAGTTAAACAAAACTTAGTTGGTACAAATATCTTTATAATAAAATAAGGTTTAACATATTTAAACTATTTACATATGCATTGGCCATATCTAGTATGCCAAAAAAAAACTGCAGCAAGAGCTATGGTTACCATTGAGTTTAGGCACCAAATTTCAAGGTTTTACAGGCTCAACTTTTATATTAAAACTCACGGGAAAAGAAATAGAGAGAATGGTTATCTTTTGGGTAAACCAAGTTACTAACTTCAACCTTTCGAGAAGTTAAAATAAGATCATTTAAAAAAAAAAAGGTACTGTGCATAAATAAATTTTAAGTTTCAGAAAAAAATCAATTTATTTTACTTTTTCTTTTCATTTAGTTATTAAGATTTTGTCCAAACTATTCAATTTTATCTGTGCAGTTTAAGCAACTTCATTAACTTTTACGCTTTCTAATTCAAACACGTAGGATTGAGGATCGATTAACTAAACAAAAAATATAATGTGTGCCAGTATAATACAAATTCTCCGAATAATTGTATTCTTAATATGATAAAGAAACAAAATAACAACATAACTAATCTGTAATGTGAGAACTTGGAAAAATATGTTAAAAGAGTGGAAAATGGTATTTTAATAATAGAACCTGATATTTTCTTTTCAAATATAAATGAAATTTTATATTTTTTTATATACATTCTGGTTCATTATCATCAACATTCTCTAGAGATAAGTTCTTCTATGTTCTCTACTTTCTTTCTAATAATCCACTTCGCTGAGCCATCGCATTTTTTATTAGGCAGAGCTGAAGTGACCACGACGTAGAGAGTTTTAACTTGAACCGATTAGTTTCTTGTTCTTCAGCTGGTAAGCTGTTCTTCCCTTCTCCTTGCTTTTAGGGTTTGGATCATGCAAAGATTATGCTTTGCATGTGATTAGAAATCTCTTTTCTTCACTTTCTAGCTCAAATGGAGTCATAAAAGTTGTTTCTACCACCATTTTGATGCATTGTAGGGTTTCGTTAGGTTCTTGCTAGGTCAAGCACTGTTGAGTCGTTCTTTGAGCTGAGCTGTGAAAGTTACAAGGTAAGGGAAGCTAGATTTTTCTTTAAATTGGTAGAAGTATGTAGGTGTGAACTGTGCTTTGCACTGAAATGCTGTCTGAGTGGAATTTTAGTATATTTATATAATCAACCATGTGTTCTTTGACTGTTTGAAGCATGAAACTGTGATTTAATTGGTTTGATTTGAGTTGGGTATGATGTTTTGCTGGAGTTGAGCTTGTTGATGAGGTGAAACGTATTATGTTAGTTAGTGAGCAGTAATTTGAGTGAAATTGGTGCTTTGAGTGAGTTTAGAGGAAGTGAGGAGGTGATTTTGAGCAATTGAGGTCTGAGGTGTAAGTGGGTTGTTGGGGTAGTGTCATCAGGCATATTGTAACTTATTAGGAGTGTCAAATATGTCAAACTCATGTTTTAAATGGTAGAATTGAAATTAGGTCCTTAGGTTGATGAATCAAGTGTTTTAGGTTAAAAATTGAGTTGAGATCACTTAAGATTTGTAATAGAAAGGATTGGACTCACTTAGATAAGCCTGGCTAAGAGCAAAACACAAATTAATGGTATTAGAAATTAGAGAAATATGTAGAATTGGTAAGAAAGGGTTGGAGTGCATAATTCTGAAAAATTTGCGTTCTGTAGATTATGCAGACTCGCTATGTGGATTGTCTCGCATAGCGAGTCCTCCCTAGAGGGGCTCTCTGTTTTGAGCCACTCGCTATGCGAAAATGGTGCGCCTTGCGACTGGTGCTGGCCTGGAGCCTCTGCCAGAGTAATTCACAAGGCAAGTATGTGTGCGCTATGCGAGCCACCCTGGTTTCGTTGTGCGACCGTGTGCACTATGCGACCAGTCCAATTGGACTTCACTCTTTTTCTTCCTTTGTTCTGGAATATTTGATGATGTTTGCTTGGCAGAATGTCATGTATGTTTACATTTTAGACTTGTGTCGTTTGTGAGAGTATAATTGTGAATCAAGATGATATAATTGAGTATGATTTGGAAATCTCAAGGTGAGATGATGGGAAGTGATTGTAGAGGATGAGGTTGTTGTCTTGTATAAATGTATGGAGCTTTGAAATGGTAAGTCTATTCCGACACTCTAAGGATCATTCATGCTCAAATAGAGAAGAACGATACATGTGGTAAGAATAGCAGGAGGTTCTTGTCTATAGGCTTAGAGTTTAGCCATAAACTGGTATAAGGACTATACAAGTGCAAAGACGATCAATAGTTCGACATTTATACAAATCCGAATGAGTCATGTTGAGTTTTAATGCATGGTTAGATTGTGCACATCTTTGATGTTGAGAATCAAATCTATTGATACTACTAAATTATATAATATGATTATTGCTTGTTTAACTAACTCACCTTTGCTTCTGTGTTTGCCTGTCTTTGTATGTTTTTTCTTTTGCGATGATCACCTGATTGGTGTGAACTTAGGGAGACATTTGTTTTAGTTACTTCAGCGATAAGTAATCGAGGAGATTCAGTAAAGAAATAAGTGTAAATATTATCCTTCATAAGTTTATTTCTTAGAATAGTTAATTTGTCATCTATATAATATTTATTTTAGTAATATTATACTATTAAAAATGAGATGTTACATGTAAAACTTTGTAAATAGATATTTAAAAAATGTATTCGTATTTATCGTTCATACATAGCCGAGGGACAATTATTCCCTTGTGTATAATTGGTCTATAGAAGTAATTTACTTGGTAATACAAAACCCTATAATTCTCTTTAAAAAGAAGATCAGATTACAAGGAGATGGAAAAAGACGGACAGATTGTGATTACAAAAAAGGCCTAAAAAAGAAGAGGGAGAACCAACCATTTTCCCTATCAAAACAGATTTGACCGAAGGGGCTTGATAAGAGTTTCTGGCTTACACTTGGCAACTCATGATTTTCAGCTGACAGCATCTTTCAAGACAATGAGTAACTTCTTATTTGATGCGGTCGGCCAAAAACTAATTTCACCTGAGATTCCCTTTTCCATCCACGACCATTCAATGAGACAAATATTTCAGGAATACAAAACAAAGATACAAATCTCAAATGAGCCTCAGTTCATACTCTCCAGCCATTGTTATGTATCTCACCCATGGAAGAGCCTGATACCCACTTTTCTCAATAATCTTCAAATATCTTACCTACAAATCAAAACATTTACACGGTTGAATAACTCCTTGATTAATTAAGCAATCACAACCTAAATTACTGAATTTAAACATCACAGTAATATCTCCAGACTAAAAAACAATGGAAAATGGCCTATGTTCACATTCGTGCTAGTTAAGTTTATTTAATATTCTAAATTTCACAAAAATAAAATAAAAGTACATTTTCAAAATTGTGTAAACAAACTATTTTTGAAACAATAACATTAAATAAAATGGAGTTAGCAGAAATTTGTTTGCATTTAAGTTTACTAAGCATACTTTTTTATATTTGAATCCAAAGAAAAAATGTGATAAACTTAACAACGATTTTCGCATAATGTCATGTGAATATTGATGTTTCGTTCAGATTACCTAGTCCCATGCATTTAATATTAGACAAAACTATTAATTATAGAAAAGTTATAAATTTGTGAATAATATTATCTCATCTATTTATGATGTCAAGTTCTTTCTTCTCATAATCCCATTAGTAATTAATAGTTATTTTACAATTTAATATTATCTATAACAGTCTCCGTGACCGGAATATCAATTCAACAGTGAATACGAATGAATTTCAGGAGATTCATTGAGTTAAATACAATTGTTGCTTATTGCATCGAGAAATAATCAAAATGACAAGTGAGAAACCAACAGACAAATAAAGGCCGTGAAAGTGTGAGCTATATGATGAAGCATGGACACCTATCTAGTTTTAAGTGTTACAGTGTTGAACATGCTCCTGAAACTAACTCTCTAACATGTCAGGCACTCCTGATTAGGCGTTCAATAAAAAATGTCAGCTCAACACTTAAGCCAACACCCTATGAATGAACATGCCCACTAATAGTATTTAAAAAACATTCATCTGTTGGAATTCTTTTGTAAAGAAACCAAGTAGTGATTGTAAAATAATGTTTCTGAATTTTTTCAGAGAGGCTCACTATCGTAGGAAACAGATGAACTTGTAATATTATACAAATATTGATTATTAATTAGACTGTTAAAATGATCGTATTTAATTCCATTTGAGCTTTTTTTGTCTCCTATATAAGTACTGTGCAATGTTCCAGTATCCTATATTATGGGTCTTAGGGTGTTGGATTATCCTCGTTAATGTTGTATCCAGTACTGTAAGAGACTGTGATTCAGGATAGGATATAATACAGGAAATATTCATCTTTAAATAAGATAGAGATGCATATAGGAATAGCAATTTTCAGAATATATGAAAAGTACTGTATGCGTAGCAATACCTGAATCCCAGACACAGTGAAATATGGTATCTCAAATTTTACGCGTATGGGAGCTTTTCTCTCGGGGGTTGCTTCCTCATCTACTATACTGGGAAGACGAAACTCTGCCCTTAACATGTACTCCTGACATATCAAATAACAGAACCAGATCTATCAGCTCTCAATCAAATTGTGGCATCAACTATGGACTATGATGCCCCAATACTTAAATTTGTGTTATATATCCGTGTTCAACACGTATCCATATCCAGTACTTTACCGATACTTATCAATGAAGTATCTAATCTACAAAGCAGCAACACTTTTATGATGACAATAATTTATAATTTTTTATATTGACAACATTTAATACATTTTATTTTAATTAGTATTTACATAATAGCAATTATATTTTAAAGAATTTTATACATTTTTCAATAAACATATATCACGTGTTGTATCCTATTATTTTCAAAATAAATGATACACATGTCAGACATCAGATATGTGTCGTATTCGATACACTTATCCATGCATCATAGACTATGGACATTATTCATGGGGACAATGCAACTTCCTAGTGAATTAATACCTTGCCTCCGGGAAATGATCTTATTTTCCAGATTAATGCATCTTTTTCGGGTGCATATGATGCAGATCCCATTGAAGTCCGAACATTTGGATTGGTTGCATCAGCTGGGACAGGCAACTCGACCTCAACATTTGTGGCAGTACTGAAAAATTCAATTATCTGAGTAGTTGTAGAAGCAAATACATTTAATAGTATAAATCTAGAGCAAACGCGTATAGACAAAAAATTTAAGGTAAGCAGTTCTCTATTTTTCACGAAGGAAAAATCAGATTAAAAAGAAAGAGATAAAAAGGGGAAAAGAAAATATATCAGTACCTGCGTTCCTTAAATTGACTCCTAGCTTTTACCATAATCTCAATCCGGCTTTTTGAATGGTTTTCAACTTGTGCTTCCACCCAAATTAAAGGCTTAACCTAGGAACAGAGATCAGAGAATCAATAGACTTGCAATACTTCTTTCTCCAGTATGAGTGTAATTATGTATTTACTATGTCATCACTAAGTCAGAATTTTATTTTATATCGTGAGAAAATGTACCTGTGTACTGAGCCTATATGTCATTAAATCAAAGGATCCATCAGGAGGGATAAAGGAAATCGTTCGGTCATTCTCAAATCGGGCCAAGCGCACACACCTTTGTCATTTGTCAGCACATAATTTGAGAATTCGTCAAGAATAGACATATACATGCTTGTAGAAAGTATATATTCAAATTTGCACTCAGAGTTATCATCAGTGAATATTAGGAAGAGAATCAAGCATACATACTGATGAAATTTGATGTCCTCCAAGTCAATTGCTTTTCCTTTGGTTGTTCTACCTTGTGCCTCTAATAATACTCTGTCATTTAACCCAAGTTTACACTCAGGCATACCACTGCATTGTACAAGCCATGGATTAAATATCCATGATTTAGATGAACACTCAAGCACATAATTTGATACTAATAAATACTTCCAAATGAACGTACAGTCTTCCTAATCCAAACATCCATCAACTGTTAAGGTAGCCTTTAAAACGAGCCAAGTAGTAGAACCTATGTTCAATGTAACTAATCCCTAATCATGTACAGTTAGCACCAGCTCCTAAACTTCTTTAACAGTACTGAATGAATGAAGCAATTTTTCAAAGTCTAATCTGCAAAAGAAAACCTACTCCAAAATATGATTTTCATTTGCATTTCTCAGACTTAAGCAAAACTTTATAACAGTTTTCAGAAATGTTGGATACAAGGAAGGAAGAACATCCAGATTCATCACACCTATGAAGCCCAGATACTCCTAAAAAAAGGAAAAATATTGATATACTACCTGTTTCAGACACTGATGCCTCGACTTCATGTTCAAAAAGTATTTGGATGCAATGAATCTGATTGTGTAAATCAGATACAATGAATTACATGCTAGTGTATAGAGTCAATCCTTGTTTTAAGTTAGTCAAGACAGATTATGATATGAGCAGAAACTATATTTTTTATTATTATGAACAGTGTGGAAGAATGGGGCAACCAGAGCCAATAAGTGAGGGTGGACCAAACTTTAGAATCTCTATCGTAGGAAATGAAGAATAGGGATGGATGCTGAATTGGCATAGGCAATGGAGTGAGACAAATGACATGTGGAGTTTAGTTAATTATATAAGGAATAAAGGGAGAGAAAGGATGGATGATGGAATTATTAAGAAGAGAGACAAAGAGAATCAATGAGAATCCTCTCTTGGTGAAGGGGCCACTTTGCTGGGCTGATAAAATTATTTTCAGATATTTCCTCTATTTTTGCTTTACAAAATGGTTTAGGCCTAACTCAACCTGGCTGGCCCCAATAAAATATTCTCCCCTCATACATATTAAATGTGCCAGTCCAATTTCTTCCAACAAATTCGTCAATGGAAAGACTAGGGAGGTCCACTGAAACATTTTGAGCATAGATTTGGCTACATCTAAACGAGGTATATTCATAAACCAAGAAAAAATATGTACTGGATTTGCTAAAGGAGACTGGGTAGGGAAAATGTAAAGCACTAGAAACTCCTACTTGAAACAGAGACTAGGAACAAATATTTAACACAAAACTTGTGTATGAAAGAGAGCTTCTCAACTCTGTCATACATGATAATATAAAAAGTATGTAAAAGTGGTTTTCCGTAAATAGGAAAAGAATACTAACAAGTCAGTTAGATGTTAAACCTAACTACCCTAATAATCACCAGGACTAGAACAGTTTGTAGCTGTTTATAGAATTTTGATTTGACAAAAATAGTCACAAGGAAGAGGGTGTAAGAAGCACGGGGACTTGCAAATAAAAGCTTGCAAATAGAAGCATGCAAAGACGCAAATTGAGCTGGGAGAACCAGGGGATGTGTACTCATTATTCCACTTTGTTGAAGGGAACCTTGTTAAAGCATAGAAGAAGAAAATGTGTAGTGCTTGTAGAGTTTAGAGGGAAAGAAAAGATGATAGAATGGAATAATTTAAGTGAATAGCAGTATATCCTTCATGCAAAACATCCATATATACAAGTGAGCACTGTTTCCTAGGCTAATAATAAGTGGACTGCTACTTCCTAGACACTAATTTTAATTTCTATGAACAATAAATGCAATTAACAAGTGAGAGACACATGAATCACATCTGAATATTATGACTAACCCCCTCAAGCAAAAGCTTACTAAGCTTTAAGCTTGCTACAAATAAACCCCTTAAAAATAGATAAATTAACATGGGATCCAGTACTGGAGACATTGGAAAAATGACCATTGCTGGAGAGACAGCACAACAAAATGGCTAGAGTGACTATAGTTATGAATAGATTGTTAAAAGTAACAGAATATAACACACGTCCACACTGGAGTTGACACAACTACGTACTGGGAGGCAATTGGAGAATGACATGACTGAGAATTTATGAAAGAGATCAACCAATAGAGGTAATGGAGCATAACTTCTCTGAAGAAATTCAACGGCACTTGAAGGATGCCAAAAATAGCAAGTGGAACGTTTTTCAGCAGTTGCTGGAAAGGTTACTAGGAGTTGAAGCATGCCTAAAACATTGTAAGTGAAAAATCTTTACAAGCTTGTTAAATCTCCAGCGGAACTTGCTACAGAAGTTTGCAATAAAAATCACAGGAAAGATTGTCAGTGATGACAACTTGCTAGAAGAGGTTGCCTACTGGAAACTTCTTCACTACAGAATCTTCTTTCATACCAATAGCTTCCCTACGTACATGTTGGTTCATGCGTATGTGTTTTTAAGGGAGCTCCTTTTGAGATATTCAGAGAAATCAGAGTGCACTTTTGAGTCACTTTTTTCCATTTTTGTCTGGTTAAAGGAGTTCCTGATCTACCCCTACCCTCATCCCCCGAAGTTTTTAAAAATGAAAACTATAACACTTAGTGTTAACCCAATTAACTAATAGCCCATGTCAATGGTTTGAAACTCCAGTTCTCAAAGAAAGTAAAAAGCAAACCTCAGATATGTTCTCATCTTCAATGCCCCAACCACATCTGACCTAATTATTTGTCCATTGCTATTGACAAGTATGTTAACACTCTCCACCACATCCAAGAAAACCTGAAAAAAAGAATATTAGGTGGTAGTCTCGACCATGAAATTACAAGTCAAGATAAACTCTGCCCACCTCATTTTTCTTGTAGGTCACTCCTTCACTGCGCCAGGATACAGCATTTGTCACAGCCATGGGAGGTCTCTGTGCAACTTCCATTTTATAAGCATCCGTCTTGATAAACTCACTAAGAATCTTTGCCTCAGTATATTGGGGGTAGCCAAAGTCCATTATTTCATCAAGTAATTCATACTGCAAAGGACATATCCGTAATCAACATTTTGCCCAGAAGGACTAATTCAGCTCTTAAAGAAACTGGTGTTCAAAGGGACACAAGCATTTTACCACAACAACAAAGTTATCCCTTAGAGATTCCTCTTCCAATTCTTCAAAATAATGCTTAAACACCTGCCTCAAAGACACGAACCATTCCTATCAATCATTATCGCTATGACAAAACCAAGCCTTCAATTCAAAATCACAATTAGAAATAACACACTTACATCAACAGTTCGATGTAGGAAGAAAAGAAGACTAGCAGCATTGCAGTTTTGCCTGGTAGCCGTCATGAGAAAAATATTGCTATGCTGTATAAACAAGTAGGTCACGCCATTATCATACACAACCGGATCGTGAGACTGCGGATCCCCCTGCAACAATTTGAAAACAAACTTCACAATACAACAATCAAAATTTTCCATTCCAACTCCACTCCTATTAACATAAAGTCCAGCCTAGGTTCGACAAAAAACATTATAAACTGCATCAGAAACAGCAGAAACAGATTGTTCAAAACAGGAGCTGAAACAAAGAGAATGTAATTGAGACGCTACTTGGTGCTGAGTTAAATAAATAATCATATCATAGATTGGTGAAAAGAAGGAATGAACCTCTTTTTCAATGAGTTTGGTAAAGAAGCGTTCCGCTTCGATGGCGGTGACATCGCCGCGGTAGTCGCGCCAAATTAGGACGCGGCCTTTGATGTCGAGAAGGAACAGAGCAGAGACTGCCCCTGCCATTGGATTGGATCAGATCGGAATCAGAAGGGATCGGGATCAGGATCGGACGAGCGTTGCAAAGAAGGAGAAACGCTAGGGTTCAGCGAGCCATGTTAGAAACTAAACCATGGCTAGAGTCGTTGGGTTTCGCTCACTGCGTGTAGGAATTGGAGCTTTCGATTTTGTTTCTTCTACCTATCGTTGCAATGCAATGTCCGATTCCATTCAAGGTGGTGGTGGGTTGAAACCCAAGAGCGACTACGAAGTATGTACGACGACGTTCTATCAATAAAACAATACGATAAATGTAGGATTAAATAACAATTTAGTCCATCAAATATGTGATATTTTTTTTCATCCAATTAAATTTTGTTTTAGATTTGGTTTGTGTTATTCTAAGTTTTCTAAAATTATAAGCATTATCAATCTTCAACAAGATGGAAAAAAATCAGCAAATCCAACATTTATAAAGTGAAAAAGTTTGAAGTTAATTCAGTATGAATTTTCCAAATCCAGTTTCTAATCAAATTTTTATAAAATAAAAATAAAAATCATTTTATTTAATATCCAAAATGTCATCTTCAATATTTAAATTTCAAATCACTAAATTAAAACCCGCTGGCATTAGCGAAAGTATCTGTGATTAGAGTTTTTAGAAAATAATCTCAATCAAATTAATATTAAATTAAATTGCATAAAAAATTAAATTATTTAAAAAATTACAATACATTATTCTATATATTTAGTTTTAAAAAATTGGATTGCTTGTAATTAAATATGCTTCCACTAAATTGAATTATAATTTATGATATTGAAAAATATATCTTGAAATATAATTGTTATCGGTAATAATTCAAAAAATCCATATAATTCAAATAATTTAGATTAGCTCAATTTAATTTAATTTACTTTCATTATAGAGTTAAGCTCAAGTCATTTAAAGTAATTTTACAATTTAATTCTTTCAAATTACTTATAAAGTTTAATATAGATTTAGAATAGATATTTCAATCAATACATTTTGTCTAATTTTTGAATTATACATTAATATGTACCTACTTGCATCTGTATATAGACATATCTTTCTAATAAGATGATATAGTATTTCATTATTCAAAAGTAGACTAGTTTAGTGACATAGTGTGTAGTGGGTTAATTTGAGTAAATATTACAAAAATAATGAACACCATGAAACTTGTAGTTGAACTATCAATAGAAATATTTATAATTATCTCTTAAAAGTTATTATATTATTTTGGACATCTATGGTGTAGACTCAAATATAATTGTTTGATAGGTGCGATATTATATTATATATATATATATATATATATATATATATATATATATATATATTTATCGTAATATGAGGAGGTGGCTGATCGGTCTGATCCATGTCGAAGGATAGCGAAGAACCAGTTGGTCGGGAGCCGAAGAAATGGGGACGTGGATGAGCGGTGAAAGACTGCGGAGAGCAGCATTGAAAAGTAATTAATGGCTTTAATGGACGAATACGACTGAAAAGGAAACAGAAGATATGATAGTTAAAGGCAGTTAATGCCAATTATTAGGCCTAATACCTATAAATATAGACCTAACAATCAGGTACTTCACTTTTGATCTGATTATATCCACATTGATCTCCATGTGACCTAGCTGACTTGAGCGTCACTCTTCGGTATCTAAGACGAAATCTTTGACACACACACACACTAAGCCCATAGAAACTAAAGACAACATAGCCTTAAGAGAGGGGCTTTTACTAAGTCTGAGTTCATTTTAGCTAAAACTCTCTCTCTCTAAAAGTTGGGTTCTTTAGAAGCTCTGCCTTCTCTCTAAACCTTGCTCCATCTTCTCTCTACCTTTTCTCAAATTTCTACCGTTTCTTTTTTTCAAATAGGTGGTGTCCCTACGTTCCCCAGAGTCGAGGGCTTCCAGTCCATCCAATTAGTTTCGCGTCTCTCCGCTGATAAGGTAAATTTCCCATTCTCCGCACCCTAGGGTTTTACTCATGCAAAGGTTCTACCTTGCAAGTAGCGTTCTTTTTATTTTCCTTATCCTATCAAGCTCTAAAGACTATGCTCTGTAGCAATTTGGTGGCTTATAGGTACTGTCGAAATTACCTCTGTGCAGAGGTACTGTTAGGGCGTTTTTTAGGAACTGTGCTGTGAGAACCAAAAGGTAAGGGGAGCTGATTATATATTTTAAATCACAGTTTGGTATGTATGTATGCGATGTATGAAATAATATGTTGTCCAACTTGAACGTATATTTTTGTATTTGAGTGGTCTGTATCAAAATATTGAAATTGAGCATGTTGAGTGGTATTAGCTGAAATTGTGAAATTGTGTAACTGTGATGTGCGAATCATGAACTGAGGTATACGTAGGGAAAGAAATAGTTTAGATGAAAGAAAGAAAAGAGGTAAAAGTGTTGGGTATAACACGGAGAACCACTGGTTATGTGACACCCGGGCATTGACGAGGGCGGGGAATGATCGTCGGTGCAAGAGGCACGAAGTGCGAGAGACACAAACAAGGAGCGGCTCCTGGCAGGCTTCTAGTGGAAGGGGCACATGGAAGAATCGAACATACACCAGAATGAGATGGATCTAGAGACTGTATAGGTATGAGACTATATAGTTTAATGATAGCTTAAAGGAATTGATTTGGCTACTCATATTAACCAAATGCATTTGCATGGTTAAGCGTGCTTAGCCTGGAGTAATTTAGGGATGGGTGACCTTCTGGGAAGTTTTCCCGGAAAGTGTGCGAGTGAGGACAAAGCACATTGGAAAGCTTCGTGTTGATGTGTGGGGGCAGTCAATATTCCCTGTAAGTTGTGGGGGCGTTACAAGTGGTATCAGAGCCTAGCCTTGGGCACTAACGAGGGCGGGGAGTAATCGTCGGTGCAAGAGGCACAAAGTGCGAGAGGCTCATACACCGGAAGAATCGAACATACACCAGAATGAGAGGGATCTAGAGACCGTATAGGTATGTGACTATACAGTTGAATGATAGCTTAAAGGAAGGTAGCCTAACCCATAAGAACTGCATCGTGTTGATGTGTGGGGGCAGTCAATATTCCCTATAAATTGCCGGGGTGTTACCGTATCTGTCTTTTATATTTTCTTTGTGATAGTTTTATTGTAAAAAATTTAAACAATTTGTTAATTGAAGTGACAAAGAAAATATTTATAATAATTGATTTATTAGTAAAATTATTCACTATTAATAAAGGAGAACTGAGATACACTACTATAAAAAAATAAAAAATGTTTACCGTTATTTCTGTTGATGAACGAATATAAAAAATTAAAAAAAAAATGTTCATGGTTATTTCTATTACATATGTATAAGTCATTGACAATTTGATTAAGATTTGTAAAAATATTTTGAACTATTTCTAAAACTGTTAGACAACTTTCATATACTCATCTACTAAATACCTTATTGGAAAGAACTTTTAGAAAAGTTTTATTCAAGTCTTCTCTTAGGCCTTGTTTACTTCAGTGGATATGGGAGAGAGTAATTGAGAGGATTTGAAGATAATTTTTGTTGTTGTTTATTTGAATAGATTTGGAGGTAAGTGAGAATGAATTTGGAAATAAATTTTTTTAATCTGTCACATAAATTAAATCCTAAACTAATTCTCACAAGCTTTACTTCCAAATTCACTCTCATTTATCTCCAAATTCACTCAAATAAACAACAACAAAATTTATCTTCAAATCCTCTCAAATCCACTCAATTACTCTTCTTCAAATCCACTTAATTACTCTCTTTCAAATCCACTTAAGTGGACAAGGCCTTAGAGTTGAAACAATAACTGTAAACCCTAATCTTCATCTTCCACTGTACAGCCCGCTGAAGACCTGGCTATTTCCACATAGGGATGCTTCCCACTCTATCGAGGACATCACAATCTGAGACAGTGCCCCAATTATATCTCTCATTTCAGGCCTCTCTATTGGATCTTCTTGCAAGCACCACTCAGCTATTTCTGCCATCTGACCCAATAATATACATTATAATAATATAGTGATATTCATTGGTAATCAATATGCTTTATTATTCTTTTAATATTTTAAAACAATTATTTTTTTGACCTATGGATGAATAATCACAAAATTTCTAACTTTTACAACCATAGATGAATCTTATTACCTTGTAGACATCTTCCATCCGATAGCTTGCTTCCAGATTCTTATCTATGGCATCTTCTAAGGCAATCTCTGGTTCATCATCTTGGAATATTTTATTAACCTGAATGTCACGAAAACAAACCTCAATCAAAAAATTTCAGCCAAGGAATTTCAAACTGGCCCAATCATTTTGATTATTTCCTCAACACTTACAACACTAATGAGTGATTTCATTTTAATCTCTTCTTGGCTTTCTCGGAATAATGCTCTTTTCCCTGTTAACAGCTCTGAAAGCACCACTCCAAACGCAAACACATCGGTTTTTGGGGTCACTTGAAGCTCCTTCAGAGACCTTAGAAGGTGAAAAACAATGTCAGAATGAATAGATATAAAAATTGTGCTCAAAAGAGGTTTCTAGCTTTTGTGTTATAATGGACTGAAATTCTAGTTATGATTGAAATGCATAAAACCTTACTCTGGTGGAAGGTATCCTGGTGTTCCTACAAGTCTGGTTGCTATAAAATTTTCATCATCGGTTCTGTCTACCAGCTTTGCAAGTCCAAAATCTCCCACCTTTGAATCCAATGTCAAGTGCAATGATGAGAACTAAATTTAGCACACAGACTTGATTGGAGAAATGTAATTTGACAAGTACCTTTGCTCTGAATTTGTCATTAAGTAGAATATTGCTACTCTTTATGTCACGGTGCACATATCGTGCTTTTGTATAATCATGTATATATTCAAGACCTTTAGCAGCATCCAGTGCAATTTGAACCCTAACACTCCAAGAAAGAGGCTGGTTCCCTGTTCCAGTATCATGTTTCAGATTTCTCTAAATATATCTTATAACTCTTATAATTCTTCTGTTTCTGTGGCTTTTTCTGGAACAACTTTTGCGTTTAGTTTTGCTAGGAAAAGAAAAATGGTACCTTTCAGTAATGGATTATGAAGATGATCACTGAGAGATCCATTTGGAACGTACTCATACACCAAATAGAGGTCATCTTCTCCGTTTGCATATCCCAACAGCTCCACCTGTAGTAGTCATTATCAAAAGCACCGTTTTATTTTTCTCAAAATAAACAACACAAATTTTTATTTATTGAATTTCGAAATGGCTAAACTTAGCTTTGGACATTGATCGAATTCTGGCTTTTTGATAGATCATATATCAGTGTTATATTCAAACATAAGAACTCTTAGCATCTCGTCAAAGAAAATATCATCAGAATTGTTACTTACAATGTTGATATGGTGGATCTTACATAAGACCTTTAGTTCTGCATAGAACTCTTTAGATTTATTGGACCTCATTTTCTTCACAGCAACTTCCTGCAGTTAAATGATATATAGCTTTTAGTCAACACACCAAAGGATGTGCTTGCATTGCTGAGGATCATTAAAGAATGTACTTGGTATTTGCGTACCTTGTTCCCTAACACTCCAAAATAAACACTTCCGTATCCACCACTTCCTATTCTTCGACTTTCATCAAAGTTATTCGTAGCCTCTTCAATCTCCTCAAGGTTGTATACTATTGGTCTTTCTGATTCTAATGAAATTACATCTGCGCCAAAATTTAGCATATAGCAGTCTTTCTCTTTCAGTGTATTGACAGAGATTATGACTAAAAAAAATATATTTGAATCGTAAGTTGCATCTGTTACCAAAACTGCAATTCAGTTACCTTCTATACATTCCTTTTGAAAGTTAAACTTTGAGGAAATAGTTCTATTGGCCATTGATCTTCTGGAGATAAGGTGTGAATCTTCACTGATCATTTGATTCACTTTATTTACCCTGACAATGAGAATGATGGTTGTAGTAACCGAAAGGAATGTCACTCCCGCTAAGATACCAATTATTGTTGTTGTCCACTTAAGTTTCTTTTCTGCAAACAAGGTAAAAAGGTAAATTTTGCACACAATTTATATAAAAAGGTAAATTAGTAAATATCATGCATTATGGAATATTGCAGAGGAAGAGGCAGAGAGCCCACCATTGACAGCAGCAGTACCAGGTAATAGCCCTTTGGATCCCTTGGGAACAAACAGAACCCAACCAACATCTATGAAGTTGAAGTTCGGAGCCAAAACCTTGTTCATGCTCATCATGTCAACCAGTGAAGCATTTAGCAGATTAGCAATCACTGTTGGTGTATCATCTGGCTGAACTGTATAGGTGACAACAATTTGAGAGTCACTTTCTGAGCACCCACATGGAAGGTGTATTGCTAAATTCTCATCTGGATGCAATGTACCATTAACTGGCCAAGCTTGGCCACTGAAAACCAGGTTTGAAATATTCACAAAAGTGTCATCTGGCCTTACTTTGTAGGTGGTGTCATAGAAATATCCGCTAAGGTCACTCGTATGTTTGCATGAACAAGGTACTGTGATGAGGTAGTCTTGTTTGGTGCCATGTTTTATAGGTGTGATATGGGAAGAAGTAACCGAGTAAAAAGAGGCAATTTGCTGAATGGTGAGATTATGGGATATGTGGTAGAGGGAGGCATTACATGTTAGGATCTTAGCAGAGCAACTTAAAGGAGACAAATTTGTAGGTTTGATTGAGACCTGAAAGGCAAAAACTGTGACAAAAGAAGTTGCCAGAAAAGGGAAAAGAGATGGAAGAAGAGGAGAGAGAGAAGCCATAGTTGTGATGCAGAAACTCCCCTGGTGAAGGAGAGAGAATAAGGAAAACATCGTACTAGCTTTAAGGTACATCCATTGTCCTTGTCATCACATGGTTGTTGATTCTTTCAAGAACTAAACGTTTTAGTCCTCTATGTTGATATAATCTGGGACCCTTTTCTTGTAGGTTTAGAAAGTTGTCAAACACAACATTAACTATTGATGATTGTCACCTTGTACTACAGGCAACTTCTCCTATCCAATCAACGTTATTCAATTGGCAGCACATGCTGAACTATGAAAAGTTGCTAAATTCAATTTTTAAATAATGTATCCGTTAATATTAAAATGTTTAGATTCCTTATGATTTTTTGTTGGTGTTGTTTTTAAGATACATTTAATGTTTTAAAATATATTAAAAACTTAAAACTTTTTTCAATATATCAAAGTTATAGTGTATTTTGAACACAATAAACAATACAAAAAATATAAAGGGAATATGGAACCATTGATATATTATGTTATATCACTAGTGGAAAAACGCTGTTTAACGTCGGTTATTTTGGGCTTTTAACGTCTATTAAACAACCGACGTCATTGTCGGTGACGTCAATGGGATGTCGGACATGCATATAACCGACGTCTATAATAACATCAGTCAGTGCCATGTCCGACGTCACTAAACGTCGGAACTGGACGTCTAAAGACATTATATAGACGTCGGTCTGAGCAATAACCGACGTCGAAGAAGCACTAAAGACTTCGAAAATGACACTAACAGACGTTTAAAAGGTACTATAGACATCGGTGTATACATTAACCGACGTCTAATACAGTGGTTGTGTTTTAGTGCAGTTTTGTTCCCGTCTTTGGATAGCCTAGTAGCACAATCTCCTTTTGTTAGTTTCCCCCGAAAAAAAGCTTGTGTCTTTTGAATTTCTTATGGCATTTCAACCCAAAACCGAACCTAGGTTGTTGCTTAGTTCCATTTTCATCCGCAAGAGGGAAAAATCACGGTGAAACGATAACTAGGCAACGACCCAGGGTCGTTTTTGGGTTGAAACGACCAAAAGAAATTCACAAGACGCCGTTTTTTCTGGGAGGCAGCTAGTAAATGGAGAATGTGTTACTACGTTACCCCAAGAAAGGAACAAAACTGCACTAAAACACAACACAAGTGACAACTAAATAAAATGATGTGGTTTGAAATTTGATACAAGTGACAGGAGGAAATGACTAAAAATTCATATGAATAAATTGAATATGAATAAGCACATACAATGTATATAATGTATACATTGAAATTAAAATTAAAGAAGTTAATGCTCGTATAACTTTTATATTATACTATTTAATTTCATTTCTTCAATCCACTTCCATCTCTTTAAAGAATTTAATTTTCACTACCACAAAAATAAATTTTGACATCTTTCAACGTCTTAGTTAGAGACATCAAATTAATATTGGTGATGAAAACATACATCAAAGGTATATATCATTACCTTAATCCAATATTCTCTAATTCTGACTCGAATGATAGTTTTCATTTAAGACATGACATAATAGTTACATGCCCATGATATTGGCTATTTGTTACACTAAACATGACAACAACAAAATAATAATCACATATCATGGTCATAAATTGACATCCAAAAATTATTGACTTTAAGATGAATGAGTTACAACATTTAAATATAATACTTGAATTTGTTGTCCTTTAGGATTACCCACAACTTTAATTAAATTGGAAACATTTGAAACATAGGTTAATGTTAATATAACTAAGTAGATTATATGAAAAAAAAGTAACATTTACGTTTGTAACATGGATTTCAACTCAAGTTTTATCTTCCTGTGTAGGAAACAAAACCATACAACTGTGCATTGTCTTGGTATTATGACCATTAGGTGCCAATTGGCCCTACTACCAATCACAAATAATTAGTCGACTAATTAACATTACTTCATAAAATACATTTTATAACACCTACCCATCAATGTATGGTGCAAGGTACATCGCTCTTTTTGACTTAGACATCCATGTTTGCAAATAAGATTATTTGTGCTCAAGTGTGTTTCCAGAAGATTGAATGGTCTGAAGTTCAATAAATTCATACATGGAAGCCCGACCTTGGTCCACAATGATTGTGTCCATGTACCTATAACAAGACAGTTAAGTATATATTAAAAAGTACTAATTCCAAAACTTAAATATGGAAGACAATGACAAATCTTACATGCTCCATAATTATATGGTTGAAATATTCAACATTTTGTCTCCCCCAATGACCTCTAGTTCATCATTTAGAGTAATGTACAATGACATGTGACCCTAAAGGTAAAAACTCTTAACTCCCACTCTAGCTCTACTAGTCCTTTATTCAACCTGTTTAGTTTCGTCATTAGTTTTTCTAAGGCTTAATACCTATTTTGGTCTCTCGAAAGAGGGGTTTTGTTCAAAACCGTCCTACCTTTTTTAAAAAGTAACAATTGATCCCACTTTTTGAAAAAACAGTTCAAAATAATCCTTTTTGGTAACGACGTTAATTTTTTAACAGTGGAGCTGCTACCATGGACAAAACAAAATGACGTGTTATAATGTCTGAGTGCGTGGCTGTGTGAGGGTGAAATGACGTGTTAAAAAAAGTGGGGAAAAAAAATAGGAGTTAGGGTTACAGAGAAATTGCAAATTGGGATGATGAAAGTGGTCTTCAAATTGGGGACCCTCGATCTGCGCCTCTATATCCAAAGAAGGGGAGCTCCACTGCACTTGCCACCCTTCTGCTTGTCTTCAAGCTCATCCACTTCCGCCAACTGGTTCCCCTCCAGCCACTGAATCACATCCTCCACAGCCTTCTCAATCTTCTGCTTATCATCTGCCCCCAACTTCCCCCCAATCTTCTCATCCTTTATCGTGTTCCTCATGTTATAAGCATAATTCTCAAGAGAGTTTTTCGCGTTCACCTTCTTCTTCACCTCTTCATCCTCTGCCTTGTACCTCTCTGCATTCTTCACCATATTCTCTATCTCCTCCTTGCTCAACCTACCCTTGTTATTGGTTATAGTAATCTTGTTCTTCACACCCACGGTTTTATCCTCCGCAGAGACATTCAAAATCCCATTAGCATCAATGTCGAAGCAGACATTAATCTGAGGAACGCCTCTCGGTGCAGGAGGGATCCCATTGAGCTCAAACTTCCAGAGAAGATTGTTGTCCTTTGTTCGAGCACGCTCTCCTTCAAACACTGGATCAAAACCCTGGGTTGGTTATCAGAATAAGTTGAGAAAATATGCTCCTTCAATGAAACCCCAATTTACAAAGATCCCAAATCGCGATTTTGCTTGTAACCCTAACTCCAATTTTTTTTAACCTCTCTCTCTCACAACGTCAATATTAACATTTTAATTTTATTTTAATTTTACTTTTACACGTCAATAAAACTGAAACTGCTACGCAATCAATTAAAACTGACACGTCATTAATTTTAGTCCAGTAGGCAGCTCTAACGTTAAATTTTTGACGGTGTTAGCGAAAAGGATTAACTTGGACAATTTTTTCAAAAAGTGGGACGAACTATTACTTTTTAAAAAAGGTAGGACGATTTTGAACAAAACCCCTCTTTTGAGGGACCAAAATAGGTATTAAGCCTTTTTCTAAAGGATCTTCTTTTGCTTCTACCAGGTTGACACAGGTTGACATCATCTTTTGTTTCTACCTGTTTAATGTACAATGACATGCTCCATTAATTTAATGTCATCATCTTCATGGATAACAGGTTGACACATGACCTAATTCTCAGGACAAGAGAACTGAAATAAAAATTTCCAAAGGTATGAATCATTTATTTATAAAATGTTACATAAAAATACTAAAAATAACAATGTAGTACTTGTGGTGGGCCAAAGTATGACATGATAAATGCTTTAGGCCAAGCTATAAATGTTGCTAAGGCCTTCCCCACAAATTGGATTTTTGAAGTTGGCACAAGCAGTCAAGAATGGGAATCTCGAACTTCATCAATCGTCACATGCGCGTAATGGGGTAGTAGAGAAGCACCATGAATAGTTTGTACTCCTTCAAGTTGTCGTCCTATGTCCATTACGTGCGGGAGATCTCCATCATCCAATAACTTATACTAACAAGTGTAGTCAATATGATCTACAACAGATCATGAGCCTTTTGTGCTCATACAACGTCCTGTTGGAGCTTTAATGGGTGTTCTGCTGCATGGACTAAAGGTTTTCTTTTGGTGCTCTTTGTATTTGTTGTTGTTGAAGTTGTTCCATGAAGTGTTGCTCCATAACTACCATGTGTTGGTTGATTCTTTCCTCAATTTAAAGCTCCATCTTCCTCAAGACCTCCTGACTTAAGGATTCATTACTTCTTTGTGGAGGACCAAAGTAATCACGAAGACTAATTGCACCTCAACACCACATACGCGACCTAGGTGTTATGGCTTTCCAATGGCCATTGTGAGTATATCGTCACGACCATGCATGCCTTGTGTGAGTATAAAAAATATTTAAGAAACAAATTTATCAGTCCCCAAACTCTCTATATGCACGAAACTACATACACTCATCCTCAATCATTTTGTACTTCACAAAAGGAGTATCATGTTTCCTGTCTTTGAACACATAAACATGTGTGAGCCTAGTATTGAAGTTCCTCCATCTGAAAGTTATGTGAGATAACACCTTCCTAATTTTCTTAGTGATTGGAATGTCAAAAATTGTTGAAAATAGAAAAGATGTTAATGAATCAATCTCGACCACCAACCTCTTCATGGTAATCCATCGGGTTGTGGCATCTAACAATCGAGTCACAGATCTACCAAGTCTGCTTTTTCCTGATCCAGAGCTTGTCATACTTGAAAACATATCGTTAGTACATGTAAATAAGAAAAATATAACCAATAGCTCTATAAAGTTAGAACAGGAAAAATAAAAAATTGTAAATGCGGCAACATTAATAAAAAAAGAACACCTATTAGGGTATTGTTTTCTCTCATATGCCTTCAATGTGATCACTTCGAATGGCATGGATGTCATCAACTACGTCATCAACCTTTTCTTGAATGGTTCTTGATGAGAAAGACATTGTCTTAAGTATATCTAGAGAGTCTTCATCATGATTTTCGTTCATGCTTCTTCCTTCCAATATGATTGATCATTTCTGATTGGCTGGATCAATGATATGGAATATTTTTCTTACCTGACTAGTCATAACAAATGGTTCATCTGTATAACTCATCTTGTTAAGATCCACCAAAGCGAAGTTGAGGTCATTTGTCTACATACTCGAATTGCTATTAACCCATTTACATTTGAAAACCGACACTTTAAAACTTACATAGTCAACTTCCCATATTTATTTTATTATTCTGAAATAATTCATGGATGTCGTAATTGGATTTTTGTCCATAGAATTGGCAAAATGTACAACCTCAACTTGAGTGTAGCTGATGGGCTGTCACAACCCACACAAATTTAATGTGCAATTTAGAAATGCAGTATAGCTAGGAAATGACTCCTAGGTCGTCTCTCAAGGACCAATTTTGCAGTTCAAGAATTAAGTCAGACACGAAGTGGGGGGGGGGGGGTTGTGAAAAGTGTTGTGAATACGGATGGACAAAATAAAAATACGGACGAATGCAAACACAGGAACACATACAGAGATGTAGAAATACGGAATCAAACACAATCGGTCATTAACTTAATTACAATGTTCCAATCACAGATCAACAAAATAAAGTTGCGACCCAAACCTCTAATCCAACAAAGTTAACCAACTAAGAGAAGGTTAACCCTGTTATCATAAAAGCGAACTAAGCGGATGCAGTGTTAATGTCAAATCTAATTTACACCATGCAGTTACATCAACTAAGCGAAGATGTAACACCAACTGGGCAACTAAGCGTATACCTAATTGCAAGTGCAAATACAGATTTCACATTAACCAAGGTCAGAGTAGCTACCACAATTACAGTACATAAATCTCAAGGAAACATCATAATACAGCTAATGACCAACTGAATTAATTTAAACTACCATGGCAATTAAATTAACACGACCAAACACATTAGACAACATTAAAACAAATTAAATTCTAAACACCAACACTGTTACAATCAACTATCTAACACAGTGAAATTAATTTAAATGCAAACTAAATTAAAGAAACTAAAAAACAACTAATCCTACTATGTAAATTAATTCAAAACAAAGGAATAATCAAACATGCTTTTTCATCTATCAATTATGTGACAATACATGCACCAATTGAAGAAATTCAATTCTTGGAATGGCCTAAAAACCTTAAATGCCGTGACCTCCCTTGCACAAAAGTTCCATTCATTCTCTTCATTCAACAATCAATTTAATATGTTGCCTCCTTTTGTCCCATGTGCTTCATTCTCCAAGACAAACCTTGCTTTCCACACTTTTTACCATGAAAACCGTGCCCTTCTCTCTCCCAAAAGACCAAGTTCGGAAATCACACACCAAAACCCAAAATTGCCGAGCTATACTCCTCCTTTGTTGCAAAAGTGATTCCAAAACCAAAATGCCAAATGAAGATGCTTTGAATGCTTCTCCCAAGGTGCCACATAAGCAAAGTCAAAGGGAATAAAAACAATCACAATACATTCTCTTCATCAAGCCATTCTCGGCCAAATGCAAAGAGTCCACACCAAAATGGAAAGATTCCTTCTATGGTAAATGTTCTTCATATTGTGCTTGTCCAAAAGAGGTAAAAATTAAATGTGCTATTTCTCTCTCCTTACTACACATCAATTCGGTTTTCTTCCACCAAAGCAAACATCCCAAACTGTCTTTCACCTTCCAAAACCGAGAACACACCCAAGAAACCAAGTCTCCATTCCCAAATAATTTTAAGAACAACAAACCCCAAATTCTAACTTCTACAAACCAACCCAACACTCACTTTTCTTCAAACTTTTGCCAAAACAAAATGCAATCCCTAATTCCTTTGGCAAGACCGTCCATCTCTCCCAATCAAATACAATATTCCATTTCATAAAATGCTTCCATCCATCAAATCAAAAGCACAAGAAGACAATAGTTCAAACTTCAAACACCCATACATCAACTCAAGTTCTCTTCACTTCAAAACTCAATGGGAACCATATTCTTCTTCATTCAACAAAGAAACTTGAACATAAACATCCAAAGTGCAGCAAAAGGAAATGAAAATACAAAATGGGTCTTCATTCAACCAAAGGAAGCACCATGAAAATGCAAGGAACAACCTCAAAACTCAAGCTCTCAACCTTCAAAACGAAAATATAAGAAGAGAAATTATAGATCTTCATTCCATTAAGCAAGAACAAGTATGGTTGCAAGAAAGAGAAGAAGAAAAACGTGATCTTGGTCATTCCATAGCTCAAAACCGAAAGGGCACACTAAAGCTCCCAAGAGAGAGTTCATACAAGGCAAAGCAAAATGAAATTGTAAAATGAAATGTGCACACAATGCTAGGGCCGACCTCCACTCTAAATTGCCGAGAATCCACTTAATGGGTGGGGTCCACCCCTAAAAGAAACCCTAGGGTTTGGTGCCAATTGTCCCACAAAGTTTGGGCTTCTACAAAATTGCCACTAAAAAGGGCCCAATACACTAAATCCTAATTAAAGTTTCTAGAAAACTAAGTTACAACTTAATTAAAATTGAAATGATAAATGAAGATTCTTTAATGACCACGCCACCTCCTAATGCTCCAAAAGATGTCTCCAAAATTTCCTTGCAACTAAAAATGCAATTAATCAGCTCAGAAAATTCAAATTAGCGAAAATACGAATTTTCGATCAAATTAAGCAGAATTAGGAAAAACGGGAAAATAATGGACAATTAAACACAATTCCCTGATTTATTTAAGTGCAATAAACTAAATACAGTCAAGAAAATATCAACTCATCAGTAGCCCGACAATTTTGATCTCTACATTTATCATATTCCATCTTTGAATAAAAATAGTAATTTTTATGTTGTAGTCGTCATACGTGACTGCATTGATGTTTGGTCCACGAGCTAGCCTCAATAGAGTTTCAGAAATGTTCGGAATTATGTAAACCTTTTTCTTAAACAATGGTAATAAAGTTTTGTTATATTCATTAAGTGTCCATTTTTCAATCATCCATAGGTATGTAGACTTGATTTTATCAATGTGTTGTGAAATGTAAGAAATCACTTTGATAGTTTTGTTTAAGACGTTCAAATGGGCTTGATCAACTTCTTTTCTACTAACACTTTCAATCTTCACTCCTCGAACAACCACCTTCACATTTACCATCATGTTTACTCTTAGAAACTTCTACTAGTTCACAACTTGACATATAACTTGAGCATAATTCAATGGTTTCTTATGCAATGTGCCGCTCTATAAGTGAAGTTTATGGTTGATACTGATTATTGACATATCTCTTCAAGATCTTCATGTGTTAAGACAAAATCGTCTATATGTCTAAACGCTCTCGTGTTT
Source organism: Vigna reflexopilosa (assembly GCA_027742785.1). Classification (NCBI taxonomy): domain Eukaryota; kingdom Viridiplantae; phylum Streptophyta; class Magnoliopsida; order Fabales; family Fabaceae; genus Vigna; species Vigna reflexopilosa. The sequence goes on along the minus strand of CM050911.1, from coordinate 35,539,521 downwards.
TGAAGTTTAACCAAATAACATTAAGCAAAATAAGGATATGAAAATACCATAGTGATGGGTTGTCGCACCCCATACAAATTTGATTGAATAAATAATGCAGTATAGACTAGGAAGTGTTAAATCCAACAGAGTTAACTGACTAAGCGACGGTTAAATCTGTCTTCATAACTGTGAACTAAGCGAACGCAGTGTTAATATCAACTCTGATTTACACCATACAGTTCCATCAACTAAGCGAAGATGTCACACCAACTGGGCAACTAAGCGTATACCCAATTACAGGTGCAAATACAAAATTAATATTAACCAAGTCAGAGTTGCCACACAGTCACAGTTCAGAAACCTCAGGGAAACTTTGCAATATGGCTAATGACCGACTGAATTAAATTAAGCTACCATGGAAATTAAATTAAAACGACTAGAAACCTTAGACAACATTTAAATAAATTAAAATGCTAGACACCAACACTGTTACAATCAACTATCTAACACAATTAAATTAATTTAAATGCAAAACTAAATTAAGGAAATAAAAAACAACTAATCCTACTATGTAAATTAATTCAAAACAAAGAAATGATCAAACATGCTTTTTCCCTACACATTCACGTGACATCATATTCATCTACTAAAGAAATTGCAAATGAAAATGGTCTAAAAAACCTTCATGGCCGTAAGGTATGCACACCAACTTCCAAATTGACTTTCTTCCTCCAATAAACCATTAAATATATTGATTCCTTGTCCCATGTGCTCCATCTTTCAAAAGAAAAACATGTCCCTTCTACTTTATTTGGAAAACCGTGCTCTCTCTCTCCATGGCAAAAACAAATTGCCGAACCACACTCCTCACCATGTAGAAAACGTGATTCCAAAGCAAAGATGCCAAATGAAGATGCCTTGAAGGCTTCTCCCTAGGTGCCACATGTGAAAGTCAAAGCAAAGAAAAACAATCAAAATAAACTCCCTTCTTCAAAGCCACTCTCGGCAATTGCAATTGCTAGCAAAGATGACCACCAAAATTGGAAACATTCCTTCCATGAAAATAAGCTTCATATTGTGCTTGGCCAAAAGTGGTAAAAAATTAATGCATCATTCTCTCTCCTTTCTACACACCATTTTCATTTTCTCCACCAACACAAACATCCAAAACCTTTTCTTCATCTATCATGAACGTGAATGCACCTTAGAATCCCAAGTTTTCATTGCAAAAGATTACAAGAACAACAACCCCAAAGTTCTACTCATTAACCCAACTTCAACACTACCATTTCTTCAAGTTTCTTTGCAAAAACGAAAATAATAATTAAGCCATCACTCCAGCTCTGTCCAGCCACCATAACAACACAAAGATCTGGTCCCATCCTTGCTTCAAACATCAAAACCGAAAAATGAAAGGAAAGAGCCCAAACCACAACACCCACACATCAAGTTAAGCTCTATTCAACCCAAAACTCACATAGAACTCCATTTTTATCATCCAACCAAATGAAATGCAAGTAAAAACGAGAAGAACAGCAGCAAATGAAGAGGAAAACGAAAATATAAAGTTACTCAAACCCAACATCCACCAGAGAAATGTAAAGACAAGCTCCGAAGCTCAACCTTCATACATCAAGAACAAGCAAATGGAAGTAGAAATGAATGGTTTTTCACCACCAATGAGCTAAGACAACTAGGATTAAAGAAAGAGAAGAATAAAATCTGCAACTTTGTTCATTCATATAGCCAAAACCGAAAACCCCATGGCAAGCTCCAAGAGAGAGTCTTCATACATGAAAACCTAGAAGAAATGAAGCAAAAATCGTGTGCTATAGAAGTGTGTATGTGTGGCTCGGTATTCACACCCCATATGACCTAGAATTTCAAATTTGGTGGGGTCCACACACTACAAGTCAGCCCTAAAGAGATGCCACATGGCCCCCACAATTGGTTTTTTACAAAAATGCCCCTAAAAGGGTCCAAAACACCTAATTCTAATTAAGGGCTTCTAGAAAACGAAATTACAACTTAATTAAAATGGAAATGACTAAATGTTGAGTCTTGAATGATCACGCCACCTTCGCCAATGCTCCAAATGATGTTTCCCAAAATTTTCCTGCAACCAAAATGCACTTAATCAGCTCAGAAAATCCAAATTAGCACAATTACGAATTTCTGACCAAATTAAGCAGAATTCAAAAAACGGGAAAATAACAGACAATTAAACACAATTCCCTGGTTTATTTAAGTGCAATAAACTAAATATAGTTCAAGAAATAACCACCATCACATAGGTAGAAACATAAGCATTAGATTCAAAATTCCGAACAATGCAAAAGCCTTTGGAAAACACTTAGAATTGCAGAAAACACAGAAACACCTAAGTCAAATACCTAGATGAAATGCTAAATGAATAATAACTCAAAGCGTCTAAAAGAGTTATGCTAAATGCGTAAGCTATACTGTACCCAAGGGGTATTCAGTTGAACTCTCAGAAAAACAGTAAAAGTGTCAAGACTATATCTTTGACAAAAACACCCTAAAAAATGCACTATATAGGTTGCACTTTTTACAACAAGGAATTTATAGAAGACCAACAATGCCTACATCCAGTGTCCTTCCAACCCAGGAAGCAAATGCACTATATAGGTTGCGATTTTTACAATAAGGAATTTATAGAAGACCTCACGTCAAAAATATAAATCTCCTCTCTAACCCAAAACCAAAATATAGTTGCAATAACCAAAACCAGACTTGTAGCAAGAATCCCCTCTTCTGCAATCTGAACCCACGTCAAACAATCCTCAACGTGTAACCCATGTATCACAACAGGTCAATTCCAGCACTCTTCACAGGATGCCAAGCCTTCAAACAATGCAGCAGTCTTCACAGGATGCCAAGCCTACAATGTTCAATCAAGAAGCACTTTCTTTGTGCAGTTTCTGATCACACAGTCAGCGCATAAGCCTTCTCCCTTTGAATCTCTCTCGAGATAGATCACCACTGTCTTCTTGGAGAATTCTTGGAGCTGTTAACATAGAGAATTCAATCTGAAACAAGAAATGAAAATGTTAGAGCGTCAAAGTCTTTGAACAAATCGTGTTAAGCCAATTTATAGATTTCTGTCAGTCGGATTATTTCTCAGTCGATTAGACTACTAATTCAGTCGACTGTATTATTAAAATTATAACAGACAGTCAACATAGTAGCTCTCAGTCAACGAAAATCAACACACATTTAAACAGTTGACCAAGTCATCAATGCTTAACTAACTTTTAAAAATATAGCCGTTGGAGCGTGTAAGCATAACAAAATTCCAAAGCAGATCAATAATATAGTCGAATGTACTCTGGACATAGTCGACTGACATATGGAAAAACATTTTGAAATTCTTTTCAATTCAAAACATCACAGAGCACTGATTCTCAAAATCTATACAAAGGTTTTAGAATAGTCGAATCCATTACAGATGTATTCGACTGGACTAGAACTTTGTCACACAATTATAAGTTTATAAAAGTGCTTGTGATTTTTCACTTTCCAGAATGTGCAGTAAAATATTTTTGATACAACAGTTCATATTGCACAATCATATAAGCATGTTCCACAAATATATCACACAATTAACATAGGAACATACATCATAGTACATCAAAACATGTTCAGCAGATATAACAATCAGTTCAGAATAAGAACATGTAATACAACAACATGGGTACTGTTATTAAGCATAGTGTTGTCATCATCAAAAACTAGATTGGTATAGAGTTTGTGTTGTCAACAATCCCAACAATCTCCCCCTTTTTTGATGATGCACAACCATGATTAATAACTCAACCATGTTTGTACAATTCAACACAAGATACAACATAATATCAAGCAAATGAAGTATGAGACAAACTATTCTCCCCCTTTCATAAAACATTTATACTAACTCTCATACTCTCATATATATCTCTCCCCCTTTGTACATTAACAAAAAGGAATGCTTTAGATATTTATGCAAATTTGAAAACAGAGATGCATGAGAAAGATATGCAATTTGTAAAATACAATTTGTAAAATATTATGATGAGTTGATATTTTCTTGACTGTATTTAGTTTATTGCACTTAAATAAATCAGGAAATTGTGTTTAATTGTCCGGTATTCTTCCGTTTTTCCTAATTATGCTTAATTTGATCGAAAATTCTTATTTTAGTTAATTTGAATTTTTTGAGCTGATTAATTGCATTTTTAGTTGCAGGGAAATTTTGGAGATATCTTTTGGAGCATTAGGAGGTGGCATGGTCATTAAAGAATCTACAAGTAGTCATTTCAATTTTAATTAAATTGTAACTTAGTTTTTTAGGAACTTTAATTAGGATTTTGTGCATTGGGCCCTTTTAATGGCAAAAATTGTAGAAGCCCAATGTTGTGGGACACTTGGCACCAAACCCTAGGGTTTCTTTTGGGTGGTCCCCACCCATTTTATGGTGATTCTCGACATTTAGAGAAAAAAAAGCCGCCACTTCATTTTGGGGAAAAAAACACATTTTACATTTTGCTGAGGTTTTGTATGAACACTCTCATGGAGAACTTGGATGTGCCACGGTTTTGGACCATTGAATGAACAAGGATGCATTTTTCTTCTTCTCTTGCTTGAATCTTGTTTATCTTTGATTGGTGGAAGTGAGAACCGTCACTCATTTCCCTTCATTTCTTCTTGAAAGTTGAGAGCATGAGCTTGGAAGGTTGTTCTTGCAATTTCATGGTGGTTGCTTTGGTTGAATAAAGGCTCATTTTCCGTTTTGCTTCTCCCTTGCTGCAATCTTTTCGGGTATCCTTTTAGTTTTCTTGGTTGGATGACGAAAATGAAGTTCTTGGTTAGTTTTGTAGTGAAGAAAACTTGAGTTGGTGTATGGGTGTTTGAGGGTTGAACCATTTTCTTCTTGTGGTTTTGTTTTGATGATTGGAAGCAAGCATTGAGCTGGAACATTGTGTTGTATTTCCATGGCTGGACGGTGCTGCAAGGAAAGCTAGGGATTTGATTTTGTTTTCGTCAAAAGTTGAAGAAAAAAGAGTGTGAAGTTGGTTTGAAGAAGTTAGACTTTGGGTTTGTTGCTCTTGTATTATTTTGCAATTAAAACTTTGGGTTCTTTGGTGCATTCCCGGTGATGAAAAGGGCCCAATGCACAAAATCCTAATTAAAGTTCCTAAACAACCAAGTTACAATTTAATTAAAATTGAAATGACTACTTGTAGATTCTTTAATGACCACGCCACCTCCTAATGCTCCAAAAGATATCTCCAAAATTTCCCTGCAACTAAAAATGCAATTAATCAGCTCAGAAAATTCAAATTAACTAAAATAAGAATTTCCGATCAAATTAAGCATAATTAGGAAAAACGGACAGAATACCAGACAATTAAGCACAATTCCCTGATTTATTTAAGTGCAATAAACTAAATACAGTCAAGAAAATATCAACTCATCATAATAGACCACACTTAGTCTTTTGCACTCCTGGGCAAAATCAAGACGCAAATTAGGGAACAACTCAGAGGACATCAGGGAGGAGACAGACTCAACATACAGAAAACTAAGACTCACAAGGACAGAAATAGAATTCCCAGTTCTCAAGAAATCTGGACAGAGAAAGGAAGTGGACAATATCCAACACAGAATCAAAGAAAACAGATACTCATGAAATCATCCAAGCAGTTCAAAGCATGGCAAAATAATCAATCAGTTCAAGAGGTGAATCAAGAGCACAAAACCTCACAGATGCACACTATCAGTGTTTCTCTCAAGTGTCTAGGGTAAACAGTTTCAACTCAATGCACTCAAGAAAGCAAACACAAACAGACTTGGCAAGTCTCTAATATCAACACTGAAAACATATGCATGTTCAAATCAAAAGGTCTTTTATGGATGTAATGGGGCCAAGGAAAAGGAAGGATAAAATATGGATGAGAAGCTACAAACCAAAAGAAATAGAGGAGCAATGGGGAACAAGTGTAAACACAGTAAAATCACACCCAAAACCTCTAATTCAATCCTCTTCTTGACTCCATTATTCACACATTTTTTTTCTCATTTTTCTGTATTTTTCTGTATTTTTTTATTTTTTCATTTCATCTTGTCTCTTTTCTTTTCTCTCTATTTAGGACACAACTCTAAGAGACAAGATACACCATATTTACAAAAACAAAAATATGAAGAGGAACCAACTAACCAATTCATCTGAATCCCTTAGGAGACCACACTTGTTCCCAAAACACTTCCAAAGCTCCAAAATTCCCTAAGGTTAAGGTAATCATGGTTTTTCACTTAGGGCTAGTGTATGAGCTTCAAAAAAAAGAAATGGGGAAAGTATAGGCTCAAAGGGGTTATCAAAGGATCAAAACAGGGTAGGCTCATCTGGCTAGAGAGGCTCAACAACAAAACTGCCTTTATCACTTCCAAACATGCATATCAATAAAGAATCATAAAAAAGAGTCAAGCCAAGGCATATGTGCAAACAATCAAGAGACATATCACACACAAGAAAGAATATGAAGTAGCTCAATCTCACACAGGGTAATTCTGTCACAATCAATTCAACTCTCAAACATCATAATCATTTTCCAAGTAGAGAAAAGCAAGGATTTCAAACTAATTAGAGTATCAATGAAGTGAAAGACAAGTCTACAACCTAAACAAAGTCCAAAAATCAAGAGAAACATGCAAAACTGTACACAAGACAAAACAAAAACTACCTAGAAAAGAAAAAAATTAACGCAGAAAACATAAACTAATAAAAGAAAAATCAGAATCTCCCCCAATAGGCCACACTTAAACTACACAATGTCCTCAATGTGTCACAATGATCATATCAGAAATCAGAACAATCAACAGATCATGGACAAGTGCACTAAAAGTGGGAAAGGGAAGAGAAGGAAAAAGAAAACTCCCCTGGTCATGGTGGCAGTTGCCAATTTTGGACTTGCAGGGAGATATCTTCCACCATAGGATTCAGCAAAGAAGTGTTGAGGAAGAATTACTTCATCCTCCAAATTTGATTGTTGATGAGTGGGTTCAGCTGGTGCCTATTAATCTTCAAACTGTTGTGTATACTGGCACCCTTGTCTTCCACCGTGGGTGTGTGTTGGTCAAACTCATGTGTACCTCCTGCAATAGGGTTAGTGCAATATGGTTCCACAGAAATAACATGCAGGGGTATAACACCCAATCATCAGAACATGAATCAATTTCAAATGTAGAAACAATATCAACAACAGTTTCAGATTCATGTTCAGTGCATGGAGAACAAACTTTCATATGTGATGGAAAAAAGTGGTTCTCATCATGCAAAGAGTGAAAATTAAGAGCATGCTCATCAATAATACAATCATCAACATACCTATCAACTGCATAATCATCAACAACATAATCAATTTGAGGTATGTTTACCTCCACTTCCCTGAAGATTGGTAAAGTGGTGGAAGGTGAAGATGGTCTACCTATCTCAAAAGTGTTGCTTATATCTGTCTGTTCCTCAACATTTTCATCAGACTCACAGTTAGTATCACCCATCATAAAGTTGGAAGTTGGTTGTATCACATAATTGATTTCAACACAAACAGAGCAAGAACAAACTTCACAACTACATTTAAAATTTTCAGAAAACTGTGAAAGATCAAAATTTAATCCTAAGTCTAAAGCATCTTCAGTTTTCACAGTTTCTATGTCAAAATCATCACTAACATGTGAATCTGAAGCAGAATCAAGAATATTTGAATGCATAAACAACTCAGGCAAAGCAAGTGGGATTTTAAGTTTAGAGAAAACCTATGTTGATTCATGATTCATCTCACCAGTAACAACAGAATGAGCAACTACATCCTCAGGTGCAAGAGTGGAGAGATAGGAGGGTGGGAAAGTAGATGGCGCAGTAGTAAGCTCATAACTCTGCTCCCCATCTCCTATGTGGATGGCACTAACATCATCAAGAATCGGAACAGTCTGAAATGGTGATCCCTCTAAAACTCGAGACTGTTCCTCAATGAACTACGTGGCCATCTGCCCCCATAACTCATTCAATGTAGGCTCAGAAGAAGTAAAAGGTTGGGCAGGTGCCTCTTGCTGTTGTTGTTGCCTCTGATTTTTCTATTGTGGCTGCCTGTTATTGTAGATTTTGGAGCATAAGCTTGAGGCGCATCAAGAGCAACATGGTGCTGCAAAGTAGGACAAGCATCTGTATAGTGGTCACTAGAAGGACATATAGCACACAATCGTGCAACAAATGCAGATGGAGGTGCTGGTCTCTGGTTGAATGCCAACTGTGTCGCCAAACTCAAAAGAGAATCAAGCTTGCTTTCCAAATTCCTATCAGCAGCGAATGAATACTGGGCAGGCTCATGAAACTGCAGCTGCTGTGGTTCCTGGACCGGTGGAGGCATACAAGAATTTTGGAATGACTGATGTTGCTGTGGAGCATCATACCATCCCAAGCTAGGTTCATTCCATCCAGGATCGTTGTTGTAACCATACCGCACAGGGGAGAATTTGTCTAGAAACTGATGCTCAAGATCTTCCCAACTGGTGACGGATCCTGGAGTAAGACAACAACACCAATCCCTTGCTGCTCCTTGTAATGAGTGCTCAAATGCCCTTAAGAACATGTCTTCATCCGGGACATCTGGAGGATTCATTAAAGAGCATATGGTGTAGAACTCCTCCAAATGTCTATGTGGGCATTCACCTGCAAAACCATGAAACCTAGGCAGCAAATGTATCAGTTCAGTGTTGAAAACACAACGATTATCCTCCTCATCAAGTGGAAACGGCTCCCTAAGAGCATTCTCATGACATGGAGGAGGAATCACACTGTTTTCAACATAGAAATCAGCAGGAGAACCATAATAAGAGTAACATGCAGGAGTAGAATCATAATCATAGGCACAGACAGAAGAATCAGTATTCCCAAAATGAAAATAGGTAGACATTCATAACGGTCTCAAAACCGTTATTTTCATGCATAAATTTGATATTAAATCACACCCTTTGTAGCTTAAAATGAACTTAGAATCAAGTAAAACTCTTAAGTTGTGTCACATGAGAGTCAAAAGTTGGTTCTAGAGATATTATGCTTGTTTTGCATTGTTTTGCACGGTTTTTGATGGAAATTGAAGATGGCAATGAAGTAGGAAGGTCATAGACTCAAGAATGAAGGAGAAAAAGGAAGAAAAGAAGAGTATGTGAACCGCTCAGCGGTAAATTCCACCGCTCAGCGTCCTAGTTCGAAGAAAAGTACTGTCTAGCGCCTAGGCGGTGACGCTGAGCATCCAGAGCGACAAGAGGCAAATCGCTCAGCGGTCATTTTAGGCGCCTGGGCGGTGGCGTATGTTGAGGAAAACCGCTGAGCGGCCAATTAGGGCGCCTGGGCGGTTGTCTGTTTTTATATTTTGGATTTTGAGATCTTTCTGTTATCTTTTTGGCTTATATATAGCCCTAGTGCGAATCCAAATGTAATTCTTTTGGTAGAGAACAACGTCCACAACAACTTTACACCTTTGGAGGAGATTTCTTGGATGCTTAGGCTCCACTTTATCAAATCTAGGGTTTGCCTTTCCATTCTTCCATTATATTTCATCTAGTTTCACCATGACTATGGTGAACTAAACCCTTTGTTGTTGGGGAACAATGTAATCTTTTGAAACTCTCATATATCCAAATTCTTGTTTACTTTATATGCTTGCATGTGCTTGATTTATCAATTGTTGGGTTCTTTACTTGTATTTAATGCTTTTACCGTTTAACTCATTTGGTAGATGTTGTTTGTCTTTCTTGATACGGGGACGTACAATAATGTCATGAACTGGGGAGAATTCCTTGATTATGTTAATACCGCCTAGGGATAGGGGTAGGACGATCGATTGTATTTTGCTTCCGCTTATCATGCATTATTAATTACTAGAGGAGGCTAGGGATAACAAGCCGGTAATTAGTAATAGGCTCTTTTCACCAAGGGATTGGGTTAAGGGTGTTGGTACCAGAAATGGTATGATTTGAAGAGTAAAGCGCAGCGGAATAAAACTTAGAGTAAGCAGAAAGCGTGTTCGGTCACCTTTTTAAAATCAATTTGGTCCTTTTTAGAAAATCAATTTTCTTTCAGAAAATTTGATATACGTAAAAGATAAAGAGTGTAGGGAATAGAAAATCACACGAGTAATTTTTATACTGGTTCGATTCAAGAGAATCTACATCCAGTCGTTAATCACTATAAAAGTGATTAACAGTTCCACTAAAAATTTGTTTCACAGATTACAAATATAATGAATAACAATTGATAAAATAAACCTTCCTTCGACGAACGAACCGGAAGAAGAACACTCTGCCAACTCGAAGAGAACCGCTCCGGCAATCGACCAACGATTCGTGAGCTTCTCCTTTTCACGAGACCAGGCAGAGCACCTTGCTAACTCGAAGAGAGCTTGCTCCGACTATCGACACACGAAACGCGAGCCTCTCCTGTTCACGAGATCAAGCAAGGGAACTTTGAACTATAGCTTCTGAGAACTTCCTCTGACAAACAGTATTCTGCTAAGCTTCAGTTCAAAAAAGTTGCTTCTGAAATTCACAAAAACCCAATATATAGCCAGCTGCTCTGAATATCAAAGGTCAAGTCCCAACTGCCAGTAATAATCGATTATTGTAAGTGATAATCGATTATCCAAGTCCGTTACAGGTTTTTCAAAATGTGATAATCGATTATTTGGAAGTGATAATCGATTATTCCTAAAAGACTCATGATAATCGATTATTGCTTCTCATAATCGATTATTTCATAAAAAATACAGGTTTTTACAAAATTTAAAGACTTTCCTATTACACTTATATTCTACAAAAGTGCTTTTAAACATTTCTTCAGGTGAAACTTCTTGTAGCATCATCAAAACTAATTTCTTCAAGATTTACCAATGCTCCTCATTGGTAACAAAGGGTAGACCAAGAAAGTTTGCATGGCAATATGATAAATAAGCAAAGTAAATAAGAAGAGTAGATATATGAGGGTGGATAAGATGAAATTGTAAACCCCAACAACCTCATTCATTCATAGTTTCTTTTAGCCAATTGAATTCCTGCATTTGCATGTTTATTTTTGTTTTGCATTCAAACCATTCAAATTAATTTCTTTTACTCAAGTCTTAAACAATTTGTTTACACGAAAGATAAGGCCTTAAGAGTCCTTTGGGAAGAACGATATTGGGATTACCAATTTTTATTACTTGATACGATCTGGTACACTTGCTAGGGTCTTAACAAACATGTAGAAGAAAGAGGGAAAAGAAGAATGTAATGAAAATATGAAACTAAAGCTACCTAAATGCAACACACATAACACAACACACAAAACAGAACATCACACTCACAACACAAGACAAAACACAACACACACTAACACAACAAAAACCTAAGACGGAACCGTTGGTCCCCGGTAACGACGCCAAAATTTGATGGGTTGTCGCACCCCAAGCAAATTTAATGTACATAAAAGAATGCAATATAGACTAGGAAGTGACTCCTAGGTCGTCTCTCAAGGACCAAACTGTGGTTCAGGACTTAGGTCAAAGACGTAGTGGAGGGGGGGGTTGAAAGTGTTTTTGCAATGCAAAATTAAAAATTATTTAAAACTGGAAATTAAATAAAGATGTAAGCAGAATTTAAAGCATTGAACTAAATGCGGAAAAACATGGAAATCGAACGGTTCTTCACAAGGCCGAACGGTCCTATTCACAAGGCCGAACGGTCCTGTTCATAAAGCCGAACGGTCCTGATGAGGAGACCGAACGACAATTTAAAGCAGACCGAATGGAATAAAAGCGAGACCGAATGCAAATGAGAGCTGGAAAACTAAAATGAGTGAATGCACAAACAAGCCGAACGGTTTTAAGGGTGACCGAACGGTACTAAAGCAGTTGCAGAAATAGTAAATTTTGCAGAATGCGGACAACATAACAGTAAACGAAAACGAAAATCTGGGAAATTGAACAGTAAAATCCGAACTGATGAACAGTAAAAGATAAACAACAGAAGATGAACAGTAAAAACGCAGCAATTAAGAAGACAGTGAACAGTAACAGTGAACAGTAACAGTGAACAGTAAAATGCAGAAATCGTAAATGAACCAGAAACTTGTGTGCAACAACAAATTCAACCATTGAATTGTAAAGAAAGTGAGTTCAATACATTAAAAGAGAAGAAAGCAAGACCTAAAAACCTCCCCAAACTTCAAGAGAGAAATCTGCTTTTAGGGTTTTATACCACCCAAAAGACCAAAAATGCCCTCTTAATGGACTTAACCTAAAAGTAGACCAATAATTTGGCCCAAAGTCCTAAACTATAACCCAATGGCTTTCTAAAAAGGAATCAGACTACACTATTGACGTGGCCACCCTCTTGAAGTCCTAGAATGTGCTTCCAACACTGCTGTTGAGTTTCTCTGGTCACCTCAGATAATCGTTCGGTATTACACTACTCTGGAGGTTCACTAGTGCGCACTACAGTCTTCATCAAATCGTTCGGTCATGCATCCTTAGACAACAATTTCTTGCCGTTCGGTCTCAGTTCAGCAGCTCTGCAGTTTTGCTCTGACCATTCGGTATGGACTTAGACAAGTCGTTCGGTCTAGTCTCCACATACCGTTAGGTATATTCACCTGTGTGCGATGCAGTCTTTATCAGACCGATCGGTAGTGTAGTGCTCGACCATTCAGTGTAGGTTCCAACAGACCTCTCGGTCTAGCACACTTTGTCAGACCATTTTGTCAAGACTCACATGTAGTTTCCAAGACTGTTCGACTAAGCTCTTAGAAGACCGTTCGGTCACGCATTTTTTCCAAAGCCGTTCGGTCTGTAATGCTTTAGAGGCTCAGAAACTAGTGATTGGTGCACACTTCATCAAGACCGTTCGGTCATGCCTTCCGCAGACCGTTCGGTCAAGCCTTCCGCAGACCGTTCGGTCAGGTCTGGCCATCTTCAATGGTTTCTCAACCTTTCAACAGTGATTGTCCTGCACAAAATGATTGAAATAATTAAGCCCAAATAATTCAAATTAAGCCAGATAAGAATTAGTCTTGAAATTGAGCCCAAATAGTGAAAATGAGATAAAAAGGGAGAATTAAATACATTTCACTAACAAAATATGGTGCGGAAAGCTAAGTGTATAATGAAGAATGGTGACTCATCACTGTTCAACATAGAATTCTTCCTTGATGTATCCATTTGGAAAGGCGCTCTTCACATCCATTTGATATAACTTGAATTTCATTGTGGATGCAATAGCTAGAAGTATTATGATTGCTTCTAATCTGGCTACAGGAGCATATGTCTCGTCATAGTCGATTCCTTCTTCTTGACAGTAGCCTTTAGCAACTAGCCTTGCCTTGTTCTTTATGATTTCACCTGAATCATCCATTTTGTTACGGAAAACCCACTTTGTACCAATAACTTGTAGATCAGGTTTTCTGGGTACAAGCTCCCATACATTGTTTCTTGTGAATTGATTCAACTCGTCTTGCATTGCCAACATCCAATTTTCATCATTTAATGCCTCTTCAACTTTCTTGGGTTCAATTTTGGACACAAAGGCAACGTTCATGCAGAATTGGTTCAGTTGTCTTCTTGTAGAAACCCCTCTTGACATGTCACCAATAACATTGTCAGTAGAAACACTTCTTGGTACCTTCAATGCTTTAATCGACTCGACTCTAGGAGATTTGACTTGCTCAATTTCATCTTCTTTCTCAATGACTTCTTCAGGAATTTCTTCAACTGATTTTTCATCTTCTTTAGCAGAGTTTCTAATTTGTTGAGAATGATTTGGAGCCATAATGAACTCATCAAAGGCCACATGAATAGATTCCTCCACATTCATGGTTCTCTTGTTGTACACACGGTATGCCTTGCTGTTTAAGGAATATCCTATGAAAATTGCTTCATCAGCTTTCGAGTCGAATTTCCTAAGATTTTCTTTGTCGTTATTCAATACAAAGCATTTGCTTCCAAAGATTCTCAAGTGTGAAATATTTGGCTTTCTTCCTCTCAGCAGTTCATATGGTGTCAGCTTCAATATAAACCTAATGATTGTTCTGTTTAGTACATAGCATGCTGATAACGGTCAAAAACCGTTATTTTCATGCTTAAATTGATATCAAAATACACCCTTTATGGCTTAGAATGAGCTTAGAATCAAGTAAAACACTTAAGTTGAGTCATTTGAGAGTCAAAAGCTGTTTTTAGAGATATTATGCTTGTTTTGCATTGTTTTGCAGGGTTTTGATGAGAATTAAGAATGGAATTGAAGAAGGAAGGACTTAGACTCAAGGAAGAAGAAGAGTCTATGCACCGCTCAGCGTCAAAATGCACCGCTGAGCGCCATTATTCGAGGGAAAACTGTTGTCTGGCGCCCAGGCGGTGACGCTGAGCGTCCAGAGCGATTAGAGGCAAACCGCTCAGAGGTGAAAATGACCGCTCAGCGGTGGTGCGACTTGAGGGAAACCGCTGAGCGGTAAAATTGGACGCTGAGCGGCTGTCTGCTGGGCTTGGGCTTAAATTCTGTTACTTTTATGCCCTATATATAGCCCAGTGCGATTCAAATATTATTCTTTTGGCAGAAGAGGACGTCCAGAGCTATTCTGCACTCCTTGGAGAAGATTTCTTGGATGCTTAGGCTCCATTTTATTCAATCTAGAGTTTGCTTTTCCATTCTTTCATTGTATTTCAACTAGTTTCACCATGTCAATGGTGAACTAAACCCTTTGTTGTTGGGGAACAATGTAATCTTTTGAAACTCTCTTATATTGAAATTCTTGTTTTATTCATATGCTTGCGTATGCTGTTATTATCAATTGTGGGTTCTTTATCTATACTTTATGCTATTATCATTTAACTCATTTGATAAATAGATGTTTGCCTTTGTTGATACGGGGACGTACGGGGAAGTCATGAACTGATAAGAAATTCTTGATCAACAAATACCACCTAGGGATAGGGGGTAGGAAGATTAATTGTATTTTGCTTCTATGGTACTTACACTGCTAATTACTAGGGGAGACTAGGGATAGTAAGCTAGTAACTAGTAGTAGGCTCTTCTAGCCGAGGGATCGGGTTTAGGGTAGACTAAGAAAGTTTGCATGACAATTAGATAATAAAGCGAATTTAATAAGAAGAGTAGATATAAGAGAGTGGATAAGACGAAATTGTAAACCCCAACAACTCCATCATCCATACCTTTTTCTTACCAATTGAATCAACTGCATTTGCATGTTTACTTTTTGTTTTTGCATTAAACCACAAATTAATTTTCTTTACAAGTCTTACAATATTGATTTACACGAAAGATCAGGCCTTTGAGTCCTTTGGGAGAACGATATTGGGTTTTACCAATTATATTACTTGATAACGATCTGGTACACTTGTCAAGGGTTTAACAAGTTTTTGGCGCCATTGCCGGGGACTCGTGGTTTAACTTTTCGAGTAGTGTAAATTGATTGAATTTGACTTGATTTTATGTTTGTTTTTATTTTTGTTCTAATAAATGTTTTCTAGGGTTTTGTGCTTAATGTTTGCAGGATGCAGTACATACAAGAATTTGATTATATGGGCACTAAATTCTACCAAAATAATTTCAACCACTGGTGGGAACCTCACTCAGACATGGATTAAAGCCAATTTGGGCAAGTTGCTGAGCAACAAATCACTCCACTCAAGGAGAACATAAATTCTGATGACGAATTTCTTCAGCGGATCACGGGTATGAATATGTCATTCATCAGAAGTATTGA
This sequence comes from Vigna reflexopilosa, assembly GCA_027742785.1. Lineage (NCBI taxonomy): Eukaryota > Viridiplantae > Streptophyta > Magnoliopsida > Fabales > Fabaceae > Vigna > Vigna reflexopilosa. The sequence goes on along the minus strand of CM050911.1, from coordinate 35,523,731 downwards.
GGAGATGCGACAACGCGAAGAGTTACGAGAACGTCAAAGACAACAATATCGTCCTTCACTTGAAGAAGTAGAACGTCAAAGACAACAATATTCTCCTACACTTGGAAAAAAAGAAACATTGTGAATAATGTTTACGACAGAAACAATTCTCTATACCAAGAGAAACATTGGGGGAAGCCGAACAACGTCTTTGGCAGCAACAATCATCTTTGCCAAGAGAAACATTGGGGGAAGCTGAACAACATTTATGGCAGAACCAACTCTCTTGCATAATGAAGTCTTTGGATCTTAGGGGTAATACTGAAGTTAACCTTAGGAAGGAATGCCAAACTATTATCTTTGAAAGTGATAAGGTTGTTGATGAGAAGAAAATAGTGATAGAGGAGGAAAAGATAGAGAGAGTTGTAGAGGTAGAAGAAACAGAAAGGTTGTGTGAGGAAGATAAAGATGATGAGAGAGAAAAAGAAGTGGTTGAGAGAAAAGAAAAAAAGATAAAATGTGTGAAAATAAAGAAAAAAATAAGAGAAAAGAAAAAGAGAAAATTGAGAGAAAAGAGAAGGAAGAAAAAGAGGAAGAGAGGAAAAAAGAAAAGATCATATGAAAAACCCCTTCCTCATTCAAAAAAATATCATAGGAAGGAAAAGAAAGTCAAGTGCTTTATGGAGATCTTCAAGAAATTGGAGATTAAAGTTCATATGGTTGAAACATGGAAACATGTGCTTTGTGTTCTCAACTTTATGAAGAAATTCAGCAGGAAGAAAAAAAAGAAAAGAATATCAAGGAAGGGGAGTATCAACACCTACTGATGGGTGTTTGAACTCTACCGAGTCAAGCTAGTGACATAAAAAGAGCGCTTACTGGGAGGCACCCTAGTGATCCAAGAACAATATTTTTGTACTTTAAATTTTTAAATCTTGGTGATGTAATCATGAACAATTTTTAAATTTTTGTGTATTGGGTAGCATCTACTGAGGGATGCTAAAAATGTTTTGTATCTACTGAAGGATACAGGTAAGTACACCTACTGATAGGTGTTGGTAAAGATTGCACTTACTGATAGGTGCTAGAAAGGTTTGGGTCAGACTCGTGACGTTAAACAAGCACTACCTGGGAGGCAACCCAGTTGATCGATTTATTATTGTTGCATGTTTTAATACTGTTCTAGTTGCATTTAGGGCTTAATTGTTGCATAAGTGAGTAAAGTGAGTGGGAATTGTATTTAGGGTTTAATTGTTGCATTTTAGAAAATCCATTCTCTATCACTTTTGCATCATTCATAATCCAAGTTTGGGGTTTTTGAGAGCACTGCATTTTGGTTTCATCCATCATCAGTTATAAAGAATTTTGCATACATTCAAGGTCTTTCCACCCCAAGGACAGGTTGTTATTGCCGAGATGATCATATGCATGTACGAAACACCTCCTGCTCATAGGTGGACGATGGATGAGTTCAACAACAGAGTGGCTTGGCCAGAGCAGGCACAAGGGAGTGGAGCTGGAGCAACTGAAGCTCCAGTCAGGAAGGATGATGACAAGGATGATAACTTTGAGGATGCAGAGGCTGGAGAGGATGAGGACTCCGATGACGACATGGATTGAGAGGGCATCTACTGATGGATGCCCATGCTTTAGACAGGGTTTTATCTTGCACTTTTGTATTTTGTTTTGTTAGAATATGTTGAATTTTTATTGTCAGTTTCTATGCTTGCCGTGAACACTATTTCTAAAAATGTTTGACTTGATGATATTGCATTTGATAATGATTGGATGTGGATGATGATTGAGTTGTGTTGATATTCAGGTGAAAAGTTCACTAGCTATGTGAATAGATGTGTGATGAATTATGATTGTGGGTATGATGCTAAGCAAGGTGTATGAATGGATGATGTGTGAGAAAGCATGTTGTGTGAGGTATTGAGCTCCAGAGTATTCATTGCTATATGTACTGTTCACAGGAAAGCATGAATGATATTGCCTGACTCTTGATAATTGATTGAATTGAATGTTTATGTCATATGATCAAGGCCATTTTTGGAAGCCCTTACTTAGCAAAATTTTCACCCAAAGTGATTAAAATGTTATACCCTTTTTGAACCTTGGCCTTAAAGAGGAGGAAAACCCTTATTTTGAAATTATTTACCTTAAGTTGGGTTGAGAATAATTGTTGAAAAGGTTCAAGTTTGGGGTTGTTGGGAAAATTTGAATGATAGAAAAAGAAAGGCATTGAGCTCAAGTGTTGAAAAAGAAAAATGCATGAGAAAAGAAAAGAAGAAAAGAAAAAACATGAAAGATGGGCTCAATGTAAAAATAAAAGGAAAGGGAAGAAGTTGGGAATGAGTGAGATTGGTTAAAGAAAGAGAGTTTGTGCTTGAACTTTAAATGTTAAATTAGCTCTCTTGACTCAAGGATTTTGTGATCCAGAAAAACCAATTTTTCTTGTTAGCCTAGCCTCATTATAAGCCTTGGAAAAGTCCTTGTGATGGCATTGACATGTAAGAATGTTGATTGTATTAGATGAAGGGCAATTTTGTTTCATGTGACATGTGAATAGTGTAGTGATTTTTTTTTAAACACTTGAGTGATTGAGTGAAACACTTGCTTGGTGAGAATTGTTGAATTCTATGATTACATCTATGCTTAGTTGATATATCATTCATAAATAAAACATCTGTTGGGAAATATGTGATAATGTGAACTGAGTTGAATAGAAAGCATGTATACATCTTGATTTGATTCCATTGAAAATCTGAATTGAGTAGTTTTTTTCATAGAAAAAATGAATTTTGGGATTGTTGAACTATTTGATGAAAAAAGTGGAAAGCCAAGTTTTGTCTTGTTTGCTTGAGGACAAGCAAAGTTCTAAGTTTGGGGTTGTGATAACGGTCTAAAAATCGTTATTGTCATGCTTGAATTGATATCAAAATACACCCTGTATGGCTTAGAATGAGCTTAGAATCAAGTAAAACACTTAAGTTGAGTCATTTGAGAGTCAAAAGCTGTTTTTAGAGATATTATGCTTGTTTTGCAGGGTTTTGATGAGAATTAAGGATGGAATTGAAGAAGGAAGGTCTTAGACTCAAGGAAGAATAAGAAAAATGAAGAAAAGAAGAGTCTATGCACCGCTCAGCGTCAAAATGCACCACTCAGCGTCAAAATGCACCGCTGAGCGCCATGATTCGAGGGAAAGCCACTGTTTGGCGCCCAGAAGTGAAGCTGAGCGTCCGGGGCGATTAGAGGCAAATCGCTCAGCGGTGAAACTGACCTATGAGCGGTGGCGCGACTTGAGGGAAACCACTGAGCGGTAAAATACGATGCTGAGTGGTGGTTTGCTAGGCTTAGGCCTAAATTCTGTTACTTTTCTGTGCTATATATAGCCCCAATGCGATTTGGGAATTATTATTTTGGCAGAAGAAGACGTCCAGAGCTGTTCTACACTCCTTGAAGAAGATTTCTTGGATGCTTAGGCTCCAATTTATCATATCTAGGGTTTGCTTTTCCATTCTTTCATTGTATTTCATCTAGTTTCACCATGTCAATGATGAACTAAACCTTTTGTTGTTGGGGAACAATGTAATCTTTTGAAACTCTCTTATATTGAAATTCTTGTTTTATTCATATGCTTGCATATGCTGTTATTATCAATTGTTGGGTTCTGTATCTATGCTCTATGCTATTATCATTTAACTCATTTGATAAATAGATGTTTGCCTTTGTCGATACGGGGACGTACGGGGAAGTCATGAACTGATAGGGAATTTCTTGATTAAGCAATACCACGTAGGGATAGGGGGGTAGGATGATCAATTGTATTTTGCTTCTGTGATACTTGCATTGCTAGTTACTAGGGGAGACTAGGGATAGTAAGCCAGTAACTAGTAGTAGGCTCTTCTCACCGAGGGATCGGGTTTAGGGTAGACTAAGAAAGTTTGCATAACAATTAGATAATAAAGCGAATTTAATAAGAAGAGTAGATAATAGAGAGTGGATAAGATGAAATTGTAAACCCCAACAACTCTATTCATCCATATCTTTTTCTTTCCAATTGAATCAATTGCATTTGCATGTTTACTTTTTGTTTTTGCATTCAAACCACAAGTTAATTTTCTCTACAAGTCTTACGATATTGATTTACATGAAAGATAAGGCCTTTGAGTCCTTTGGGAGAACGATATTGGGTTTACCAATTATATTACTTGATTCGATCTGATACACTTGCCAGGGTCTTAACAATTTTTTGCGCCGTTGCTGGGGACTCGTGGTTTAACTTTTCGAGTAGTGGAAATTGATTGAATTTGACTTGGTGTAATTATTGTAATTATTGTATATATTTTGTTTTTGTTTTATTTTTATTATCTGTAAAAGTGCTTTTAGGGTTTTTGTTTCTTGTGCATGTAAGAAGAAATACACACTAGAAGTAAGAAAAGCCAGGAACCTCTTCTTAAAGGTATATCAGATAAGAGAGGAAGAAGAGTTAGACATCCATCGTGTGAACTCTTTCTCTCTCCGGAAAGACTCCTACAATCCTCTACGACGCACACTTGCGGATCAGTCTAATATTGTGGGCCCTTTCCACTTCAATAGCATTGCCATGACTACAAACCATACAGTTAATATGGTGATGAATCCAGCACTACTCCATCTGGTACAAAGCAACCAATTTCACTGATTGTCAAATGAGAACCCATATGATCATTTGACAACATTCAGTGAAATTTGAAACACTGTGAACATTACTGGAGTATCAAACGAAAGAGTAAAGATTAGCTTGTTTCCATTCTCATTGGGAGGAAATGCTAAGACGTGGCTTAATTCCTTTCTTGAAGGAACATTCACTACGTGGGAGACTGTGGCAACCAAATTTGTCAATAAATATTTTCCGCAGTCTAAAATTACTCAAGGAAGGCTGGAGATCTCATCATTTAAACAAGGCATGGAGGAAACTCTCGGGCAAGCATGGGATAGGTTTAAAGGCCTATTGAGAAAGAAACCAGTCCACGAGTTTGACAAGACTACCCTAATTCTTGCTTACCTAGGTGGTCTGAACACGCAGTCTAAAATGATGCTGGACGCCTTAGTTGGAGGTGATATTAAGAAAAGGACTGAGGACGAAGCCTATGACTTGATTGAGAGTATGATGCTAATGAGCAGGAAACTTTTAGTGAGAGGAGCGCACCTGTACAAAAGGGGGGGATTTTGCATTTGCCAGCAGATGATGCCATACTAGCTCAGAATCATCTTCTGACTCAAAAGCTAGATTATTTGACAAAGGTTCTCTCACAACTTCCAAAGGAGATTAGGAATGTCTCCCAAGCACAACAACTTTGTGATTTTTGTGGTGGTGACCATATTAATGGTCAATGTGCTATGCAAGAGGAAATGCAACAGGAAGCCAATTACATGGGTAATCAATTCCAGTATAGGCAGGGTAATTTTAACCAAGGCAACTCTAGCCAAGGTTGGAAGAACCACCCTAGTATTGGACAAACTCAGGAAGCTTCTGACAGCAACAACCATCACCTGTATGACAGTAGGTAAACAGTTTGACAAAGACTGTCAGAAGCTTGAATGATAGATTTGATAAAATTTTGAAGGTCTATGAGTTTCAACAAGCTAGTGACCAAGCCAGCTTCAGATCGTTGGAGATGTAAATTGGTCAGCTGTCCAAAAGGGTAGAAATCACTGAAAAGAATCAGTTTAGGGCTAACATTGATGTTAACCCTAAGGATGAGTGCAAAGCTGTTCTGACAAGAAGTAAAAGGAAGGCAGAGGTGGAAATAATTGATATTGAAAGCAGTGAGGAGGAAGATGAAGAAATGATTAGTAATGAAGAATCTAATGAGCAGGGAAGCAGTGAAGAAGAAGAGGAGGAGAAAGAAGAAGAGAAATAAAGTTACCGAGAATCATTTAGGGAGATCTTTAATCAGGTGACTGTTGTTCCTTCAGTACTTCCACCAATTCCTGATTACTCCAAGAGGATTAAGTATTATCTTGGAGAGGTAATTGATCTTGATGATGAAGAAGATCAGGTATTTTGTGTTAAGCCTAGAAAGAAGGACCATCCGGAAAAAAGAAAGGATCCAGGGAGTTTAACTCTTCCATGTGTCATCAATGATGTGGATATAGGAAGAGCCATGATTGATTCAGGATCGAGTATTAATTTGATGCCCTTCAATTATTTCAAGAAGATTGGAGGGCTAGTATTAATACCAGCTCAAACTACCCTGATAGTTGCGGATGATTCTATTAAGAAGCCAGTTGGTAAGGTGGAAGATGCAATTGTTCGAATTGAGCAGCTGGAGTTCTTGATTGACTTTATAGTTGTTGATATGGCGAATGAGGGAAGAATTGCATTAATATTGGGAAGACCTTTTATGAGGACTTCTAAAATGTTGATGCATTTCAATGAAGGGAAGATGATGTTAAGAGATCAAGAACAGGTGTTGATTTATGATGGCGCTAAAGAAAGTACAATCAAAATAAAAAAGAGAGCTAGATATAAAAAGTCAAGAAGAGAAGCTGCATCTGAAGAAAACACAACAGGTACTGATACTGATAGTTGTAATATTTTGCAGGTACTTGTAAGTGAAGAAGGGAAAATTATCCATCCTAAACCAAAAGAAGACCCATTCCGACCAGGCATCAAGGTGAAATATAAGAAGAAGGAGTGGGTAATAAAAGAGCTGAAGGAGAAAGGAGTGGTGGAGATTGAAGCACCATATTTTAGATGCACAAAGCAAGTGGATGGAAGAAAACTGAGGATTTGGTGTACTGTTAAACCCCTGGCAAGTGTACCAGATCATTATCAAGTAATATAATTGGTAAACCCAATATCGTTCTCCCAAAGGACTCAAAGGCCTTATCTTTCGTGTAAATCAATATCGTAAGAATTGTAGAGAAAATTAACTTGTGGTTTGAATGCAAAAACAAAAAGTAAACATGCAAATGCAATTGATTCAATTGACAAGAAAAAGGTATGGATGAATGAAGTTGTTGGGGTTTACAATTTCATCTTATCCACTATCTTATATCTATTCATCTTACTAAATTCGCTTTATTATCTACTTGTTATGCAAGCTTTCTTAGTCTACCCTAAACCCGATCCCTCAGCGAGAAGAGCCTACTACTAGTTACTGGCTTACTATCCCTAGTCTCCCCTAGTAACTAGCAGTGCAAGTACCACAAAAGCAAATACAATTGATCGTCCTACCCCCCTATACCTAGGTGGTATTCGTTAATCAAGGAATTCCCTATCAGTTCATGACTTCCCCGCACGTCCCTGTATCGACAAAGACAAACATCTATTTATCAAATGAGTTAAATGATAATAGCTTTAAGCATAGATAAAGAACCCAACAATTGATAATAACAGCATATGCAAGCATATGAATAAAACAAGAATTTCAATATAAGAGAGTTTCAAAAGATTACATTGTTCCCCAACAACAAAGGGTTTAGTTCACCACTGACATGGTGAAACTAGATGAAATACAATGAAAGAATGGAAAAGCAAACCCTAGATTGGAAAAAATGGAGCCTAAGCATCCAAGAAATCTTCTCCAAGGAGTGTAAAATAGCTTTGGACGTCCTCTTTTGCCAAAAGAATACAAAGCCAAGGGTGTCCAAGTCTTTAAATAGGTCATAAAAATAACAGAAAACAAGTCCAAGCTCAAACAGATTATAAAAATCGCAGAAAAACAGGTCCAGGCCTGCGTCCCCAGCGCTCAGCGCTCAAAAATGGCGGTTAGCAGTTTGCCAACTGGCGCTCAGCGCCCAAAATTGCCGCTCAGCGCTCTGGTCAAAATTATGGTCAATTAATTGACTTTTCTGGTTGACTGGTTGACTTTCTGGTTGACTGTTTGACTTTTCTGGTTAATAGTTGACTTTTCTACATTCTATTTAACTTTTCTGCACTGCAACCCTTGATACTTCAACCCTTCTTTCAAATAATTCTAAAATCCTACAAAATCAAGGGAATTTATTGATAAAATCATAAAACATATCCTCAGCTCTCTTATTCATCAAACTAAAGCAAAATCATGATTCCAATCAAGTTTCTAAGTCAACAAGGGTGCATTTAATATCAATATTATGCATAAAAAGAACGGTTTTTCAACCGTTATCACAACCCCAAACTTGAAACTTTGCTTGTTCTCAAGCAAACAAGATGAAACTTAATCTTCCACCAATCATCACAATGGTTCAACATATTCCAAAACCTTTCTTTCCAGATAAGTAATCAGTCAAATCATCTCATCAATATAATTTAGTCAAGATGTGCACATGCTTTTGATTCAAATTACTCATTATGGTGTTCACACAATCACATAATCTTCCAACATATGTTATTCTCATGAATGATTAATTAGCTAAGCATAGATATAATCATGAATTATGGAATCAATCGTCACTACATAAAGTGTTTCACTCAAGGACATGTCACATATAACAAAGTTGCCTTTCATTTGCCACAATCAAACATCATCACATACACATGTCATCACAAGGACTTTTCAAGGCTTATAATGTGGTTGGGCTAACAAGGAAAATTGGTTTTTCTAGATCACAAAACCCTTGAGTTAAGAGAGCTATTCATACAATCATGGTTCAAGCACAAACTCTTTTTTTACCAATCTCACTCATTCCCAACTTTCCCTTTTCTTCACATTGAGCTTTTCTTTTCATGCTTTGCTTTTTCTATCTTTTTCATCTTTTCTCATGCATTTTCTTTTCAACACATAAGCTCAATGTCTAACTTTTCTTTTCTTTTTCAATTCTCTCAACAACCCCAAACTTGAACTTTTAACAATACCCCAAAAATATTTCTCAACCTAACTCAAGGAAAAGATTTTCAAAGCAAGGGTTTTCATCCTGATTAAGGCTTAGGTTAAAAAAAAGGGTAGAACATAAGATGTTCTTTTTCATGTGGGGCGAGATTTTTGGCTTATAAAAGGGCTTATAAAAAACGACCTTGATCATGTGACACATACATGCAATTCAATCAATCATAGAAACTTAGGAAAAACCATTCATGCTTCAAGTAGATAGAAAATATATCAATAAGAACTCTGGAGCTCAAAAACCTCACACAAGCTTATTCGAATCATTCAATCAAATACCCTGCTTAGCCTCATAATCACAATCACAAAATTACAATGCATCTGTTCACACAGCTTGTGAACCACCACCTGTATATCAGCATATTGTGCACATTCTCAATATCATCAATATCAAAGCATCATCAAGCAATACCCATCATGTAAAAATATCAATATCAAACCACTGCATCAAATATAGTGTCCAACCAAGTACATCACGCCCTATTCTAAAAAGATAAGTTTAGAAAACTGGGTTGCCTCCCAAGTAGCGCTTGTTTAATGTCACGAGCCTGACCCAAAATCTTTCTAGCACCCATCAGTAAGTGCAATCCTTACCAACACCCATCAGTAGGTGTACTTTCCTGGTATCCTTCAGTAGATACCTAAATCTTCTAACATCCCTCAATAAATGTTATCCTAGTGGCATTCATCAGTAAATGTTGTCAGTGACATCCATCAATAGATGTCTATTCACCGTCCTCTTTCATAGCAACATCCATCAGTAGATGTTGTAGAAGCATCCATCAGTAGATGTTATCATCACTGCCATTAGAAGCAGCATTTAACCTAAAAACTCAAACAAGAAAAAAAAAATCAAATTCACACAACATAAATAATTAAAAAAAAAATTAGAAACTGGGTTGCCTCCCAGCAAGCGCTCTTTTAACGTCATTAGCTTGACCCGGTAAAATCCAAAAAAATAAAAACAGTAAAAGATATTATTTTATTTTAATTTCGTTTTTTTTAAAATTTTTTTTAAATTTTTTTTAATTAAAAAGAGAAAAACAGAAAAATAAAAACAAAAAAAAATAAAAGCAGAAAAAAAATATATTTATTTTTATTTTTATTTTTATTTTTATTTTTAATTTTTTTTAATTATTTTTAAAAAAAACAGAAAAATAAAAACAGAAAAATAAAAATAGAAGACGTCCAGAGCTGTTCTACACTCCTTGGACAAGATTTCTTGGATGCTTAGGCTCCAATTTATCATATCTAGGGTTTGCTTTTCCATTCTTTCATTGTATTTCATCTAGTTTCACCATGTCAATGGTGAACTAAACCCTTTGTTGTTGGGGAACAATGTAATCTTTTGAAACTCTCTTATATTGAAATTCTTGTTTGATTCATATGCTTGCATATGCTGTTATTATCAATTGTTGGGTTCTTTATCTATGCTCTATGCTATTATCATTTAGCTCATTTGATAAATAGATGTTTTCCTTTGTCGATACTGGGAGGTACGGGGAAGTCATGAACTGATAGGAAATTCCTTGATTAAGCAATACCACCTAGGGATAGGGGGGGTAGGACGATCAATTGTATTTTGGTTCTGTGGTACTTGCATTGCGAGTTACTAGGGGAGACTAGGGATAGTAAGCCAATAACTAGTAGTAGGCTCCTCTCACCTAGGGATCGGGTTTAGGGTAGACTAAGAAAGTTTGCATAACAATTAGATAATAAAGCAAATTTAATAAGAAAAGTAGATAATAGAGAGTGGATAAGATGAAATTGTAAACCCCAACAACTCCATTCATCCATATCTTTTTCTTGCCAATTGAATCAATTGCATTTGCATGTTCACTTTTTGTTTTTGCATTCAAACCACAAGTTAATTTTCTCTACAAGTCTTACGATATTGATTTACATGAAAGATAAGGCTTTTGAGTCCTTTGGGAGAACGATATTGGGTTTACCAATTATATTACTTGATACGATCTGGTACACTTGCCAGGGTCTTAACACTAATCTCATTTGTTATTGGGGAATGATGTAACCTTTAAACTCTCTTGTATTTGAATTGATTTATATTATAATATGCTTCTTTCATTAATTGTTAGGGTTTTTTCTCTACACTCTATGCTTTCTTTGTTTAACTCATTCAATAGCATGATCATTGATTTTGTCGATATGAAAACATACGGAGAAATCTAGAACTATGGAAATTCTCTTAAAAGTAGTATTACCTAGACATAGGGATATGAGGGTTGGTTGCATTTACACTCCTGTGCTTTAGAATTAGTTATTAGGGATTCTAGGAATTGTATGAACTCGTAATTAAGGATAGGCTTTCTTCACCGAAACATCGGGTTTTAAGTATTTTAGAGAATGACATTAACATTAATGAAGAAGAAGAATTCATTTATGAATGAGAGTGATTAGGTGAAATTTAAACCCTAATAACATACTCATCCCATATTATCAACTTCATCCATCCATTCTAGTGTTTAGCCTCAATTGATCAAATTTCATTCATGTTTATTTTTCCGCACTTTGCATTTAGAAACCCCAAAATATTGTACTTATAGTCTTAATTGGTTAAGAAAAAGCACAACTATTTAGTGCTGTAAGTCTCTTAGGAAAACGATATTTGGTCTTACCATTTATATTACTTGATACGATTCGGTACACTTGCCGAAGTCTTAACAAGTTTTTGGCGTCGTTGCCAGGGACTCATGGTATAATTATTCTATTTGTGTGATTCTTAACTGATTGGACTTTATCTTTCTATGGAAAAAAAACAAAATATTTTACTATTTTTGATATTTGGGATAATTGTGTGGTCTAGTGCAATGTTCTTTAATGTATGTAGGATAAAATTCGTACTAGGAGTACAAGATCATCAAGACCTCTCTTTTTAGGTTTGGAAGTAGAGAAGACTGCCCATGGTAGACGAAGAAGACAAATAATGAAGAGGCCATAAAAGAAAGGAAAATTGGTTCACCAACACCCTGATGTGAAAAATGATGAACCCTAACCTGGCACACCAGTGAAATTCAAGATTAGGTTATGGGTTGTCAAGACTATCAAGGAAAACGAAGTTCTTGAGATTGAGGCTCCTAATTCTAGAAGAGTGAAGTTGGTGACAAGAATATTGTTTAGATTTTGTTGGTGTCATGAAGGAAGGAGGACCATTAACATCAGAAATCTGGATTGGGCTTAATGGGGTCAAGCTAGTGACATTAAAGAAGCGCTTGCTGGGAGGCAACCCAGTTTCTGACTTTTTCTTTTTAATTAATTATTTGTGTTTTGTGGATTTGATTTTGTTGTGCAGTAATGACAACATCTACTGATGGATGCTGGACAACATCTACTGAGGGATGCTAGAATGACTTAGATGACAACATATACTAATGGATGCTGCTATGGAAGCGGACGGTGACTTGACATCTACTGATGGATGTTAGGTGATTAGGCATCTACTGATGGATGCCGATGAAGATAAGAAAGATTAGCATCTACTGATGGATGTTACTAACAACATTTACTGATGAATGCTACTAGGTTAAAGCATCTATTGATGGATGCTATGATGATGAAGATTCGAATTATAGTATCTACTGATGGATACTGTTATAGAAGGGGCTGATGATGAGAGATAGCATCTAATGACAGATGCTATAATATCAGGATTTATTTTATTTTTATGCTTGTTTGAATTTTGTTTATTTTAATTTTAATAATCTATGTACTTGGTTGGAAGAATAGCTCTACAATGGTTGATATTATGTGATGAACTGTTTTGTGATGAGTAATATTGTCTTGTGTTGCTCTACTGCTTGAAATGCATGGTTGAGTTAATGTTTGAATTAACTATTAAGCACAGATAGTGATTGCTCATAATTGTTTAAAATAGATGCATGGTTTCAACTGTGATTGATATGCTTGGCAGGATGTATATTAAATTGTGGAACTTGAGTTAACCTGTGAGAACTTGGGCTCCAGAGTTTTATTGTTGAATGTTATTGCTTTGAAATCATAGTTGATTTTGCCTAAGTTTTTCTGTTGAACTATTTGCTTGCATGTGTCATATGATAAAGGCCATTTGTTCTTCTCCCATATAAGCCAATGCAATATTTGAACCCAACAAAAGAACGATGTTTGTTCTATCCTTTGAACCTTAAGCCTAAATTTATGAAAAAGTCCCTTTTGAAATCTTTACCTTGGGTTGAGTTGAGTATATTTGTATGATATGGAGAAAGGTTCAAGTTTGGGGTTGTTGGGGAAATTTGAAAAAGAATTATGAAAAGAAAAAGAAAAAGAGCATTGAGCTAAGTGTTGAAAGAAATTGAAAAAGAAAAGAAAAGAAAAGAGAAGAAGAAAAATAAGGAGGAGCTCAATGAATGAAAAGTTGGGAGTAAGATGAGAATAGTTTCTCAAATATAAAGGAGAAAGAAAGATTATGGTTAATGTGAAAAGATATTTTTACTCTCTTAACTCAAGGACTTTTTTTTGACTAGAAAAACAAATTTTCTTCTTAGCCCAGCCACATTACAGGTCTTAAAAATTCCTTGTGATGATAACTTGCTTGCGAATGTGTTTTGATGTGTTTAAATGAACGAAAAAGTTGATCTATGTGACATTGTTATAGTAGAGAGAAAGAGACACTGACACCTCACTATACACCTTTGAGTTTGAGTGAGACACTTTTGAGTGCTTGAGTTATACACTTTTGAGTGCTTGAGTGAAACACTGCCTTTGGTGAGGAATGGTTCCATGCATTAAAGATAAGCATCTTTGTCTAGCTATTGATCAATTATCTTTTTGCATCTATTATGCATTCATTGTTATGTGAGCACCATAATTGAACCTTAATCTGCTAAGACATCATTATTTCTTGACTGATATTTTATGATGAGCATACATGAGTGATTTATTTGTCTTAGCAAAAAATGCTTTTTAATGTGCTTGACCATTGTAGTATATCTATTTTATGTAAGCCAAGTTACAGTTTTGCTTGAGGACAAGCAAAGTTTCAAGTTTGGGGTTGTGCTAACGGTTGAAAATATCGTTATCTATGATGTAATTTTGATGCTAAATGCACCCTTTTTACTTAGAAACTTGCTTGGAGTCATGATTTTGCTTTAGTTTTGTGAATAAGAGAGTTGAGGTTATACTTTATGATTTTATCACTAAATTCCCTTAATTTTGTAGGTTATTGGAATGATTTGAAATAAGGGTTGCAGTATCAAGGAGTTGCAGTGTAGAAAAGTCAACCAGAGTGCAGAAAAGTCAACCAGAGTGCAGAAAAGCACCGTAGATAGTGTTGAGCGCCAACGACACATGTTTTGACCTATTTTCTGTTATTTTTATATTTGTTTTGGGCTTGGACCCGTTTTTTGTTATTTTCCTACCCTATTTAAAGACTTGGACGTCTTAGGGTTTGTATCTTTTGATGGCTTAAGCATAGAAACACGTTTTTCACCCTTTTGGGGGCAGATTAGGGGATGCAGGAGCTTTCCTCTTCTCTTTCTAGGGTTTCTATCTCTTCCATTCCATTGTACACCTAGTTTCTCCATGGTGGTGGAGAACTAATCTCATTTGTTATTAGGGAATGATGTAACCTTTAAACTCTCTTGTATTTCAATTGATTTATATTATTATATGCTTCTTTCATTAATTTTTAGGGTTTTTCCTCTACACTCTATGCTTGCTTTGTTTAAGTCATTCAATAGCATGATCATTGTTTTTGTCGATATGGACACATGCGAGAAAATCTAGAACTAGGGAAATTCTCCCAAAAGCAGTATTACTTAGACATAGGGATATGAGGGTTGGTTACATTTACAGTCCTGTTCTTCAGAATTAATTATTAGGGTGTTGAGATTGTTGACAACACAATATATATATCACTCTGGTTTTTGATTATGACAACACATTTTTAATAACACATGTTTTGCTTATTGATTGATATATTGTTGAACATGTTTTGTGATATGTGAATGCACATTTACTGAGCTTATGTATGTTACATCATATATGGTTGTATTTCACATAATTTGAAAGATGAAAACCACATGCACTTTTAGGAACTTACTTTGTGTTGCATATCTACAAGCTGTAAGTTGACTTCATTATGGGGGAAGTCGAATTAAGCTTGTGATTATGCATAGACTTTCAAAAACAGTGCTATGTGATATTTTGCGTTGAAAAGAATTTAAAAGTGAACTACAGTGTCAAAGTCGACTGTGTGCGCCACGCATTCCACTCTATTAGTTGCTTCTTTTGAAATTCTGTTATGCCCATGAACTACAATGGCTATATTTTTAAAAGTTAGTTGGGCATTGAATGTTGGTCAACTGCATTGACTGCGGAATTTATTGTTTCACTGAATTGCAGCTATTATGTCTTGACTGTTATAACTGTTATAATACAGTCGACTCTATTAGTTGCATATTCGACTACAAGAGCGTCTGATTTATAGAAATCTATAAATAGACGAGACCTGATCAATTACAGAGAACTTTTGGATTACTAACATTTTTATATTCTGTTTCAGATTGATTCTCTAGATTTTAGAGCTCCAAGAACTCATCAAGAAGACGGTTGTGATCTTTCTTTGAAGAGTTTCTGAAGGAGAAGTGGATTGCGCATACTACTGATCATAATCTGCACAATTGAGGTGCTTTTGTGTTGATCAAGAACTTGTTTGGCATCTGTGGTGATTGTTGTGATTGTTGTTACCTGTTGTGACTACAGGGGTTGGACTCGTGGATTCTGGTACACTTTGAGGATTGTTCAAACTGGGTTGCAAATTGCAGGAGAGGGGACATCTTGCTGCAAGTCTTGCTGTGTTGTTTGCCTATATTTTGGTTAGAGGGTTAGAGAGGTGTTTTATATTTTTGTCGTGGAGGTCTTCTATAAAAACCTTGTTGTAAAAACCTTGACCATAATAGTGCAGTTTCTTCCTGGTACTGGAAGGACACTGGATGTAGGCATTGCGGCCGAACCAGTATAAAAACCTGCATTTGAATTCTCTATCCCTACACTTTTACATTCAGTCGACTCCATTATCTACGTAGTCTACTTTACTTTTCCGCTGCAAACAAATTTCTATAACGTGCGATTCAAGAAAGTTTGTAAAGTTTTCTACTTTGATTTAAAGATTGTGAAAAGACTTTGATTTTGAAAACCCACCAATTCACCCCCCTCTTGGTGTTAAAACGAAGCCTACCTGTTTCCCAACAATTGGCACCACAACTGGTTTTCATAAGATATTTGAAAAACTGTTCCACTCTGTTTTTCTTTGAATCGACTAAAAACCTGGGGATGGCTTCTATTTTTCAAACTTTTGGAGAAGGTGCTTCAACAAACAGACTATCTCTGTTTGCTGGTGAAAATTATCCTTTTTGGAAAATTAGAATGCAAATCTTTCTTGAATCCATGGATAGAGGAATTTGGGATGCAACTTTGAATGGTCCTTTTGTACCTACTAAAACTGTTGATGATAAAATTGTTATCAAACCTTTTACAAAATGGTTTACAGAATGGTCAACTGATGAAAACAGAAAAGCACAGTATGATATCTCAATGCAAATATGCAAAGGAAATGTGGGATGTCTTGGAGGTTACACATGAAGGCACTTATGAAGTTAAGAGAGCAAGGAAGAATTCTCTGATTCAAGAGTATGAACTTTTCAGGATGAAGGCTGGAGAGACTATCTATGAAATCCAGAAAAGTTTCACACATATTGTTAATCACCTTATGGCTCTTGGAAAAGTGTTTGATAAAGAGGAGATATCAAGATTTTGAAAAGTCTGAACAGAAATTGGCAACCAAAAGTCATTGCAATCTCAGAATCAAAAGATTTAACAAGCATGAACATGGATACCTTGTTTGGCAAGTGACGAGAACATGAATTGGAACTTGGTAAACTAAAAGATGAGGAAGAGATTGAAGAAAAGAAATCCATTGCTCTGAAAGCTACAAGCAAGAAAATCTCAAAGTCAGATGATTGAGATTCAGAGATGGATGACAAAGAAATGATGACCATGATGGTAAGGAAGTTCAGTTGAATTTTGAAAAATGATAGTCAACTTACTAACCATGCAGGTCACAGTAAACCAAAGAAAAGCTTCAGATTAAATGTTGTCCAATGTTACGAATGTGGAAAGGAAGGACATATCAAGCCAGAATGTCCAGAATTAAAGCCAAAGCAGAAAGCAAGTAGAAGGTTTCCTCAACATAAAGGAAGAAAACAAAAAGGAGCCTACATTGCTTGGGAGAATAGTGACTCAGACTCTTCAAGTGATGATGATCAAGTTCAAGAAGAGGAGTCAAACATATGCTACATGGCTGAAACATCACATGATGACTCCGACAATGATGAATATTTTGAGAACAAGCCAATAGAAGTGAAGTATGCTCAACTATTGGATGTATACAGAGAAGTACACATTGAAGCAATGCGACTGCAATACAAGGTTAATCGACTTAACTTTGAGAGAAGAGAAAATGAGTATAGAATTAATAACCTTGTTGCTGAAAATGAGAAATTAGAAAAGGAATTGAATGAAGCCTTGTTATCTGTTAAAGAGATTAAAATTGAAACTGTTACAATAGAGAAACCTTGTGAAAAATTTCCTACACATGTTGAGAAAATAGATTACTTGACTAGCACGCTAGCCAAATTTACTCAAGGTAGAGACAATTTGAATGTTGTTTTAAAATCCTCTGGCAGAGCTATATATAGACAAGGAATTGGTTATAAAGCTCAATCTAACAGAACTAATGCAAGGAAGTTTATTGATATAAGCAAACCTTCTAGAAATGCTTGCTTTTATTGCAATTGTGTTGGACACACTGTTAGAAATTGTTATTATAGAACTATTGGTGTTCCTAAAGGTTTATATGTCTGGAGACCAAAGGAATTGGTGAATAGAACTAACAATCAAGGACCCAAGTTGAAATGGGAACCTGCAACCAAATTTGAATTATTTTGTAGGTTTACAAACAGATGCAATAGGAACTCAAGGATGAACTACACTTGGTATATCAATCTTCTTCAGTGTCTACAATAGGTAACTCGTATCACTCTATTGCATCATGCGTAAATTGATTGATTGTTATTGCTTGATTGCGTGTTTGATTAATTGGATGCTTGATTGATTGATCTGGGTTGCAAAACTATTGTCACGATTTTTAGTCGAATGCATTATTAATTCAATCGACTACGTATGTTTCATGTGTTACACTCTGTTTCAATTCTTATGTGTCTTACTGTAATCAACTGTCTTTTGATCTAATTCAACTTAAGTCACTGTTTTAGACTGTTAATTTTTAAATTTTTAAATTTAAGGCTATTAGTGAAACTGGGTGCGCGCCTTTCTATATATGTTTGCTGAAAACTCTTGAAACTCATTTACTTTGAGCACAAAACCCTTATTCTGACTCAAGAGACTTTCACAATTCTGCGCAAATGGTTGCATCATCCTCACGATCTGGAAAGTCTTTTGTGCCTGCTCTACGAGAAGCGAATCCTTTAGGGTGGATCAGTGATGAAAGTACCAGAGAAAGTTTTTTTAGGCTAAGAATGTTCAAAAAGGTCGTTAAACATGAGACAATTGAACCGCCTCTATTCTGCCAAGAGAAATTATGCCTTCCTAAATAGATTTGGTTTCAAGGTCTCGATACTTTCACTCAAATGAAGGGAGACTGCTATCCTGAACTTGTTGAAGTCATCTATAACAATGTCAAAGAAGTAGACAAAAATATTCATTCTCAAGTGAAGGGAGTGGACATCATAATCAACAACGATACTTGGTTAAAAATGGCAGGTCTAAAAGATGAAGGTTATTTGACTCATCAACCTGATTGCCGGCAAAACCAGATAACTAGGAAAACATAAATGTTTAAGGATTGTATGAGTTATCGTGGGAGATACAGAAAAGAGAAAAGATTCCTATTCAAATGGCTTGACAAGGAAGAGAAAGTCGTAGAATTTATTATTGGTCATATTTTGCTGCCAGGTAGACCTAATCTGATCAAGCTAACTCCACGAGATATGTGTCTACTAAATGAAATTATGCAGAGGATACCAATGAATTAGGTAGCTGTATTCAAATGGCATATTCTTGATGTTGGGACAAATAACTGGCACAAGCTACCGTATGGTGTATTCATAAGCAAAATATTGGAACAAAGTAGTGTAAATCTCTTTGGAGAAGAGAAACTCTCTTGGAGCAAGGCAAATCTTATTGGAAAAGCAACCTTAACTTGCATTGGACTCAAGAAAACTGCTCTTGGATGGTATTTCAAAGATGAGGTAGACTCAGCAAAGGGAAAAGCAACACTTCTTGATTCTAACAGTGATCAAGAATTTCCTCCTCCTAACTCTGAGTTTGAAAAACGTGTAGGAGACCGGCTTAAGAGAGCAACCAAAAGAATGATTACACTAAAGAAGACTCTATTTACCTTGAATGAGAAAATGAATGAGATCTTCAAGCACTATGTTGATATTTCCACATCCTCAGAAGAATCTGTAAAAAAAGATGTTGACGAAATTAGTGTAGAAAAGCTCCACAAAGTCCTCTGAATCAGAATAAAGTTTTGACTGCTCTGCAGTGTTTGAGCTTCTCGAGTAGCCTTTTAAGTTTTTTTTATTGTAAATGTCTTAGTATGCCATCGTTTTGCTTGGTGTCTGGATTTGTTCTTATCAATTGTAATACCTTTTAAACAAGAAATGAAAATTAGTGGTTTGAATCACATTCAATTGCCTTAATCAGATTTATTATATCTGCTGTGTTTGAATGATGATTGATTCAACTACATGATTAATGAAGTTGACTATGCATGTTTAAAATGTTACATTTTTTTTTTGCATATTAACTTCTTATGGATTACTTTTCTTGCATAACTAAATTGCCTGATCTGCAAGAGATCTTTGAAAGGTTTTGCAGGAAAAACATTGCTTGGAACTCACTTATGGAATTACAACTCACAGAGAAGCAATGAAATCGATTGGATTATTAATTCAATCGACTGGTTCATAACATGGTTATAAATTCCATTATTGGAATATGGTTATAGTGTTGATTGATGATTATTTTTTTGTGATTATATGCAATATATCTCTGATTCTGTTTGAGTGTTTCTTAATTGAGATTATATTGTGAGATTGTTGATAATTGTATCTTTGCATGATAAAATTGATTGATATCTTAACTGTGATACAATTCTGTGTTTTGATGATTGTATGCTCTGATTGTACTATACTGCATTGTGCATCTGAATTTAATTATGAACATATGCATAATGACAGGGGGAGCATTACACATTTGCACATATTTCTTCACATGCTATACTTCAGGGGGAGTTATCATTTTCATGTGAATATATATTATAGGGGGAGCATCACTGCATGTTTTTAAACTATTTATACATTTTGTTTGATGCATCTCTGTTTGGTTTATCAGCTCATTATATCTAGAAGCAAACCTTTTTTTGTTAATGCACAAAGGGGGAGAAGTATTATGAAAGAACTGTGAAATGTTATCTGCTTGATATTGTGCTGATTGATTGTGTGTATTCAGAGTATTTAAACTAGAATCTGTTTGTCATATCTTGTGTTTATTCTGAATCTGTTTTGATATTGTACAAACATGGTTGTTTATTAATCATGGTTGTGCATCATAAAAAAAGGGGGAGATTGTTGACAACACAATATCTATATCACTCTGGTTGTTGATGATGACAACACATTTTTAATAACACATGTATTGTTGATGTGTTACATGTTCTTTTGCTTATTGATTGATATATTGTTGAACATGTTTTGTGATATGTGAATGCACATTTACTGAGCTTATGTATGTTACATCATATCTGGTTGCATTTCACATGATTTGAAAGATGAATAATACATGCACTTTTATGAACTTACTTTGTGTTGCATATCTGCAAGTTGTAAGTCGACTTCATTATGGGGGAAGTCGAATTAAGCTCGTGATTATGCACAAACTTTCAAAAACAGTGCTATGTGATATTTTTCTTTGAAAAGAATTTCAAAGTGAACTACAGTGTCAAAGTCGACTGTGTGCGCCATGAATTCCACTCTATTAGTTGCTTGTTTTGAAATTCTGTTATGCCCATGAACTACAACGGCTATATTTTTAAAAGTTAGTTGGGCATTGAATGTTGGTGAACTACATTGACTGTGGAATTAATTGTTTCACTGAATTGCAACTATTATGTCTTAACTACTATAACTGTTATAATACAGTCGACTCTATTAGTTGCATATTCGACTACAGGAGCGTCTGATTTATAGAAATCTATAAATAGACGAGACCTAAGTTGTTTCAGAGAACTTTTGGAAATCTAACATTTTCATATTCTATTTCAGATTATTTCTCTGTGATTTAGAGCTCCAAGAACTCATCAAGAAGACGGTTGTGATCTTTCTTTGAAGAGTTTCTGAAGGATTTTGATAGTAAACTTACTGCTTGATCAGAATTTGCACAATTAAGGTGTTCTCTGGTTGATCAAGATTCGTGTTTGCATTCCGTGGTGATTGTTGTTGTACCTATTGTGACTATAGGGGTTGGACTCGTGGAGTCTGGTACACTTTGAGGATTGTTCAAAGTGGGTTGCAGATTGCAGGAGAGGGGATATCTTGTTGCAAGTCTTGTTGTGTGGTTTGCCTATATTTTGGTTAGAGGGTTAGAGAGGTGTTTTATATTTTTGACGTGGAGGTCTCTATAAAAGCCTTGTTGTAAAAACCTTGACCATTATAGTGCATTTGCTTCATGGTATTGGAAGGACACTGGATGTAGGCATTGAGGCCGAACTAGTATAAAAACCTGTGTTTGAATTCTCTATTCCTACTCTTTTACATTCAGTCGACTTTATATTTCACGTAGTCAACTTTGATTTTCCGTTGCATTTAAATTTCTATTACTTGCAATTCAAGAAAGTTTGTAAAGTTTTGTGCTTTGTGTAAAAGATTGCGAAAAGACTCTAATTTTGAAAACTCACCAATTCACCCCCCCTTTTGGTATTAAAACGAAGTCTACCTGTTTTCCAACAAAACACACTAAGTTCATTAGGTCAAATGTTGATACATTGTCTTCTGAATATTGATATTTTATTCCAAA
The DNA here is from genome assembly GCA_027742785.1 of Vigna reflexopilosa. NCBI lineage: Eukaryota > Viridiplantae > Streptophyta > Magnoliopsida > Fabales > Fabaceae > Vigna > Vigna reflexopilosa. Next base: position 35,501,763 of record CM050911.1, on the reverse strand, counting down.
TGTTTTCTTAGTGGTCTTCTTCTTTTGATGTTTTCCAAACATAATGTAAATGTTTTTTCAGTAGTTGTATACTTTTTCACCATTATGGGGTCTCAACACAACTTCATCCTTAGGACTTCCATTAAATGTTTTTTTTATTCTATTGTATACACAGTTCTCTGACCATGCTTTAATTGAATATAATTCGTGTTTTCTTCAAAAATGGAATATGAAAAATGACCTTTAACATTGAAACCACTCAAGTTTCCATATATTGAGAAATCATTTATGGTGTAAAACAACATTGCACGCAAACAAAAAGTTGCTTGAATATGAATCGAACACATTGGCACATTTTTCCCACAACATTTTCAAATCAATTGATCAATAACTTCAGGTACACATCAATGTCATTTTCATGTCGTCTAGGACTCGATACCATCATAGACAACATCATATACTTTTTCTTCATGCACAACAAAGGACATAGATTGTAAATCATCAATAAATCTGACCATGAACTATGTTTGCTACTTAAGTTCCCATAAAGATTCATACCATCTATAGCAAGTGCAAGTCTTAAGTTTCTTAGCTCTACACCAAATTTTGGAAACGTTTCATCAATCTTCTTCCATTGTGGAGAATCAGTTAGGTGTCAAAGTATCACACTTTCTTCCATCAATATGTCATTTCAGGTTCTTTGCATATTTTTTAATGACAAACATAGGCAAGTACCACACCACTTTAACAGGTGAGTCATCTTTGTATTCATCACTACTATTTTTATCCACTTTATTTTCAAACTGCGATAAACCACATGTTGGACATGCCTTCATTTAAGCAAACTCATTTCTGTATAATACATAATCATTAGGGCATCCATGTATCTTTTGTTATTCTAAACCCATTGGACATAAATTTTCTTCGCCTCCTAATTATGTATAGGTAACATCTTATTTTCAAGAAGATTCTCCTTCAACAACTCCAACAATTGTGTGAAACTTTTATTAGTCCATCTATTCCTTGTTTGTAAACTAAACAATTTTCAAGTTGTCTCGTTTAAAGTTAAAGCATCCTATTAAACCCCTGGCAAGTGTACCAGATCGTTATCAAGTAATATAAACGGTAAGACCGAGTATCGTTTTCCCAAAGGACTCAATGGCCTAAACGTTCATGTGATTTGATCGCATAAGACTTGAAAGAAGAATAATTTGGTATTTTGATGCAAAGATAAAATTAAACATGCAAAATGAAAAACTTGAATCAATTGGCAAATGAAACTATGGATGAATGGAGTTGTTGGGTTTACAAATTCATCCTAATCCACTCCCTTATATATACTTTTCTTATTAAATTCGCTTTATTATCAATGTCATGTAACTTTCTAAATTACTCTAATCCCAATCGTTCGGCGAAAAGAGCCTATTACCATAATTACTAGTTTACTATCGCTAGTCTCCTTAGTAATTACTAATGCATTAATCACAGAAGCTTAAAAGCAATTGACCGTCCTACTCCTATCGCTAGGTAGTATTGCATAATCAAGAGGATTCTTAACAGTTCTAGATTTTCCTGTACGTCGCTGTATCGACAAAATCAAAGATCATCACACTAAATGAGTTAAATGATGCAAGCTCTATCCGTAGAAAAGAAAACTCAAACGATTGATAATATAAGCATATGAATAAAATAAGAATTTCAATATAAGAGAGTTTCAAAAGAATTACATTGTTCCCCAACAACAATGGGTTTAGTTCACCATAGACATGGTGAAACTAGATGGAATTAATGGAAAGAATGAAAGAATAAACCCTAGAATTGGTAATTTGGAGCTCCCGCATCCAAAAGCCGCCTTTAAGGAGTGAAGAAGGTGCTCTGACGTCTCTGTTTGCCAAAAGATTACCCTAAAGGTCGCACTGGGTATATTTATAATGCATAAAAATAACAGAAATTCGGCCCAGGCCCATCATTTAAGCGTTCAACGGTCTCCTGGCGCTCAACGGTGCGTGACTCTGACGCTCAATGCTGGATTGACGCTGAGTGGTGGACGTGACTCTTCTTTCGCATCTTTTTTCATCCTTTCATGAGTCTAAGTCCTTCCTTCTTCATGTCCATCACTCAATTCACATGAAATCCTGCCAAAACAATGTAAAAACAAGCATAATATCTCTAAAACCACTTTTGTCTCTCTTGAACCCAAACTAAGGTATTTTGCATGATTCTAAGCTCATTCTAAGCCATAGAGGTTGTGTTTTGATATCAAATTAATGTATAAAAATAATGGTTTTCCAACCGTTATCACAACCCCAAACTTAAAACTTTGCTTGTCCTCAAGCAAATAAAACAGAACTAAGCCTTCCACCTATCATCAAAATGGTTCAACACTTTCAAAACACATCCTTTCAAACAAGTAATGACTTAATTAAGCTCTTTAATGGAATATAATCAAGATGCATACATGCTTCACTTCATTCTAGTCCACATACTCACATATTCTCCAATAGATGCTATACTCATGAATGATCAATCAACTAAGCACATATGCAATCATGAATTCTAGAGATCATCACCAACAAAGTGTTTCACTCCATCAGTCAAGTGTCTCAAGAGGTCACTCCTTCTCTCTAATACTCACCTGTCACAGAAAACAAAATTGCCCTTCATCTACTACAATTAACATTCTCACACATAAATGTCATCACAAGGACTTCTCAAGGCTTATAATGAGGCTGGGCTAACAAGAAAATTGGTTTTTTTGGATCACAAAAATCCTTAAGTTAAGAGAGTCATTCAACATTCATAGTTCAAGCACCAACTCTCTTTTACCAATTTCACTCATTCCCATCTTTTTCCCTTTTTCTTTTTGCTTTTGCACTGAGCTCATCTTTCATGCTTTTTCTTTTCTTTTCTTTTTTATTTCTCATGCTTTTTCAATCAACGCATTAGCTCAATGCTTTTCTTTGCCTTTCAATTCTCCCAACCCCAAACTTGAACCTTTATCAATACCTTTCAATTATTCTTAACTTAACTTAAGGTAAAGATTTTTCTCAGGGTTTTCAAAAGTGTCTCAGGCTAAGGTTCAAAAAGGATAGAACAAATGAGTCTTTTTAATTTTTGGGCGAAAATTTGCTTAAGTAAGGGCTTCCAAAAATGGCCTTGATCATGTGACACAAACATGTAATTCAATCAATCATAAAGACTCAGGAAAAATCATTCATGCTTCCAAATGAATAGCACATATATCAATCAAACACTTTGGAGCTCAAAATTCCTCACACAAATGTGCTCACTCAACAGCTCAAATCTCAATCATACACCCTACTTAGCATCATAACCACAATCATAACTCATCATTCATCTGTTCACACAGCTTGTGAACAATTCACCTGTATAGAAGCATATATAACAATCTCAATCATCATCCACATAAAGCATTATCATGCAGACTCATCATGCAATAAAACAAGTCAAAACACAATCAGACAAGGTGTTCAAGCAAGTTCACACAAACCTACACTACTAGACTGAAACAAACCTACACTACAAGTTCAAATTGAAAAAGCAAAATAAAAACCCCTATTCTACTACATGTGACATCCATCAGTAGATGTCCGATCAGCCCATGCTGTCGTCAGAATCATTATCATCTTTAGCCTCTGCATCCTCAAAGGCATCATCCTCCTCATCGTCATCCATCACTAGAGCTTCAGCTGCTCCAGATCCGCCGCCCTGTGCCTGCTCCTGAGGCCATGCTATAGCACTATGGAACTCATCCATAGTCCACCTGTGCACCGGTGGTGTGTCGTATAGGCCTACTATCATCTCAGCTGTGGCCACCTGCCCTCTGCGGATAGCCTCCAATTTAGCCTCCACCATGGATATGTACATGTCCCTCATCTGGAATGGCTCTACATGCTGCGCTGGCCCATCTCGCTAAGCTACTCCTCTCCTAGGATGTCTCCTAGGCACTGGTTCAGCCACCTCATCTCCTCCACAATGTTGTTTGTAGTAAGCAACATCTATGGCCTTTCTAGGCCTCTCAAACGGTGGAATAGAAGTATCCACCCCAGCCTAATGACACAAATGTGTAATAAGAGAAGGATGACTTAATGGCGTCCTACTGCTCACAATAGCTGCACAGCTCTCAATCTCATTAGCGATGACCTCGCCAATATTAACATTCATTTGCCTCAGCATGCAATAGATAAACATAATCTTGTGAACAATGATGTCAGAAACATGGGAACAAGGTTGAACGTTGGCATGAGTAAATGCCATCCAATATCTTGCCAGGGGTGTCAGATCCGCCCTCTTAATGTTAATGGGCACACCATTTAGGTTCCTGTGAAAATGTCCTCCAGATACACAGAGTGCCAACTCAATGTCCTCATAATCTGAACACTCCCTTATGTTCAATGCATACTGGCACTGCTCACCAGCCCACTCAGTACCCAAGAATCTGTTAATGGTCTCAGGGTCATATATGATGATCTCCCCTTGAACATAACTGGTGTACCTCTCGATGTTCACTCCTCTGAACAAGGCATTAGTGTAAAACTCCTTCACCACTTCAATGTTAGCTGGTGTAGGATACATGGCTAGCTTTTCACAATTTCTACTTTCCAACTCTGCACCAAACTGAGGAGCCAAGTCTGGAATTAATATCGCCTTCCGCTCCATCAACAATCTCCTTTCTTGCACAACCAGGAAGTGCTCCTCATGTTTCCTAGATAGGAATCTATGAGAATAAAATATCCTTGGCCTCTCTTCCTTTTATTTGCCTTGGTCTTCACTCTTCTTGAAGATGATGCCATTCCAACATCAAACACAATTCAAAAGACCACAAGATTCACCATTAAAGGTTAACAAACCATCAAACATATATCATCCCAGCATTGTTTAGCGCTGAGGACAAAACAGGGCCCCTCAACGCTACCTGCATCTCAAAAGAAGGCAGAAAACAAAATCTATCGCCTACCGCCCAACGTCCATTGACCGCTCAGCGGTGGAGATGGGAATTTTGCAAAAACTTTGCCTAATCGTCTCTAATCTCCACCCAATCAAAAATTTCTGAGTTCCAGACCATAATCATGTAATTTAATCTGTGCAAAATGTTTCTATTTCATCAAATCATGCATAGAAATCAAAAGCCCTAATTTATCATACTTTTACACATGTTCTTCATCAAATTTCAATTTTAGAAACCCTAAAACTGAAATTGCATGACTTACTTAGGTGGAGATACGCTAGATGCTTGCAAATTCTCTTTGATTGATGATGGATGCTTCCCTAATGCAATGCCCTCACCAAAAACCCCAAAATTGGACAATGGAATGGTGCAAAAGTAGAGAACTATGGAGTTTAAGTGAGTGGGTGATGGGAAAAGTGAAGGAAAACCTTTTAGAAAGCTCTTGAGAGTGAAAGCAAAGAGTGAAGGTCTATGGAGGTTTAAATGTGTGTAAATGGGCCTTCAACGCTGAGCCTTTTAAAAGCCCATGTTGGCAATCTGCGACGCCACTGCTCAGCGCTGGGTTACCGTTGAGCGATGGGCGTTAAAAATTTCTTCCCCCCTTTTTGGCTTGCCTTCACATTTTAAGACCTGTAACACTTACTTTCAACTCTCATTTTTCAATTTTATGCACTTCCCCTCTCTCACGCAACATTCAAATCCTACCATGCAACTAAAACAGAGTTTAAAAATAAAACAATAATCAACTGGGTTGCCTCCCAGGTAGCGCTTGTTTAAGGTCACGAGCCTGACTCAAACCTTTCTAGCACTTGTCAGTAAGTGCATAACTTTCCAACATCCTTCAGTAGATGTACCTTCTTGTACCCTTCAGTGAGTACATAAAATTTTTAGCTTCCCTCAGTAGAAGCTACCCAATAAATTCAAACACCCATCAGTAAGTGTTGATGTTCTCCTTACTTGATATTCTTTTCTTCTTCTTCTTCCAGCTGAATTTTTTTAGAAAATTACTAAAGTCAAGCACATGTTTCCATATATCAATCATAGGAACTTTAATCTCTAATTTCTTGAAGATTTCCATAAAGCACTTGAATTTCTTTTTCTTCCCATGACATTTCTTTTTATGAGGAAGGGGTTTTTCACATGATCTTTTCTTTTTTTCTCTCTTCCTCTTTTTCTCTCTCCTCCCTTTCTCTCTCCTCTTTTCTCTCAACTTTCTCTTTTTCTTTTCTCTTCTTTTTTTCTTTTTTTTTCACAATTTTTCTCTTTTTTTCTTTTCTCTCAACCACTTTTTTTTCTTTCTCATCATCTTCTTCTTCCTCACTCAACCTTTTTGTTTCTATCTCTATCTTTTCTTCCTCTATCTTCTCCTCCTTTCTCTCCATTTTTTTCTCCTCTATCTTCTGCTCATTTTTCTCCATTTTTTTCTCCTTTATCTTCTCCTCATCTATCTCTATCTTTTCTTCCTCTATCTTCTCCTCATTAACAACCTTATCACTTTTAGAGATAGTGGCTTGACATTCCTCTCTAGGGTTAACCTCAGTATTAACCCTAACATTCAATATCTCATTGGAGTGACGAATTTGCATCTCCACCCTTTTATTTCTTGCTTCATTACATTCTATAGAAGAGATGGTAATTTGCATAAGTCGTTCCAATGTCTCGTTGTTAAACCCCTGGCAAGTGTACCAGATCGTATCAAGTAATATAATTGGTAAACCCAATATCGTTCTCCCAAAGGACTCAAAGGCCTTATCTTTCATGTAAATCAATATTGTAAGACTTGTAAAGAAAATTAATATGTGGTTTGAATGCAAAAACAAAAAGTAAACATGCAAATGCAATTGATTCAATTGACAAGAAAAAGGTATGGATGAATGGAGTTGTTGGGGTTTACAATTTCATCTTATCCACTCTCTTATATCTACTCTTCTTATTAAATTCGCTTTATTATCTAATTGTTATGCAAACTTTCTTAATCTACCCTAAACCCGATCCCTCGGCAAGAAGAGCCTACTACTAATTACTGGCTTACTATCCCTAGTCTCCCCTAGTAACTAGCAGTGCAAGTACCACAGAAGCAAAATACAATTGATCGTCCTACCCCCCTATCCCTAGGTGGTATTTGTTAATCAAGGAATTCCTTATCAGATCATGACTTCCCCGTACGTCCCCGTATCTATAAAGGTAAACATCTATATATCAAATGAGTTAAATGATAATAACTTTAGGCATAGATAAAGAACCCAAGAATTGATAAAAACAGCATTATCAAGCATATGAATAAAACAAGAATTTCAATATAAGAGAGTTTCAAAAGATTACATTGTTCCCCAACAACAAAGGGTTTAGTTCACCATTGACATGGTGAAACTAGATGAAATACAATGAAAGAATGGAAAAGCAAACCCTAGATTGAATAAAATGGAGCCTAAGCATCCAAGAAATCTTCTCCAAGGAGTGTAGAACAGCTCTGGACGTCCTCTTATGCCAAAAGAATAATATTTGAATCGCACTAGGGCTATATATAGGGCATAAAAGTAACAGAATTTAAGCCCAAGCCCAGCAAACAACCGCTCAGCGTCCAATTTTATCGCTCAACGGTTTCCCTCAAACCGCACCACCGCTGAGCGGTCAGTTTCACCGTTGAGCGGTTTGCCTCTAATCGCTCTGGACGCTCAGCGTCACCGCCTGGGCGCCAGACAATGGCTTTCCCTCGAATAATGGCGCTTAGTGGTGCATTTTGACGCTGAGCGGTGCATAAACTATTCTTTTCTTCATTTTTCTTCTTCTTCCTTGAGTCTAAGACCTTCCTTCTTCAATTCCATCCTTAATTCTCATCAAAACCCTGCAAACAATGCAAAACAAGCATAATGTCTCTAAAAACAACTTTTGACTCTCAAATGACTCAACTTAAGAGTTTTACTTGATTCTAAGCTCATTCTAAGCCATAAAGGGTGTATTTTGATATCAATTTAAGCATGAAAATAACGGTTTTTAGACCGTTATCACTCGTCCAATCTGTTGATGTGCTCATTCAAAGCAGATACCTGTTGCCCTAGTTGTTGATCGTCCTCCCACGTTTTTGTTGGTAAAGAGAGTTGTTGCTGCCAATTACATTATTGCATCTCCTTCATACTTCTAAGATAAGAAAAACTTGTATCCATGTCCTGTGGAAAATATTTGTCTCTCTTTGTATTCTCCTCTACACCTTTGACATGGTATACTTCCCTATTCATGATATCTTGAAAAAGTTCGTCAAAATTTGTGTTTTCCTTAAGTGGAGTAATTTGTTGCTCAGCAGCTTGCCCAAATTGGCTTTAATCCATGTATGAGTGAGGTTCCCACTAGTGGTTGAAATCATTTTGGTAGAATTGAGTGCCCATATAGTAAAATTCTTGTCCAAATTGCATCTTGCAAACATTAGCCACAAAACCCTAGAAAACATTTATTAGAACAAAAATAAACATAAAAAAAAATCAAGTCAAATTCAATCAAATTCACACTACTAGAAAAGTTAAACGGTAGAGTCCCCAACAACAGCGCCAAAAACTTGTTAAAGCCTTGGCAAGTGTACCAGATCGTTATCAAGTAATATAAATGGTAAGACCAAGTATCGTTTTCCCAAAGTAATATAAACGGTAAGACCGAGTATCGTTATCAAGTAATATAAACGTTCATGCGATTTGATCGCATAAGATTTGAAAGAAGAATAATTTGGTATTTTGATGCAAAGATAAAATTAAACATGCAAAATGCAAAACTTGAATCAATTGGAAAACGAAACTATGGATGAATGGAGTTTTTGGGGTTTACAAATTCATCCTAATCCACTCCCCTATATCTACTTTTCTTATTAAATTCTCTTTATTATCAATGTCATGCAACTTTCTAAATTACTCTAAACCCGATTGCTCGGCGAAAAGAGCCTATTACCATAATTAATAGTTTTTTTATCGCTAGTCTCCCTAGTAATTACTAATGCATTAATCACATAAGCTTAAAACCAATTGACCGTCCTACTCCTATCGCTAGGTAGTATTGGATAATCAAGAGGATTCTTAACAGTTCTAGATTTCCCCGTACGTCACCGTATCGACAAAATCAAAGATCATGACACCAAATGAGTTAAATGATGCAAGCTCTATCCGCAGAAAAGAAAACTCAAACTATTGATAATACAAGCATATGAAAAAAATGAGAATTTCAATATAAGAGAGTTTCAAAAGGATTATATTGTTCCCTAACAACAATGGGTTTAGTTCTCCACAGACATGGTGAAACTACATGAAATTAATGGAAAGAATAGAAGAATAAACCCTAGAATTGGTAATTTGGAGCTCCCGCATCCAAAAGTCGCCTCCAAGGAGTGAAGACGGTGCTCTGACATCTCTTTTTGCCAAAAGATTACCCTAAAGGTCGCACTGGGTCTATTTATAACGTAGAAAAATAACAAAAATTTGGCCCAGGCCCATTATTTAAGTGCTCAACGCTAGTTAACGCTTAGCGGTGGACTCGCAGGACGTTCAACGGTCTCCTAGCCCTCAGCGGTGCGTGACTCTGATACTTAGCTCTGGATTGGCATTAAGCGGTGGACCTGACTCTTCTTTTGCATCTTTCCTCATCCTTTCATGAGTCTAAGTCCTTCCTTCTTCATGTCCATCATTCAATTCACATCAAATCATGCCAAAACAATGTAAAAACAAGCATAATATCTCTAAAACCACTTTTGTCTCTCTTGAACCGAAACTAAGGTATTTTGCATGATTCTAAGCTCATTCTAAGCCATAGAGGTTGTGTTTTGATATCAAATTAATGAATAAAAATAATGGTTTTCCAACCGTTATCACATCCTGGGTATAACTTTTCCTCTGAACCAGACTTTTAAGAGAATCATATAAATGAGCTCTTTCAAAATTTTCTTCACCAACATTACGTATCATGTCCTCTAAATGATCACTCATTCATTTGTCCACATAATTTGTTTCTCATGACATTATAGGCTTGTGTAATACTTCTCTACTCTAGGTCCAAATTGTATAACTCCTTATTATATCGAAGATGGATAGATGATCACACATGTTGCCTAGTTCCTTATGTATTTTATTAAGACAACGAACACAAGGAAAAAAATATGTCATGTTGACAAAGATTGCCTGTTCTTGAGCATATTGAATGAACTCAGAAAACCCATTTTCATATTCTTCACTAATGTGATGTTTATTCATTCATCTTTCCATACTGATGTAAATCTAGAGGGGTGGATTCATTTTACGGATCTATCTAAGTTGGAATGCTAAGAAGTTAATCAATTTGGGAAATTGTTTAAAACAAGAAAATGAAAATAAATAAGAAGATTGAGGGGAAATTGATAAACGTCACACTTCTAAGGATGGAAGATAAGTCTAAGAGTTTAAACACACAAAGGGATGAAGGACCTTTAATAAAACTCAAGGGATTCTTGAATCACTCAAGAACTTAGGAGAATCATTCTCATTAAGATAAAAGAGATATACTCTAATATTTATGAATAAAACTCAATTTTATATCCATTTTCTCAAAAGATAAAAGAGATATACTCTAATATTTCTGAATAAAACTCAATTTTATATGCATTTGCTCAAAATGGTTCAACTTATATAGAAGCTTAAACCATCATAATTACAAAGGATCGTTAATTGTAGTTACATTCCACTTAAAGTAATAATGATCGCACTACCTAATGGCTGATTGTAAATGATATTGTGATAACCAAAAGTCACCAAAAAGCATTTAACTATGCATCATTTTGGTCTCCCTAATGCCGATGACTGAATGGCCAAATTAGGCCCTTATTACATCTTGAAATAAAACCATTAATTGATTAACCCAAAACATAATTTGGTCAACCAAATTTACAAAGGATTGGGTCATTATTTAAACAAACTAATTACTTAAAAATAGCAAGAAAGTAGTGCTTTAGTATTCCTCCATTTGGACCATGATGCAATTCAACACCTTAGTTTTTTCTCTTTTAAACTTAGGTTTGTATTCAAATAATATGGACAACACTTGTCGAAGAGCTTCATTTGCTTTCCTTATTTTGGCCTTTGTCATAGGCCCTCCAAGTCCTTCAAGTGGATCCTTGTCATTACTCATGGTCACGTCCCCATCATTGGTTAGATTCACATCACATACTATGTTCGTAACAAACTCCATCAATCTCAAATTTTCAACACTCACAAGGTGAGGTCCTATCCATTTAGATTTTTTTTTTCATAATTTGTTAACATGTATACGAAAAAGTCTAACATCATAAATTTGATAAAATTTCATCAGCATTTCGCATTCGACTTTGAAGTACATGAAATGAAAGTGATCACTCTTGACCACAATCAATATGCATCCGGAGAACAACACAAAATGGTCTCAATTGAAATTTTATCAAATTTATGCATAAACTTCAATGTACATGTTATAACAAATTATATAAATAATTCTTTCAAACTATTCAATCAGATAATTCGAGATTCAATACAAATAATTAAAAGTTTAATCATTTGTACTAAATTTCAAATGGGAACTCAGGTCTCTTAGTGTTTAACTAAAATGAACTTAATTTATAAATTCTTCAATCACATATAATAAATCATAATTATATAAACATACAACATCTAATAAATTTAAAATTAATTATATAACTAATAAAAACTAACAATACAATTTAATAATCAAGACCCAATAGATCATAATATAAATTATAATGCACTTATTGAGATAAAATAAGGTAAAATTAAATATTCACATTAAAACTAAGATAAAACTAACATTTAAAAACTAAATATTTAATACTAAACATTCTAAAACCACAAAAACACCATGGAAGGGGAAAAAACCAATAACAAAAGAGGTCTCACAGGAAGACAATACAAGGGTATACACATGCAATCAACAAAGGATAAGCAACGCCATCATACACTTAATACAAGAATGATAGGGCAATGCAAAGTTGAAGAAAACTAACCTTAATGCAAAAACCAATCCGGTAACAACGAATCCTTTGGAGAAAACGAGCACCACAAGAGTCAATAGGAGTAAAATAGAGTGAAAAAAAGTGAAATGGACTTCAAGTACTCGTTGTCGTCTTCACCTTGCTCCAAAGGAGGATTGCTCACAATGACAAGGTGGAAAATTGAAATGCGAAAATCAAATGGTTAGAAAGAGTCCTTTCATGAAAATGACCATTATAAGCATCAAATGAAGTAACATGAAGTGAAAAGGAGAGCAATGAACCTTAAAACCTCATCGTCGTCATCACCTAGTTGGAGATAAGCATTGCACATATTGAAATAGTGAAAATGTGATCTCTCACGCTTCTTTTTTCCCCCTTGTTTAACATATTAGACGTCGGACTCGCCAACCAACACATCTATGGGCCATATGATGTTGGCCCCCCATAGTATCTAACATCTAAACATTGCATGAAAATGGCTTTTGCAGTAGGTTTTTTAATGTTTAAAAACCATTTGACGTCGACCCCCTAAATAAACAAATGTTTATGGGTCGTATGACGTCATTCCCCTGATATCCAACTTCAAATTCTTCAGGAACACAACCTTAAAGATGACTTTTTTATGTTTTAAAACAATATGATGTCGACCCCCCTAGTATCCAATATCAAACTCTTCAGTAACATGGCTTCCAACTGGCTTTTTTTTATGTTTTAAAATAATATGACATCGGCACCCCTAAGAATAGATGTCTATTAGTGATATGACGTCACTCCCCTAGTATCTAACATCAAACACTTCAAGAAAATGGCTTACAATTGGCTTTTTTTAATGTTTTAAAACAAAATGACAGCGACCCCCCAAGAACAAACATCTAAATGTGATATGATGTCGATTCTCTTGGTATCTGACGTCAAACTCTTCATTTTATTTATAAAAATTTCATCAATTATGTTTTACATTATTTTTTTTGTTCATGTTGAATGAGAAAGTTATAAACCTATTTTAAATTAGTGTTTGATGCTAAGTTTAAGTAAAATATTTAAATTTTCTCATGGTTAATATAAAATATTTAAAATATCACATGTAATTAATTACTACATTGTTCCAAGAGGAACTACATTGTACCTAGAAAAGGAGTGTACTATAATAGAGTATCTGAAAAACAATGGAGAGTGAAAGGGAGGAAAACTATGGAGGATTAAAAAGAACAATGAAGAATAAAGGGGAAGAAAACAAGGAAAAGGGAAAAAATAAAATTAATTTACTATACCAAATTTAAAGAAGGAATGAGTGAGAAGAAAATAAGTGTGTTTTACTTAAATTTAAAAATAAGAAAGATAGAAGAGGAAAATGAATATTCTTATCTTAAATTTTAAGAAGAAAGAAGACAAATTAATGATGTTATATGATATAATATGTCTTTATTAAAACTAAAGGTGTTAGCCTGCTTCGTATTGAAACTAAAGTGAATGGTTAAACTTATTTTAAGGAATTAATTCTGAATTGAAATATATTTAGGTAATATAGAAGGTGTTAATACGTTTTTAAAAGCATGAAAGATTATTCAATATAATATATTCTTTTGGAAACGTGGTTAAATTTATGTATATCAGTTTTCTTTTTTCGGTTAGCATTTATATCAAAGTTTAAGAACGAAAACTAATCTCGTGACTAATTAAAAATAATACAAAATTTATAGAAATGTTTCAAGATGTCTAAACATATAAAAATGTTTCAAATCTTTATGGTATAGTAAAAATTCTTAATCATGATAGTTACCAAAGTAGAGTCAAACGCACCAGGACTGACTTAAGATTTTACCGCGTATACTAAAAATAATTTTTAGATGATTACAAGTTTTTGGTGGCTAGAAGTTACGAGGATACAAGCCAAATAAGAAACAGCTAACAAAAACACGTAATTAATTAAACAGAAAATAATTAGTATTAACAAAAATAAAATTAATAATAATTTATAAAACGATATTAATTAAACAATAACCTATTGTAATTTTATAACATTAAAATATATAAAAAGTATTTAGTAATATAAATTATTTACTATTTTGTTATTATAATGTACCTAGAATAATAAATGACATTGGTAACAATTTTATAAATATAGAATTTTATTTTTTACATTACATATACAATAAATGAATATGTTTCCAATTTATAACCAACATATAAAACTTTTATTGCATTCAAGTTTTCTTTTTGAATAACATTTGTAACATCCTAAAATATAGCAATTAATCATATCATAGTCGTTACATAATCAATAAGATGGAACATTTATGGACTATAAATATAAAGTATAAACTTTCCTGTCATCCAAAAATAACCATAGAATTTAAAACATTATATACAACACTTCTAGTACAAAACTATATACATTATAGATCTAACTAATTTATAAAGTAGCATCACCTCCATCCAGCGCCTGCTCCAAGGAAACATCATCTCCCTCTGCTCACACCCACAGGATGATCATTGCAAAGGAAAGAACACAACACATACAAAACACAAGCACAAACAACAGGGTAAGCTAGTTTAAATAAAAGAACAATCATTATATTTATCAACCATAGTTCATACAATCATACATAGTACATCCCAACACAAAACACTTGATGCATGACACTACGCTGACTTCGACCGTCCAAACCTAGAATGATTGTCGAGCTATGACGGGTTGTGAACTCGTGGTGGCTTCTACTGCTTTGCAAAGCCATTGCTAATGGGTTTCACCCTACCACACTCACGAGGTTAGTCTGTTCCGGGCCTTGGAGCATACTGGAAGCCCCTAAGACTAAGACCTCATGCTACTCCTCACGACATGGATCAGTCCTTTCTACGTGAGAATGAAAAACCATTGGAGTTTTAGGATAACCCCCAAGACTGATCTCTTGCATTCATTCTTAACATACTTGAAACCAACACCAAGAAGTTCCTCCGTGGAACCCATTTTACCAACCGTGAACCGATTTGAATCCATATGAAACCATATACATATAATTTTTAACTTTTACATTGCATACAAACATATATATAATACTAATTATACTTCAAAAGACCACAAACAACCCAACAAGTCATCAAAAATCACATGAAACCATTCCATACCATTAACAGACAATAACAATTTAAGAAGAACCACTAAACAACACAAAACCCCTTAAACTCATACTTAGACAAGGAAAATAACTTTGAAACCATCACCAACAGTTCCAGAAAGGTCCAAAACCCCTCAAAACGACCTAAAGAACGTCCAAAAATGATACCCAAAACCCCGAAAACCACCCAAAATTGTCCTGGATGATTTTCCGACAACAATAATTGATTATCATATGTGATAATCGATTATTTGCGAGAGCTTTGAAGAAGATATGACTCTTTGACTAGAATAGTTGATTATCAAGTGACATAATCGATTATTCTTATCAGTTTTTTATAACAACCTGATTTTTATGGTTTTGGTTCATCTTAGACATATCCAAATAATCAATTTAGAATCTGTAACACTAATATTGTTACGAAAACAATTTTGTAAATGAATTAGAGTACTATATTGCTCATTTGATTAGGAATTAGATGTACCAAACCAATTCAATAACTCAAAAGTTTCTAAACTCAATTTTGTCATGCTAATATCTACTCTTCTCTCTTCCACACCAGATTTAACTTATTATAAGTCTAGGCAAATCATAATAGGTATAACAATACACTCTAAACTTCCCGAGAATGTTTACAACTCTTTCCTTAAAATCTCACTACTCAAAACCCCACTTTTACACTAAAAACACTACAAAATTTCCCCCAACGAATTACTCCTTTTTGTTTCATCTCAGATTTAAATCAAAAGACACCTCTAACAAGTTCCAAATGACATAAAACAGGACCTCAAATACCATATATACAACTCAAACCGTTATCTTTCAAACTTGCCTATCAAACCTCCACTTTTAACTACACAAATTCAGAACTTTGATAGCTCACTGCACCTTGAACATTTTAGTCAATTCACAACATCAACACAACTTCATAACACACGGTTCATCATCACAATAACATCAATATCATATACGATCATAAATCCATCATCAACTAACCAAATATACCCATTAAAATGAACCAACGCTAACATGCAAGTGAAATTCTAATTAAATCAATTTATCCTACATGCAAGCACCAAACTTATACAACCAACATAATTTAAAGATACAAAACTAGGTTGCCTTACCTAAAACTCTTCTTCTTCATGACAACACTCAAGATCACGAGACGCGGAAGGAAACCCTCTTTGAAACCCTAAACCCCAAATCACCACAAATCAAAAAGAGGAAATAAACCCCAAATTCAAACCCTAAAATGATTAGGAAAGAACATTGTGTTAGAGTCATCGGAAACTCACCGTGAAGATGCCAGAACTCAACTGTCGTGAAGAAAACGCCATTGTCACTGCACTCACAAATGGAGACAGTCGCGTCGCAAAGAGGAATGAGTTTCCTCCTACTGCTCCCTTTCCCTCATGCCCACAACCTTCTATGACCCTAGGGCTTTCAGAGAAATGAAAGAAGAAAAAGGGAAAGTGATGAGAGAAGAAGAAGACAAGAAGGAGAATGACAAAGGAAAAAAGGAAAAGAACGAGTCTTTACAACATTTCTCCTATTTTTGTGTTCATAAACTTACTTTTGCCACCAATATTAATGTCGCATTTAATCATGAATTATGGATTATAATTATAAAAAAAATATAGCTTAATAAAATGTAGTGACATTTTTATAATTTTCAAGAAGGTACATACTACAATTTAGATAAAATTGTAACATATACTTTGACTAGTAGAGTATATGTTGTGATGGTTTTACAATAAATCATAATTTATGCCCTTAGGGTAAATCTTAACGTATTTTACTTGGCCTATACATAACATTGATGTCTCCCATTGTTATGAACGTCTTTGTTTATAAGTTTTCTCTCTCATTTTCTTCCTTTGTTCACAAGTTCATCATTCTCATGTTTAAAGAGCTTATTCTTATTCTCCTTTCAAGTTCATTTAAAGAACTCTTTCTTTTTTGTCTTCATTCATTATTTGTTCTATGATCACATTGTTTGGGTGTTTTTCTATAATGACCACCATTGTTGGCACCTTGCTTGCTCTATGGAACTCATATTTTGTTCAAGCATTACACTCTTAGGTTTGCCTTCCTCTCTTCACCATTCCTCCTTATAAAAATGGATAGAAGTACCATTGCAGTTAATTGCACAATCTGAGGTGCCTAATTTCACTAAATTACTGATATGGTGTTGAGCGATGGGTGTATGGCATTGGGCACGATTTCAAAAATTAAGGTCATTGAGCTCTAGGGCTCAAGGCATTGGATGATACCTTGGTACCGTGGGGCATTCACTTGTTAGTGAGCTCTAGGTGTCCAAGGCATTAGGCATTGCTTTGGTATCGTTGGGCGTTCATTTGACAGTGAGCTCTATATTTGTGAGCGTTGAGCGCCTTTCTATACTGTAGAACGCTACTATGTTTTTGAGTGATATGTTGTTCCTTGTCTATTTTTCTTGTCATTGTGTAAACAAATAGGAAAGTTGATCGTGAATTGAGAGGAATATGAATGGAATGAAAAAGGTAGTTATTGTTAAGGTGAGAATACTACAATGTATTATATTTTTGTGTAAGTGTTTTGATGACAATGATTGAAATGAGATTATTCTAACTCTAGTAGTAATTGAATTCATATAAATTAAAATAACTAGTTGTGAGAGTTTAGTGAGGTTCATATATGAAGTTTTGGCAAAAGATCAATCTTGTAAGATATAAAATTTCTTTTTCCATGATTGATAGATCGTGAAATGGCCTGAGCATGATATAATTATAACTTTTAAGAGGCAAGAGTGAAAGAGCAATGCTTGGTCTTAAGATGCTAGTTAATACAATAGTCATTCGAAGGTTGAATTTGTTGGTTCTTGGTATATGAACGAGTCACGAAAGTGTTTGTGTGTGAGTACAAATTTCATGTTTAATGTGAAGTTATCTAATGATTGTATTATTGTTTTTATATGTTTTCTTTTCTTCAAACATATAAGTTTAAAAATTCTCTCTAGCTTACCTTCCTTTTCTGTTTATGGTCTTGATATCCACTTATTATGACTATGTACTTCATAAGAACAGAGAATAGTGCAAAAAAACAGTAAAGAGTAATAGTGAGATTGTTATAATTTATATATATATATATATATATATATATATATATATATATATATATATATAGTTTAATGATATCTAAATTTGTCTTTATTCTTTTATAAATACTTTATTTTAAAAACTTTTATACGAAGGTCATTATAGAAAATACATTTTATATCTATTATGTATTATTAGCTTATTTTTTTCATATGTGTAATAATATGGTTGATAGCACTTGGATTGTTACATTATCTAAAATCCACATCGATGTTGAAATGTTTATTGTATGGGAAATCAATATTTTGTACAATTTTAAACAACTTATATTTAAAGAATAAAAAAACAAGTTGTTTTAAGATGTGAATGATGAAATCAATGCACTTCCAATTTCCTTAAGTTTTAAATTCGTTTAAATCCACCTTTAGTTTAAATGCTTGTTATTGTTACTTCAAATTAAAAAACATGGAATCTAACAAATCTATGTTGTAAATATAACTGAGAAGTGTTAAATTCGTGACAAAAATAAATTATTATTAAGTCTCTTTGATTTAACGATCTATCCCAATTTGTCAATTTTAATTAAAAGAGGTGTTCTTGCATTAAAAAATCAATGATTACGTGTTGTGTTTGTTTATTTATAACATAATGACTATTTGCTTGCCATAAGTATTTTTATTTCTTTTAAAATTAATTCTCAAAAATGATTAATAATATATGTAATTAGTAAGGCTGACTTAACGAGGAGTTCTCCTTATACTTTCTAATTTTAATTCTACACCTTAAAAATGCTATAAATACCCTATCGGTCTTCGGTTAAGAAATTTACAAACGTTAATTAAGGTTTTTTGTTTTTCTTAGTTTACTTTTTTTTTCTTTTTATTTAATAATAATAATAATAATAATAATAATACTAATAATAATAATATAAAAATAATATCAATAATAATAATATTAAAATAAATATAAAATATAAAATTTTAAAAATCATCAAAATCTGGTTTTCGAGAATCAATTAAGAATTTTTATTTATTTTTTACTTTTTTTAGTTTATTTTTTTATTTAATAATAATAATAAAATATATTAAAAATTACAAAATAAAATATAATATTTTAAATTGAAATATTATTTATTAAAAAAAATGTTACAAAATTAAAATAAAAAAATTAAAAAAAAATATGTTAACCATGAAAATACAGTTAACATATTGAATAATTCAAAATTAAATATGTTAACCGTATTTTCAACGGTTAAGATATTTATTTTAAATTTTTTTGTTTTTAATTTTATAATTTGTTTTTTTAATATATAATATTTTAATTTAATTATATAAAAAGTATTAAATTAATTAAATATTTATTATATTAAAAAACAATATTTTAATTATTAAATATAAATAAATAATTTTTTTAATTTTAAGTTTTAAATTTTTAATTTTTTTAAATATATTTTATTATTATTATTATTAATATTAATACTATTATAAAATAAAAACAAAAAAAGTAAACTAAAAAAAATTTTAATCTACGTTCTACGCCGATTAAGTAAATTTTTTAATCGGCTTTCAAATATCGATTAAATAAATTTCTTAACTAGCTTTTGAATACTGGTAAGAGTATTTATGACATTATGGAGGTGCATGATGAAAATTGGAAGGTGAAAAGGAACTACTCACTTTTAATACATTATTGATTATGATTGACATGATGTTGATTGATATTTAAATCAACATACTTTAAAATATTTAAACCAAAATTAATAAACAATGTATATTGACTAAAAAGTATAACTAAATCAACTTATTTTTAATTTATATTTAATTAATTGGATAAAATTAAAATAAAAAAAATATGAATTTTGTTTAGATAATCCATTTAAATAGATGTAAATTAATTTGAATGACTTTATCATTGATTAAAAAGTATACTAGTACGTTATCAAAATATTGAACTATAATAATATAACATTTATACATCTCTAAAATGTTATTTATTGGTTCTAAAACAAAACTACTCATTTAGAAAATATAACTATTTTTAATATTTCACATAGTCCAAATCTTTTAAAGGAAATCTTTAAATATGTATATTCATGTG
The DNA here is from genome assembly GCA_027742785.1 of Vigna reflexopilosa. NCBI lineage: Eukaryota > Viridiplantae > Streptophyta > Magnoliopsida > Fabales > Fabaceae > Vigna > Vigna reflexopilosa. Next base: position 35,481,534 of record CM050911.1, on the reverse strand, counting down.
TTTACACCAACAATATTACCAAAAAAAGGACACACAAGGAAAATCACAACACGAGAGAGGATAAACTAATTTACCAAAAGAAATATAATATACATTAAATTATCATACATTACAATCATCTCAATTTTAAGCATATAATCATACTAACATGTCACATAACAACAAACACTTATAGACTCAATTATCTAGATACATCCATTCATGTATGATTCTTGGTGGTTTTGCACACGTGGTGGCCTCTGCTCTATAGAGTCATTGTCAATGAGTTTCACCTTACCACACACAAGGTTAGTCCTTTCCTAGTCTTAGGTCAAGGTAAAACCCCTAGACTAGAACTTTCTACTACTCTCACCACATAACCCATCATACTTTATATGAGTCTGAATGATTTATTAGAGTGTCAAGATAAACTCTAATACAGACTCCTTACATAAATTTAGACACTAATGATGTTCACAACAACTAGGATTTTCTCCTTGGAATCTCTTACGTCAAGTTCAAGATAACTTTACTTCACCATTTCTAATCAATAACACACACAACATCAATTATACTCATCATATTCTAGAGGATCATATCTAGGTATGACAATGGATCAGGTTGGACACGGATAGTGCCTACCCGCTACCAGACCCATATGAAAATATCGTACCCGTTACCTATCTCGCTACCCTCCTAAAAAAAAACTTGTGAATTTTTTTAACTTGCAGATACCCGTTGGATACTCGCAAAGATTTAAAAAAAATTATTTTATAAGTTTTTAAATGAGGTATGTGAACATGTAACTTTCTAATTCATATATCATCTGTTGATGGATCGGCAAATGTACCGAATCGCACAAGTAATATAAAATGGTAAGACCAAGTATCGAGTTCCAAGAGACTCTCGGGACTAGACGGTCATGTGATGACTCGATTAATTAAGACTTAGAGAAAACAAGATCATTGGTTTCAAATGCAAAGACAGAAAATTAAATATGAATGCAAGTTGATCAATAGTAAAGTAACACAGTGATGAATGAATGTTGTTTTTAATATGAGATGAATATGTTGTTGGGGTTAGATTTCACCAAGTTCCCTCTCATGTATGTAAGAATTCTTCTTTATGCATTAATGTTAATGTCACTCACTAAATCACTTAAACCCAATCCCTCAGTGAAATAAGCCTATCTTTAATCACTAGTTTATGAAATTCCTAACATTCCTAATAATTAAATGTGAAGATCAAGAGCTTAAGACGACCAAGACTCATACCCTCATCCCTGAGAAATATTACTCTTGGGAGTAATTCAATAAGAACCTGAATTGTAAGGAATCTCCCGACACTCATGCAATTCATAAATTATGCTATTGAACGAGTTAAACAAAGCAAGCATTGTAACAGATGAATTACTCTAACAATTAATGAAAAAACATATATTATTATGAATCAATTCAAATACATGAGATTTCACAAGGTTACATCATCCCCCAACAACAAATAGAGTTTAGTTCCCCATAGACATGGATAAACTAGATGAACAATGGAGAAGAATGAGATAGGAAAACCCAAGAATTTGGAGATGGAAGCTCCCGCATCCAAATCCGCCTCTAGAGAGTGAAAAAGTGTGTTGCTACGCTCCTCTTGCCAAAGATACAAAACCTAAGACGTCTGGGTCCTTTAAATAGAGAAAAAACAGAATAGAAACGAAGTCCGACCCACGTCCCTGGCGCTCAAGCGCCACTTTGGGCGCTCGGGTGGTGAGTGGTTGTTCTTGGCGCTTAAGCCTCAAAAAGGGGCACCCAGGCGGTGAACGTCACTGTTCTGCGCTTAAGCCTCCAAAAATGACACCCAAGCTTCGAGCATTCCTCCCTTCTGGTGCTTTTCCAGACCTTTCTGAGCTCCATCTCCTTGGCACATCATCTCTGCTTTCCGTATTATCTCATTTCCTGCCAAAACAAGGGAAATTAGTCATAAAATCATCAAATTCAACCTCAACTCTCTTATTCACACAAATTAACAGAAAATTATGATTTCAAGCAAGTTTCTAAGAAGAAAAGGGTGCATTTAGTATTAAAATTACATCACAGATAACGGTATTTTCAACCGCTATCACAACCCCAAACTTAGAACTTTGGTTGTCCTCAAGCAAAACAGATTGTAATCCAGTTTTTCAGAATAATTACTACAATGATTCAACATTTTTCAAAACTTTTCCTTTCAGGCCAAGAAATCCCTTTTATCAACTCAGCATAAGGATGTCAGTCAAGATGTGCAGATGCCTTAATTGAATCAAAGTCAATGTGATGCTCATATACTTCAATAGATGCTATCCTTAAAAATGATCAATCAACCAAGCAAAGATGTAATCAGAAATTCAAAGAACTACTCCTCACCAAGGAAAATGTTTCACTCAAACACTCAAAAGTACATCACTCAAGCACTCAAAAGTGTATCACTAAACTCAAAGGTGTATAGTGAGGTGCTGGTGTCTTTTTTACTCTGCTATCACAATGTCACACAAATTAACTTTGCCTTTCATTTAACCACAATCAAACATACTCACAAGCAAGTTTTTATCACAAGGGCTTTTCATGGCTTGCAACTTGGCTGGGTGATAACGGTTGAAAAATCGTTATTTTTATACTTAATTTTGACACTAAACACACCCTTTATGACTTATAAATTAGCTTGAAATCATGCATTTTGCTTAAGTTAGAGAATAAGAGAGTCAAAGGTGGTTTTCTTGGTTTTATGCATGGTTTTCCTTGATTTGGCAAGAATAAACATGAATTGGATGAAGGAATTTGAAGTGGTAAGGAGCTGAACTTAGAAGAAGTGGAAGAAAGGCACAAAAGAAGAATTGTAGCCACTTTCACTGTTGAGCGCTGGTCTTGAGGATGAATCCACTGGACAACGCTTAATTAAGCGCCAACGCTGAAGGGAAAAAATCAAGAGCCACAACCACAGCTGAGTGCAAATCCACAGCTGAGCGCCAGCCTCTTTAGTGAGTTCACTGCCTCTCGCCTGGGCATCAACGCTGAGCATTATTCTGAAGAAGATGCACCCACAACTGAGCGGTATTCCAGTGCTGAGCGCCAGTCTCTTGGGCTTGGGCCAGTTTCTGCTAATTTTTATGAACTATATATTGATTTGCACGACCTAGAGAGGGTATCTTTGGACAAAAAGAGGTGCATAAACACTCTCTTCACCCCTCGGAGGCGGATTTTGGATGTGGAAGCTCCAATCTACAATTTTTAGGGTTTTATCTTTCATTCTTTTCATTATTTTCATCTAGTTTCACCATGTCCATGGTGAACTAAACCTCCATTGTTGTTGGGAAACGATGTAATCCTGTGAAGCTCTAATGAATTGAATTGATTCGTTATAATATATGCTTTACTTCATTAATTGTTAGGGTTTTTCCTCTACACTGTATGCATTTTTTGTTTAACTCATTCAATTGCATGATCATTGATTTTGTCGATATGGACACATACGGGAAAACCTAGATTTAGGGATAGAAGGACCGTCTGCCTTTAAGCTTCTATCCGAAGGTAATGCATGATCAATTGTAAACTAGTGATTAGGAGTACACTCTCTTCACCGAGACATCGGGTTTAGGGTAAATTAGAAAGTTGCATTAACATTAATGAAGGAGTAGAATTCATAAATACATGAGAGTGGATAGGATAAGTCGGAAACCCCAACAACATAACTAATCCATACATCATCCACCTGTGTATTCCTTGGTCAATTGATCAACACTTGCATGCATATTTACTTTTTGCATTATAAACAATGATTTTCGTTTCTCAAGTCTTAAATAATCAAAAAATCACATGACTATCTAGGCCAATGAGTCTCTAGGGAAAACGATACTCGATCTTACCATTTATATTACTTGATACGATTCGGTACACTTGCCGGAGTCTTAACACTAGGCTAAGAAGGAAATTGGTTTTTCTGATCAGCAAAATCCTTGAGTTAAGAGAGACATTTATGATTTCATCATTCAAGAACAAACTCTCTTTCTTTTTACCAACTATCCCTTGCATTGAGCTTTTCTTTTCTTTTCTTTTCATTTTTCTTTTTCTTTTGCTTTTGCTTTTCAAGTACTCAATGCTTAGCTCAATGCTTTTTCTTTTCAATTTTCCTAGTAACCCCAAACTTGAACCTTTATCAATACCTCATCAAATGTTCTCAACTTAACTCAAGGTAAAGATTTTCAAAAAGGGTTTTCAAAACATGCATAAGGTTCAAGGTTTAAAGGTTAGAACAAATTGTTCTCTTTTCAGTGGGAAAAAAATTATGTGAAGGCTCAAAGAATAAGGGACAACAAAAGATGGTCTTGATCATATGAAACCTGCAAGCAAGTAGTTCAATCAAAGAAAATTTGGGCAAAATCATTCATGCTTTCAAAGTAATAGCAATTATTCACAAGAAAACTCTGAAGCCCAAAACTCACACAGGTAAACTCTCAAGTCCTAGAATTCAGGAAAATACCCTGCTCAATATCTCAATCAATTTTTACCTCAAGCACCTGTTTCATACACTGTGAGCCATCACCTGTATATAAGCACATCATGCATCACCTTAACATCAATCAATACACTAGAACATCACAAACTAATACTCATCACAAAACACAACACAATTGAATCAAAGTAGTGTAATTCATTCAAGCAGAGTACAATAATCCTACACTACAATGAAGAAAATAATGAAACAGAAACAAAATACAGTTTAACAATCAAAGTAATAAAGCAATAAAAAAAAACATAAGTCCTGTCTAGAATAAAAGTGGCATCCATCAGTAGATGCCAAATACAACTCACCACTCATCATCATCAGAGTCCTCTTCTTCCTCAGCTTCCTCATCCTCATCATTCTCATCTTCGGCATCCTCTTCCATGGTTGAAGCTCCAACTGCTCCAGCTTCACCACCTGCATGTGTTGGGTACTCTGGCCACACCATGCGAGCTCTGTACTCATCCATAGACATTCAGTGCCGCTCCTCAAGGAGATCATATAATTCGCTAATCATCTCGGCTTCCGCTATCTGGCCTCTGTAGAGAGCCTCCATCATGGACATATACATGTCCTGCATGTGAAATGGGGCGGCCTCATGAGAAAGCGCCTGAGCTGGTGGTGGTCCTCTCATGTGCGCCCTGGGTGCCTGTGGTGTGGCATAGTTTGGCCTGGCTCATCCGCTACATAGTAATGTGTAAAGTTGGTGCGTCCAACTCCTTTCTAGGAGCTCTAGTGGTGGTTTGGACACATCAACACCTATAGTCTCACAAAGATGGGTGATCAAGGAGGGGTGTCCCAGGGGTGCCTTGTTTCTTGCAGCACGAGCACAACTTTGGATCTCATTAGCTATAACCTGCCCAATGTTGATGTTGAGACCCCTGAGAACACAGTACAGGAAGGTGGCCCTCTGGACAGTGATGTTTGACACATGGGAGCATGCCTGAATGTTGGCATGAGTGAAATCCATCCAGTACTTTTCCCAAGGAGTCAGATGGGGTCTTATGATGTGGATAGGGGCCCCCAACCTGTTTCTCTGAAAGTGCCCTCCAGGCACACCTAAAGTCTGCTCCAGATCATCATAGTCCACTCCTTCCAGCATGGACAATGCATATTGGCATTGCTCCCCCTCCCAGTCTGTACCTAGAAAACTGTTAATGGTGTCAGCATCGAAAGAAATCTTCTTACCTCTTACGTAGCTAAAGTACGTCTCTTGCTCCGCCCTCATTGCTTTTGCATTCGTATAAAATTCTTTTACTATAGCAATGTTGGCGGGAGTGGGGTAGGTTGCCAAGTGACCCCAGTCTCTACTGTTCAACTCCCTTTCAAATTAAGGAGCCAAAGATGGTATGTTGGCCACCTTCCGCTCCATTAGTAGTCTCCTTACCTCCACAGTTGGAAAGTATCTCTCATAAGTTGTAGTTCTGAATGTGTTAGAGTAGAAATGCTCCTTTTCCTTTCTCTTGGTTCCTTAGTCTTTGCTACCAAGAGTCTTGATCCTTTTTATTGATGAGGAAATCATTCCTGCACACAAAGATTCATAAAACAGACACAAAAATCATCAAGCATCAGTCCTTAAAATGAACTCAATAAAAACTCTTCTCATTCAGGCTGAGGGCAAAACAGGGAACCCTCAGCGCCACCTGCATAGAACCAAACAACCAAGAAACAGAAAAAAAAGAAAACAACTACTGTCGCGTTGCGCTTGGGCGCCCCTCAGGGGCGCTTGAGCGGTTCACAGACTCTTCTTTTCTTCCTTTTTCTCTTTCATTCTTGAGTCTATGACCTTCCTACTTCATTACCATCTTCAATTTTCATCAAAAACCTGCAAAACAATGCAAAACAAACATAATATCTCTAGAAACAACTTTTGACTCTCATGTGACACAACTTAAGAGTTTTACTTGATTCTAAGCTTATTTTAAGCTACAAAGGGTGTGATTTAATATCAAATTTATGCATGAAAATAACGGTTTTGAGACCGTTATCATGTATTAGGCCATGTAGTTTAGGTTTGTTTAAGGCTTGTATTAAGGCCTAAGTAGCATAGGATTTTCCTTAAAAGTTAGACATCAAAACCAAGTGAAAAGTGTGTGCCATGTGTCATGCTTCCAGTGGAGAGGATTTTCATTTTAAAAGGTAGCCATATGGCTCCCTAGGAGTGGAGAGCATTTACTTTTAGTAATGGTCACATGGAATTCTAGGAATGGATAGGATTGTGTTTTGTGAGTGGCCACATGTCTTCCCATCATTGGAAAGGTTAGAAGGCCTCATTTTTGGCCAATGAGAGCAAAGGTGGGAGATCAGGCTTTTAGGGTTAGAAGGAGACATCCTTGGCCTATAAAGAGAGGTGTCTCCACCCTTGTATTTCATCTTTGATGTTGAGTAATGTTATGCTGCCCATTTTTGGCCATACTACTCATCTTAGATCAAGACTAGAGCAACCCATGAGGCCCCTCTATTCACCTTCCTCCTTAAGTTGGCCTCACCTCCCTTGGAGCCACCAAACACTACACCACCACCACCATATCTCCTAGAGGCTATGAGCTTCTACCCCATACATACCTTAACTCATCATCCTTGGACCATTTACCACCACATTTATGCACCATTCATCCAAGAAAATACCCCTCCATGCACATCTCCTAGCTTTGGCCCAACCTAGTCAAGGAGGTTGCCATCACCTTCTACTAGTCTCAAGTCCTTCAAGAAGAGGTTCAGAATTTTTGTTGCTCCTAGTCCTGACTGTATCATGCATAAACTAGACACAACCCTAGAAAATATTGTTAGCACAAAAACAAAAACAAACGACACAAAACACAAATTAAAAATAAAATAAAATAAAATTAAAATAAAAATAAAGTCAAAGTTAATCAAGAATCACACAAATAAAATGGTTTAAACCGTGAGTCCCCGGCAACAGCGCCCAAATCTTGTTGATGGATCAGCAAGTGTACCGAATCGCACAAGTAATATAAAATTGTAAGACCAATTATCGTGTCCCAAGAGACTCTCGGCACTAGATAGTCTTGTGATGACTCGATTAATTAAGACTTAGAGAAAACGAGATCATTGGTTTCAAATGCAAAGACAAAAAATTAAATATGAATGCAAGTTGATCAATAGCAAAGTAACACAGTGATGAAACAATTTTGTTTTTAATATGAGATGAATATGTTGTTGGGGTTAGATTTCACCAAGTTCCCTCTCATGTATGTAAGAATTCTTCTTTATACATTAATGTTAACGTCACTCACTAAATCACTTAAACCCGATCCCTCGGCGAAATAAGCTTTTCCTTAATCACTAGTTCATGCAATTCCTAGCATTCCTAATAATTAAATGTGAAGATCAAGAGCTTAAGACGACCAAGACTCATACCCTTATCCCTAAGAAATATTACTCTTGGGAGTAATTCAACAAGAACCTGAATTGTAAGGAACCTCCTGGAACTCATGCAATTCATAAATCATGCTATTAATTGAGTTAAAAAAAGCAAGCGCTGTAACAAATGAATTACTCTAACAATTAATGAAAAAACGTATATTATTAAGAATCAATTCAAATACATGAGAGTTCACAAGGTTACATTGTCAGAGGGGCTGCAGCAGAATGGTTCGCGTGGAATAACAAACCAAGAGGGGTTTTAATATAAATGTGTGCCTTTTAATTTCTTCTCAATTTATCTTACTATGCAAATAATAAATATAAATAAAAGAGTAAGGTTGAGAGAAATTTGCACAGATGAATTTTATACTAGTTCGGATCTTACCAATCCTACGTCCAGTCGCTTATCTTAAATCAAGATAAATAGTTCACTAAGCATAAAACAATTACAAACTACATTCACAAAGAAACAATTTCTAAAAGGTTAGAAACCACCTCTCTTGATACCACAAGAGATGAACCTGCACCTCCTTTGAGTCTTCACAAAGGATGAAACACCTCCTCCGAATACTTCACGAAGGATGAAACACCTCCTCCGAATACTTCACGAAGGATGATCTTCTTCCATACACCTCCTCAACTGCACCAAGGATGAACCAGTTATTCCTCCGTCACCGTAGTAGCAATGTACCAGCACCACAGACAAGGGTTTCCTTAGCTGAGCAAGAGCACACAATTCTCAAAGAATTATGAGTATTTTAGCGCAAGGGAAGAGTTGTTGTTGATGGATAAGGAAAGCCTATTTATAGACTTAAGCAAATACTCTTCAATTCTTCGTAACTGGCCATTTAACGCTTGTAATCGATTAATACAAGTGTTAATCGATTAAAATGAGTACAACGGCTAGTTTTCAAAATCCAGAAAACTCTAACAGCTATCTTTAATCGATTATTCTAAGAATTAATCGATTAACTAATCGATTAAAATAGGTAATTGTTGAGGCAAATTGGCAAGTGTACCGAGTCGCACAAGTAATATAAAATGGTTAGACCATGTATCATATCCTAGAGGACTCTCGGCACTAAACAGTTGTGTGAAAACAAGATTAATTAAGACTTAAAAAGAGACCATTGGGTTTGGAAAAAATGTTTTCCCTCCTTCTGGTGCCTTTTTTACCCCTTCTGAGCTCCCTTTTCTTGGTCTTTCATCTCTTCTTCCAGTATTACCTCAATCTTTGTCAAAACAAGGGGAATTAGTCATAAAATCATTGAAATCAACCTCAACTCTCCTATTCACACAATTTATTAAAAAAGGATGAGTCTGAGCAAGTTTCTAAGTGAAAAAAGGTCCTTTTAGTATCAAAATCATATCACAAATAACGGTGTTTTGAACCGTTATCACAACCCCAAACTTAGAACTTTGCTTGTCGTCAAGCAAACAAAATGTAACTCAGCTCTTCAGAACAATCACTACAATGACTCAACCTTTTTCAAAAAAAACTTATTTTAGGACAAGGAATCACTTTTATCAATTCAGCATGAAGATTTCAGTCAAGATGTGCACATGCCTTATTTCAATCAAAGTTAATGTGATGCTCAAATATTTCCAACAGGTGTTATCCTTAAGAATGATCAATCAACCAAGCAAAGATGCAATCAGAAATTCAGAGAACTATTCCTCACCAAGGAAAGTGTTTCACTCAAGTACTCAAAAGTGTTTCACTCAACTCAAAGGTGTATAGTGAGGTGTTTCACTCTGCTATCACAATGTCACACAAATTAATTTTTCCTTTTATTTAACCACAATCAAATATACTCACAAGCAAGTAATCATCACAAGGGCTTTTCATGGCTTGTAACTTGGCTGGGCTAAGAAGGAATTTGATTTTTCTGGTCAGTAAAGTTCCTTGAGTTAAGAGAGACATTTGTGAATTTAACATTTAAGAACAAACTCTCTTTCTTTCTCTCAGTTTTCCCTTGCAGTGAGCTTTTTCTTTTCTTTTGAATTTTATTTTCTCATTTTTTCTTTTCTTTTGCCTTTGCTTTTCGCTTGCTTTTTCTTTTGATTGCTCACTGCCTAGAGAAGTGGGTTGTTACCTGGCAACCCCAAACTTGAACCTTTATCAGTACCTCATCAAATGTTCTCAACTTAACTCAAGGTAAATATTTTTCAAAAAGGTTTTTCAAAACATGCATAAGGCTTAAGGTTCAAAGGTTAGAACAAATTGTTCTCTTTTCAGTGGGGAAAAATTATGTGAAGGCTAAAAGAATAAGGGATAACAAAAGATGACCTTGATCATATGGAACCTGCAAGCAAGTAGTTCAATCACAGAAAATTTTGGCAAAATCATTCATGCTTTCAAAGTAATAACAATATTTAAAAATAACTCTGAGGCTCAAAACTCACATAGGTAAAATCACAAGTTTCAAAATTCAGAAAAACACCATGCTCAGTATCTCAATCAAACTTTATCTCAAGCATCTATCTCACAAATTGGGATTCATTACTTATATCACATCACGCATCATCTCAACTTCAATCAAACAATAGAATCTCATAAAGCGAGACTTATCACATAAAACATGCACAATTGAATCAAAGCAGTTTAGTTCATTCAAGCAGAGCACAATAAAAATAAAATAAAAAAATAAAAATAGAACAAAAACAAAAATTAAAACAAAAACAAAAATTGAATATTAAAAGTTCAGAGAACTGGGTTGCCTCCTAGCAAGCGCTTCTTTAACGTCACTTGGTTGACCCAGTCTCCATCATCATAACATCCATCAGTAAATGTCTAATCACATAGCATCCATTAGTAGATGCTAATTTTTCTTGTCTTCATTGGTATCCCTAAGTAGACACCAATCTTTCTCATCTTCATTGGCATCCATCAGTAGATGCCTAATCACCTAACAACCATCAATAGATGTCTAGTCACCATCCTCTTCCATAGCAGTATCCATCAGTAGATGCTCTCTCAAACTCTTCCAGCATCCATTAGTAGATGCGAATCTTTCTCATCAACATTCTTCAGTAGATGTTAATCTTTCTCTTCTTCACAGCATCCATCAGTAGACGTTGTCAGTACTGCCATCAGAAGCATCGCATAACCTAAAAAAAAAGACTCAAACACACAAAAAGAAAATCAAATCCAAACCACACAAATAATAAAATAAAAAAGGAAAAAAATAAATAAAATAAAATAAAATCAAATCAAATCAAATCAAATCAAATCAAATAAAAATAAAATAAAACAAAATAAAAGATAAAAAAATTCAAGAACTGGGTTCAAGATATTTTTTTCTTTTTGTTGAATTTTTTTTGGAATTTAATATAACGAGGAACCTATTGCAGTGTCCCAATCATAGGAACTTTAATCTCCAATTTCTTGAAGATTTCCATGAAACGCTCAAACTGTTTCTCGTTTTTCTTCCTATGATCCTTCTTTGGGTGAGGAAGGGGTTTTTCATATGATTCTTTCTTTTTTATTTCATCCTTCCCTTCTCTTTTTCTCCTTGGGACACTCCTTAGGGCACAAAGGACTTTTCTCAATTTTTTTCTTTTCTCTCTTAACCCGTTCTTTTTCTTCCTCTACATCCTTCTTTTTTTCACTCAAACATTCCTTTTCTTCTCTCTCTATTTTTCTCTCATCCTCTTTCTTTTCTCCCTTTTCTTTGTCCTTTTCTTTTCCCTCACTTTCTTCCTTTTCTACCTCTTTCTCTTTCTCACTCAAACTTTCTTCTTCTTCTCTCTATATTTTTTTGTTATCTAAAGCCTTGCCACTTTCAGTGATAGTGACTTGACATTCCTTTCTAGGGATACTATTCATATTGGCCCCAAGATCATCCAGCTTTTGAATTATGAATCTGCACTGCACTTCCATCCTTTCAGATGCTGCATGAGTGCTTTCTTGAATTGAGAGAGATTCCTGCATGAATCACTAGAGGGTCTCCTCAAGCTTTGTGGCACTGTTGGCTTGTGGTGGTTCAGTGAATAGTCCACCAACTTGCTCATATTGATTTTGATTTACGCTTGAGTGAGGTTCCCAATAGTAGTTGAAATTAGCTTGGTAGAATTGCATCCGTGTTAGATCATATTGTGAGGCTTGTGAAATTTTCTCTAGAGAAGGTTCTCTAGATAATTTATCTCCTTTAGGCCTCCTTCAAGTTCGTGCACAAAAATTCTAGAGAGAGACTGTTAGTACAAAAATAAAATTAAGCAAAATAAAAATTAGTGATTGTAAAATAAAAAATAAAAAATAAAAATAAAAAATAAAAAAAAGAAAATAAAATAAAAATAAAATAAAGTCAAAATTAATCAAGGATCACACAAATAGAGTAGCTTAAACCGTGAGTCCCCGACAACGGCTCCAAAAACTTGTTAGGGTAAATCGGCAAGTGTACCGAGTCGTACAAGTAATATAAAATGGTAAGACCAAGTATCGTATCCCAGAGGACTCTCGACGCTGAACACTTGTTTGAAAACAAGATTAATTAAGACTTAAAAAGAGATCATTGGGTTTGGCAAAAATAATAAAATAAAACAAAATAAAATTGATTAGTGGGAAAAGAGCACAAAGATGAATGGAGGTTGATTTATATGAGATGGGTATGTTGTTGGGGTTAGATTTCACCAAGTTCCCTCTCATGTATATAAGAATTCTTCTTTATGCATTAATGCCAACGTCCCTCACTAAATCACTTAAAACCGATCCCTCGGTAAATAAGCTTGTCCCTAATTACCAGTTTATACAATTCCTAGCATTCCTGGTAAAAAGATGTGAAGATCAAGAGGTTAAGACAACTAAGACTCATACCCTCATCCCTGAGAAATATAACCCTTAGGAGTAATTCAACAAGAACCTGAATTGAAAGGAACCTCCCTACACTCATGCAATTCATAAATAATGCTATTGTATAAGCAAGAATAAAACAAATGAATTACTCTAACAATTAATGAAAAAGCATATGGAATTAAGAATCAATTCAAATACATGAGAGTTTACAAGGTTACATCATTCCCCAATAACAAATAGAAATTAGTTCCCCATTGACATGGGGGAACTCTATGAACAATGGAAGAAAGAAAGAGAATGGAAGACTAAGAATTGGCTAAGAGTGTATTGTTATGCTCTTCTCTGCTAGGGATGCAAAACCTGGAGCCCCAGGGTCCTTTAAATTGTGTCAGAGGCGTGCCAGAACGAAGCCCGATCCAAAAGAATCAAAACAGAGCAGAAACAAGGCTCGATCCACGTGAATTCTCGCTCAAGCATCGTGGAGAGGCCGCCGAGGCGGCGGACGTCAATTTCCTTCGCTTCAACTGCGCTTCTAGACGCCCAGGCTGTGTGTTTTCCCTCCTTCTGGTGCCTTTTTGACTCCTTCTGAGCTACCTTTTCTTGGTCTTTCATCTCTTCTTCCAGTATTACCTCAATCTCTGTCAAAACAAGGGGAATTAGTCATAAAATCATTGAAATCAACCTCAACTCCCCTTTTTGATGATGATAAAAAACTCTTTTGAATTAAAGCTTTTAGTAATAATCTGTAGTAAAACACAACTTATGGAGGAAAAGAGCCTTAGTGAATAAACACAAGCAAGCAAATAAGCTTTAAACATTTTCTCCCCCTTTTTTATCATAATTAAAAAGTTGTGTTTCATGTTCTTCCCTAAGATAATACTCCCCCTTAATAAAAGCATGTATGCATATGAGCTAAATATATTTCAAATTTAAAGATTCATTCAAACATACACTATAGGAGATTTAAAACATATAATTTTAGGATAAAGAACTTTAAAAAATCATACATTGAACCATATAAGATAGGAATTTTATGTTGGAAAACAGGTAGGCTTCTTTTTACACCAAGAGAGGAGGGGGGGGGTGAATTGGTGGTTTATAAAAATCAAAGTCTTTTCGCAATCTTGAAATCAAAGTATAAAGCTTTTCAGACTTTCTTGAAATGCAAGTAATGAAAATTCATATGCAGTGGAAAAACGTAGTTGACTGCGTAAATATTAAATTCGACTGTAAGTAAAAGTGTAGGGATAGAGAAAATCAAACACTGGTTTTTATACTAGTTCGGCCAACAATGCCTACATCCAGTGTCCTTCCAACCCAGGAAGCAAATGCACTATAATGGTTGTGGTTTTTAAAACAAGGAATTTATAGAAGACCTCCACGTCAAAAATATAAATCTCCTCTCTAACCCTTACCCAAAATATAGCTGCAAAACAACACAACCAGAATTACAGCAAGAATCCCCTATCCTGCAATCTGCAACACCACTTTGAATAGTCCTCAAAGTGAAACCAGACTCCACGAGTCTATCCCCTGTAGTCATAACAGGTACACGCAGCAAGCTTCAAGGATGCCAAGCCAGAACAGATTCTTGATCAATCTAGAAACACCTTCAATGTGCAGAATGTGATCAAGCAATGTGTGCGCAGTCAGTCTCCCTTTAAATCTCGTTCAAGAAAGATCACCACCGTCTTCTTGGAGAGCTTGGAGCACTAAGATCAGATATATCAATCTGAAACAGAAATGAAATTGTCAGTTCATCAAAAGTCTCTGAACATCTTCGTGTTCAGCTAATTTATAGATTTCTGTTTAACAGACATTCTCTGAGTCGAATAAGCTACTAATACAGTCGAATGAGTTATGACAGTTATAACAGTTCAGTCAAACAAGTAGCATACAGTCAACCAAAATAAAAACACATTTAATACAGTTGACCAAACATTCAATGCTCAACTAACTTCTGAAAATATAGCCGTTATAGTGCAAGAGCATAACAAAATTTCAAATCAAACAACTAATATAGTGAATATGTGGCGCACATAGTCGACTTCGACAAATAAGAACATTTTGAAATTATTTCCTTCTCAAAATCTCACAGAGCACTGATTCTCAAAATCTGTACAAAGACTTTACAACAGTCGATTCAATTAATAATGGAGTCGACTTTACTGCAGCATTGTGACACAGTTATAAGTTCACAAAAGTGCTTGTGGTTTTCGTGCATAAAAACATGTGCAATGCATCAGAAATGATGTAACAAGTACAAGCTCAATATGTATGCATTCACATAGCAATATAGCACATAAACATGTTCAACAGATATATCAAACATTCAGCATATGAACATGTAACACAACAACAACATATGTGTGTTATTAAGCAATGTGTTGTCATCATCAAAAATCAGAGTGATATAGATATTGTGTTGTCAACAATCTCAACAATCTCCCCCTTTTTTGATGATGCAAAATCATGATTAATAACCAACCATGTTTGTACAATCAAATGCAAAATAGAGTAAAAAAAGATATAGCACAGTTTAAATACTCTACATGCAGCATATCCAGACAGCAAAATATCAAGCATAATATGAGACAAAAAAACATTTTCCCCCTTTCATAAAGCTTTTCATAAATTCTCTCCCCCTTTGTGCATTAACAAAAAAGGAGTGCTCTAGATATATATGTTGATTATTCCAAACAGAGATGCATCAGTAAAAAAGTGTGCAAATATATGAAATGCAATGATGCTCTCCCAATCACATTTATTCACATGTAACAAGTAACTCCCCCTGAAATGCAGGCATGTGAGTAAAATGTGTATGAATGTAATACTCCCCCTGTCATTATGCATAGATATCAAAACCAGATCAGATGCACAATGCAATACATATAATTAGAGTATACAATCAATATATCACAGAGTTGTATCAAAGACAAGATATCAAATAGTTTAGTCATGCAATGATACAAACTTCAACAATCTCACAACAATTATCTCAAGCAATATATGCAAAATCAATTTAGATTAGAGATAATTGCAGATAATCAAGATAAAATAATCAATCAATTAAAGATAACCAAATTCCAGAACTAGAATTTATAACCCTGTTATTGTGCAGTCGATTGAATTATTTTCCCAGTCGAATACATTGCTTGTCAATGATGTTGAATTCCAGTTGTAGTTTCCAAAGCAATGTTTTTCTTGCAAAACCTTTCAAAGATCTTCCACAGATCAAGCATTTTAGTTATGCAAGAAATATAAAGTAAACAGAAGTCTATATGTAAAGATGTGTAATAGGTCAAACATAATCGACTTCAAACATATCACAGTCAAATCAATCATCATTTTATGCTACTATCATTTAAAATTCCCAGTTCATTTCTAATTTTGAAAAATCTATCTCTGTTCAGAGGCTTTGCGAAAATATCAGCCCATTGATGTAAGGTATCAACATACTCAATCTTGATTTCACCCTTAAGGATGTGATCTCGAATGAAGTGATGCCTTATTTCAATGTGCTTAGTTTTCGAATGCAATACAGGATTCTTTGTCAGATTTATGGCACTAGTGCTATCACATTTTAAAGGAATGTTATCTAGTTTTATACCATAATCTTCTAATTGACTCTTGATCCAAAGAGATTGTGCACAACAGTTTCCAGCTGCTATCTACTCAGCTTCTGTGGTGGATAAAGCCACACAAGCTTGTTTCTTTGAATGCCAGGAGATCAGTGATGATCCAAGTAAGTGACATGGGCCACTGGTGCTTTTTCTGTCAAGTTTGCAACCTCCAAAATCAGAATCACTGTAACCATTTAGAAAAATGTTTGTACCGCTTGGATACCATAGACCTAGGCCTTTGTTCCTTTCAGGTATTTCAAAATTCTTTTTATAGCTGTTAGGTGTGATTCCTTAGGTGATGATTGAAACCTAGCATAGACACATACACTGTGCATTATGTCAGGCCTACTGGCAGTAAGATAAAGTAAGGATCCAATCATACCTCGATACATTTTCTGGTCAACACTCTTACCAGCCTCATCAACATCCAAATAACAATTGGTTGCCATAGGAGTTGCAACCTCCTTGCAGTCCAACATTTTAAATTTCTTCAGCAAATCGTTGCAGTATTTGGATTGGTGAATGAAAATTCCATCTTTAGTTTGCTTGACTTGTAGTCCAAGGAAGTATGTCAGTTCTCCCATCATGGACATTTTAAATTCTTAATGCGTGATTTTCGAAAATTCTTTGCACATCATAGATTTAGCGGAACCAAAACTAATATCATCAACATATATTTGGACATATAGTTTATCCTTGGTTGAGCTCTTGATGAACAGACTTGAGTCTACTTTGCCTCTTGAGAATCCTTTCTTTATGAGAAATTCACTTAACCGTTCATACCATGATCTTGGAGCTTGCTTCAAGCCATATAGTGCTTTTCTCAATTTGTAGACATGGTCGGGATGCTCAAAGTCTTCAAATCTCGGTGGCTGTTCTACATAAACCTCTTCCTTAATATATCCATTCAAGAATGCGCTTTTGACATCCATCTGATATAATCTAAATTTCATTGTAGATGCAATAGCAAGAAGTATCCTAATTGCTTCCAGTCTGGCTATAGGAGCATATGTCTCATCATAGTCGATTCCTTCTTCCTGGCAGTAGCCTTTAGCCATTAATCTTGCCTTGTTCTTTATGATTTCACCAGAGTCATCCATTTTGTTCCGAAAGACCCATTTTGTACCTATAACTTGTAGATCAGGTCTTCTAGGAGTGAGTTCCCATACATTGTTTCTTCTGAATTGGTTCAACTCTTCTTGCATGGCCATCATCCAGTTTTCATCACTTAATACCTCCTCTACTCTCTTAGGCTCGATTTTGGATACATAGGCAACATTCATGAAGAATTGATTTAGTTGCCTTCTTGTGGATACGCCTCTTGAGATGTCACCAATAATGTTGTCAGTAGAAACATTTATTGGTACTCTCCATTCTTTAGTCGATTCCGTTCTGGGAGAGTCGACTTGTTCATTACTGTTGTCCTTGTCAGTGGGTTCATCAGGCACTTCTTCTTCTCTTGCTGAATTTTCATTTTTTTCAATTAAGTCCTTGACGTGTTCAGATACATTAGGAGCCATGATAAACTCATCAAAAGCACCATGAATAGATTCCTCAACATTCATAGTCCTTTTGTTGTACACCCGGTAAGCTTTGCTGTTTAAGGAGTAACCAATGAAAATAGCTTCATCTGCTTTGGAGTCAAACTTGTCGAGGTTCTCTTTACCATTATTAAAAAAAAACATTTCCTTCCAAAAATTCTCAAATGTGAGATGTTTGGCTTTCTTCCTTTTAGCAACTCATAGGGAGTTTTCTTTAATATTGACCTTATGATAGTTCTATTCAGCACATAACATGCAGTACTAACAACATCTGCCCAGAAATATTTTGGCATATCTCTGTCATTTAACATTGATCTTGCAAGTTCCTCAAGGGCTCTGTTTTTCCTTTCAACAACTTCATTTTGCCGTGGAGTTCTGGGTGCTGAGAAGTAATGAGCAATTCCCATTTCAGCTATAAAGTCATCAAAATCTTTGTTTGGAATTCTCCTCCGTGGTCACTTCTGATAGCCTTAATCTTGAGGTCTATTTCATTTTGAACAGCAGCAGCAAAGCGTTTGAAAACTTTGAGAGTGTCATTCTTGGCTGCAATGAAGTAAGTCCATGTATACCGTGAATAGTCATCAACAATGACTAGTCTATATGAGTTCCCTCCGAGACTTTTTGTTCTTGAAGGTCCAAAAAGATCCATGTGAAGTAATTGTAGAGGTTTCATGGTTGACATGTCTCTTTTACTTTTGAATGGCTTTTTGGTTTGCATCACATAATATGTCTGTAGTGTATTGAATTTTGGGCAGACCATTTACCAGGTTCTTGGAGACTAGTTTGTTTAATTGATTCATACTGATGTGAGCGAGCCTCTTGTGCCATAACCAAGCATCTTCTTCCTTAGTTATCAGACAAACAATAGAGTCGAAAGGGTTGTCTGTGAAGTCGATTACATAGATGTTGTTCAATCTTTTTCCCACCAGTAGTAACTCATCTGTTGTCCTATTGCTGATCAGATAGTATTTGGGCTCAAATTTGATCTTTAAACCTTTGTCGCATAGCTTACTAATGCTGAGTAGATTGTGGTTTAACCCTTCAACAAGTAGAACATTTTTAATTTCATAGGATGAAGGAGTTTTTATTTTACCTATACTAACGATTCTTCCTCTATTATTATCACCATACGTGACATTACCAGTAGCCTTGTAGGAGATGTTAGAGAACTTTGTGGGATCCCCAGTCATGTGTCTCGAGCAGCCACTGTCAAGATACCATGTGGAACTTTAGGATAGTTGTTTCATATTAGCTTTGAAAATTCTGGATTTTGCCATCATAGTGAATTCTTCTTTATTCTTGGCCTTCTTGATATCAACTGAATAACTTTATCTGATCTTCTTGCTCAGAAACCTTGTGATTCTGTTGTCTGATAGATTTGATCTTTGCGTTTCTGGATAAGGTTCACTGTCTTGAATTGCCTTATGTTGTAAGTTTCCTGTTTCAAAGGATTCATAGAAACCATCAGTAACAGACTTTGACTTCTTATTACAGGGTGTAGTTACAAAGTCAATTTTGAAATCATAAGTCCTTTTAGAATGCGAAACAAAAGTCATCCCCAGGTATATAGTAGAATCAAAGAAAAATAGAGTCGACTAGTTTTTCAAATATTTTATGAAAACCAGCTCTGGTTCCAATTGTTGGAAAACAGGTAGGCTTCTTTTTACACCAAGAGGGGGGGGGTGGTGAATTAGTGGTTTATCAAAAACAAAGTCTTTTCGCAATCTTGAAATCAAAGTATAAAGCTTTTCAGAATTTCTTGAAATGCAAGTAATGAAAATTCATATGCAGTAGAAAAACATAATTGACTGTGCAAATATTAAAGTCGACTGTAAGTAAAAGTGTAGGGATAGAGAAAATCAAACACTGGTTTTTATACTGGTTCGGCCAACAATGCCTACTTCCAGTGTCCTTCCAACCCAATATGCAAATGGACTATAATGGTTGCGCTTTTTACAATAAGGAATTTATAGAAGACCTCCACGTCAAAAATATAAATCTCTTCTTTAACCCTTAACCAAAATATAGCTGCAAAACAACACAACCAGACTTGCAGCAAGAATCCCCTCTCCTGCAATCTGCAACACCACTTTGAACAGTCCTCAAAGTGAAACCAGACTCCATGAGTCTATCCCCTGTAGTCACAATAGGTACACGCAGCAAGCTTCAAGGATGTTAAGCCAGAACATATTCTTGATCAAACCAGAAACACCTTCAATGTGCAGAATGTGATCAAGCAATGTGTGCGCAGTCAGTCTCCCTTTAAATCTCTTTCAAGAAACATCACCGCCGTCTTCTTGGAGAATTCTTGGAGCACTAAGATCAGAGATATCAATATGAAACAGAAATGAAATTGTCAGTTCATCAAAAGTCTTTGAACATCTTATTGTTCAGCCAACTTATAGATTTCTATTTAACAGACATTCTCTGAGTCGAATAAGCTACTAATACAGTCGACTAAGTTATGACAGTTAAAACAGTTCAGTGAAACAAGTAGCATACAGTCAACCAAATAAAAACACATTTAATACAGTTGACCAAACATTCAATTCTCAAAATTTGTACAAAGACTTTAGCATAGTCTATTCAATTAATAATGGAGTCGACTTTACTGCAGCTTTGTCACACAGTTATAAGTTCACAAAAGTGCTTGTGGTTTTTGTGCATAAAAACATGTGCAATGCATCCAGAAATGATGTAACAAGTACAAGCTCAATATGTATGCATTCAGATAGCAATATAGCACATAAACATGTTCAACAAATATATCAAACATTCAGCATACGAACATGTAACACAACAACAACATATATGTGTTATTAAGCAATGTGTTGTCATCATAAAAATTCAGAGTGATATAGATATTGTGTTGTCAACAATCTTAACATTTTATAGCATACAAAAATATGGTTAAATTTTCAAAAATGCACAAAAATGCACAAAATGAAAAAAAAATTGCAATCCTAAGAGATTTCTAAAAATCCTAGATCTCTTCTAATGTTTACCCCTTTAGATATATCTCCAAATTCGTTGTGTAAAGATATTTTGTTGAGATCTTCGTTTTGGGGATTGTCATCATTCTTTGCTTCATTTGTTGTCTTCTGCAAGTCTTCATCATTACCTACATCTTATTCAATTGACTCAAGAGGTTTTGCCTCAAGGTCCAAAATTTTATGATAGACAACATGCTTGGAATAAAAAATTTCTTAAAATTTGTTTTCCATTAAAAAAAATCTTAAAAGTTAAACAATGTCCTTTGGGTTATATAAAAAAAATTGAGATCATTTTACAACCCAAATATATCTACCACTTGGAACACCATAATGTTTAATTTTACATTTATTTGAAGTATGACCATTTTTCATACAATAAGAGCATGATATAAAGTTTGTGTTCCTATAAGTTGTTCCTTCTTCTACCTATGTTTATTTAATTTTAGGAACATACTTATTTTTAACAACGTTATTTTTATTATTTTTACTGCATTATCCTAAGGTTGTGTTGTTTTGTAATTTCTTAAAATTTTCATAAGAATCACATTCATCACTACTAATATATTACCTTTTTCAAAAATAAAATTTTATTTTTCAAATCTTTATTTTCTACAAAAATATTTTCAAAATTTAATTTCAATTTTTATTTTCTTCAAAAATATTTTCAAAATTTAATTTTAAATTTTTATTTTCTTCAAGAATAATTTCAAATTCTAATTTAAATTTTTATTTTCTTCAGAAATATTTTCAAAATTTAATTTTAAATTTTTAAAATCCTTTTTCAATTTCTTATGAGCTTTATCTAATTTTTCTAATTCTACTATTAAAGCAACATAAGTTTCATGCAATTCGCTTTCACTATATTGACTATAATTATCAGAATCGCTAGATGTACTTACTTGGCTTCCAGCGTCATCGTCTGCCACTAAACAAATGTTTGCCTCTTCATCAGATTTGCTCAAATTATAAATTGTTTCACTGTCATCCTCTTGAAGAATTTCTTTTCCTTTATTTCTTCATTCTTCTTTTGATTTCGGCAGTCAACTATCAAGTGTCCCCTTTCTCCACAACCATAAAATTTATAGTGTGAGGAAGATCCTTGATTTTCTTTCTTTTCAAATTTTAATCTTCCTTTGTCTTTTGATTTCATGAACCTGTTGAGGCTTTTTATCATGAGTCTCAAATTTTCTTCATCTTCTGAGTTTTCATCTTCTATTTTGTTCTTGCTCCTTTCTACCTCAGATTTTAAGGCTAGACTCTTTTTCTTAGTTTTGGCTTTTGCTTCTTCTTCATCTAGTCTTCCAAGGTTAAGTTCATGCTCTCTCAACTTTCCGAATGATGTCGCAATAGTCATTGTGTTGAGATTTTGTGACTTAGAAATTGCAGTCAGTTTCGGTTGCCACGACCTGTCTAAATATTTCAAAATTTTTATATTGAGTTCATCAATTTTGAAAGACTTACCTAGTCCAATTAGATTATTAACAATGTTGGTGAAGCGTTTCTAAACGTCTGATATTGTTTCTCCTTGCTTCATCTGAACATTTAATATTCCTGGATCACTTTAAATCATCTGTACCTTCGTGGGTTACTCTTAGCACTTCCCACATTTCTTGAGCAGTCTTATAAACAGAGATCTTGTAAAACTCGTCAACAGTTAAAGCAGATGAAATAATATTACGAGCTTTTACATCGTTTTGAAACCTTTTCTTTTCTTCAGCAGTCCATTGAGCACGAGGCTTTGGTTCCACCAAATTGTCAACAGGAACAGACGAACCAAATGTAATAACATCCCAAATCTCACAATCAATAGACTTAATAAATATTTGCATTCTAACCTTCCATAATGCATAATTTTCACCTGTGAATATGGGTGGTCTATTGATAAAAGCACCCTCTGCAAAGGTTTGATATGATCCTGCCATTTGAATAACTATCAAATCGAGCTCTAATGCCAATTGTCAGAGCAGCTGCAGTGGATGGTTAGCATGGAATAACAACCCAAGAGGGGTTTTAATATAAACGTGTGCCTTTTAATTTCTTCTCAATTTATCTTACTATGCAAATAATAAATATAAATAAAAGAGTAAGGTTGAGAGAAATTTGCACAGATGAATTTTATATTGGTTCGGATCTTACCAATCCTACGTCAAGTCGCTTATCTCAAATCAAGATAAATAATTCACTAAGCACAAAACAATTACAAACTACATTCACAAAGAAACAATTTGTAAAAGTTTAGAAACCACCTCTCTTGATACCACAAGAGATGAACCTGCACCTCCTTTGAGTCTTCACAAAGGATGAAACACCTCCTCCGAATACTTCACGAAGGATGAAACACCTCCTCTGAATACTTCACGAAGGATGAAACACCTCCTCCGAATACTTCACTAAGGATGATCCTCTTCCACACACCTCCTCAGACGCACCAAGGATGAACTAGCTATTCCTCCGTCACCGTAGTAGAAATTTACCAGCACCACAGACAAGAGTTTCCTTAGCTGAGCAAGAGCACACAATCCTCAAAGAGTTATGAGTATTTTAGCACAAGGGGAGACTTGTTGTTGATGGATAAGGAGAGCCTATTTATAGACTCAAGCAAATACTCTTTCATTCTTCGTAATTGGCCATTTAACGCTTTTAATCGATTAATACAAGTGTTAATCGATTAAAATGAGTACAACGACTAGTTTCCAAAAACCAGAAAACTTCAACGGCTATCTTTAATCGATTATTCTAAGAATGAATCCATTAACTAATCGATTAAAATAGGTAATAATCGATTATTTCCGTGCTAGTTGAGTTTTTGGCACCTATAACGTTTTAATTGATTAATACTTGATTTAATCGATTAAAATTGTGCGTTTTTTATTCTGAATAGCAGATATAAAGTATGAAAGTACATGAATCAAAACCTACTACAAATTTAAGTCCTAAATATTAAACTACAATTATTACAAAATCTTTTTATAACAAAAACAACTCTTCAGAAGATCTTCATGAATCTTGATATATCTTGACTTGATTTGGGCATCATCTAAACTTCATATTCACCATTTTGCTAACATACATCATCCCCCAACAACAAATATAGTTTAGCTCCCCACAGACATGGATAAACTAGATGAACAATGGAGAAGAATGAGATAGGAAGACCTTAAAAATTGGAGATGGAAGCTCCCGCATCCAAATCCGCCTATAGAGAGTGAAAGACTGTGCTGCTGCGCTCCTCTTACCAAAGACACTGTTAAACCCCTGGCAAGTGTACTAGATCGTATCAAGTAATAATAGATGGTAAGACCAAATATCATTCTCCCAAAGGACTCTTAGGCCTTAACTTTCATGTAAAGAGATCGCATAAGACTTGAGAAAAGAATTAAATTTAGGTTTTTGAATGCAAGACGAAAATAAACATGCAAAATGCAGTAAATCAATTGGCTAGAAGAAACTATGGATGAATGGAGTTGTTGGGGTTTACAATTTCATCTTATCCACCCTCTTATATCTATTCTTCTTATTTAATTCGCCTATTTAACGTATTGTCATGCAAACTTTCTTGGTCTACCCTAAACTCAATCTCTTGGCGAATAGAGCCTATTACTAATTACTGGCTTGCTATCTTTAGCCTCCCCTAGTAACTAATAATGCATGATAAACGGAAGCAAAATACAATTGATCATCCTACCCCTATCTCTAGGCGATATTAGCTTAATCAAGGAATTCCCCCCAGTTCATGACATTATTGTACGTCTCCGTATCAATAAAGACAAACAACATTTACCGAATGAGTTAAACAATAAAAGCATTAAGCAAAGGTAAGGAACCCAATAATTGATAATATAGGCATATGAGAGCATATGAATAAAACAAGAATTTCAATATAAGAGAGTTTCAAAAGATTACATTGTACCCCAACAACAAAGGGTTTAGGTCACCATAGACATGGAACTAGATGGAATTAAATGAAAGTATGGAAGAATAAACCCTAAATTTGGTAGATTGGAGCCTAAGCATCCAAGGAACCACCTCCAAGGCGTGTAGAACAGCTCTGGACGTCTCTGCCTGCCAAAAAATTACTCTGAGGGTCGCACTCGGGTTATTTATAACGCATAAAAGTAACAGAATTTAAGCCCAGGCCCAGCACTGCACCGCTCAATGCCTAATTTGGCTGCTCAGCGGTTTCCCTCTAATCGCCCGACCGCTCAGCGGTCCCCCAAGCGAAAACAGGCAAAACTGGCGCTCAGCGCCCAAAACTGCCGCTCAACGGTTTGGTTAACTGGTTGACTTTTCTGGTTGATTGGTTGACTTTTCTGGATTCTGGTTGACTTTTGTCCACCGCAACCATTTGATACTTCAACCTTTCTTTCAATTCATTCCAAAAAAACCTACGAAATCAAGGGAAACCAAGCATAAAACCAAGAAAACCAACTTTGACTCTCTTATTCTTTAACTTAAACAAAATGCATGATTTCAAGCTAATTCTAAGTCATAGAGGTTGTGTTTTGATAACAAATTAATGTATAAAAATAAAGGTTTTCCAACCGTTATCAGATACAAAACCTAGGACATTTGGGTACTTTAAATAGAGCGAAACAGAATAGAAACGAAGTTTGGCCCATGTTGTTGGCGCTCAAGCGCCCCACTTAGGGCACCCGGGCGGTGAGCGGTGGTTCCAGGCTCTTAAGCCTAAAAAAGGGGTGCCCAAGCTTCGTGCTTCTGCCACTCAAGCGCCCAAAAGGGGTGCCCAGGCGGTGAGCGGCACTCTTCTGCGCTTAAGCCTCCAAAAAGGGTGCCCAAGCTTCGAACATTCCTCCCTTTATGTGTTTTTCCAGGCCTTTCTGAGCTCCATCTCCTTGGCACTTCATCTCTGCTTTCTGTATTATCTATTTTCCTGCCAAAACAAGGGAAATTAGTCATAAAATCATCAAATTCAACCTCAACTCTCTTATTCACACAACTTAAAAGAAAATCATGATTTCAGGCAAGTTTCTAAACAGAAAAAGGTGCATTTAGTATCAAAATTACATCACAGATAACGGTATTTTGAATTGTTATCACCATCTAATGAACGAGTTTGATGGAGAAGCACAAGGGTTTATTTACATCTCTTCATCTTCTATACCATCAAATGAATGAGTTTGATGAGGAAGCGCAAAGGTCTATATGCATCTCACAAGTAACTCTAACATTTATATATAAATATTCAAATAATGTAATTTTTCATTTCTATTTTCTGAAATTGATTGAGGATGTTTTCTTAAATATTACTAGAAAATATTACATCTCTGGATAAAATCTCAACAACAATTGAAACCTAATAAAAATAAAAATGTAATTTCATTTCCTTAACAGATAGCGAATTCCTGCGGATACGGGTAGTATAATACTTGAACTCGACCCAGTATTGAGCGGGTACTAAATTATTCGTTCCCCACGGGTGTTTATCCCTTGCAAGTACCAACTATAAGTGCAAATATTTTTGTCATCCCTGATTGTATGATTAAAACACACACTTTACATCATACATATCAAACAAGTTCTTATGCAATTCCAAACATGAAACGATAAGTTTATGATACCACCTAATGCCATAGATCACCGCCCAACGATAAGGTGTCCATGGAAGTACTTTGTTGCTCAGCAGCTCGCCCAAATTGGCTTTGATCCATGTATGAGTGAGGTTCCCACCAGTGGTTGAAATCATTTTGGTAGAATTGAGTGCCCATATAATCAAATTCTCGTTCGTACTGCATCCTGCAAACATTACGCACAAAATCCTAGAAAACATTTATTAGAACAAAAATAAAAACAAACATAAAATCAAGTCAAATTTAATCAATTTACACTACTAGATAAGTTAAACCATGAGTCCCCGACAATGGCACCAAAAACTTGTTAAACCCCTGGCAAGTGTACCAGATCGTTATCAAGTAATATAATTGGTAAACCCAATATCGTTCTCTCAAAGGTGTAAATCAATATCATAAAACTTGTAAAGAAAATTAATTTGTGGTTTAAATGCAAAAACAAAAAGTAAACATGCAAATGCAATTGATTCAATTGGCTAGAAAAAGGTATGGATGAATGGAGTTATTGGGGTTTACAATTTCATCTTATCCACTCTCTTATATCTACTCTTCTTATTAAATTCGTTTTATTATCTAATTGTCATGCAAACGTTCTTAGTTTACCCTAAACCCGATCCCTCGGCGAGAAGAGCCTACTACTAATTACTGGCTTACTATCCCTAGTCTCCCTTAGTAACTAGCAGTGCAAGTACCACATAAGCAAAATACAATTGATCGTCCTACCCCCCTATCCCTATGTGGTATTTGTTGATCAAGAATTCCTTATCAGTTCATGAGTTCCCCGTATGTCCCCGTATCGACAAAGACAAACATATATTTATTAAATGAGTTAAATGATAATAGCATAGACCATAGATAAAGAACCCACAATTGATAATAACAGCATATGCAAGCATATGAATAAAATAAGAGTTTCAATATAAGAGAGTTTCAAAAGATTACATTGTTCCCCAACAACAAAGGGTTTAGTTCATCATTGACATGGTGAAACTAGATGAAATACAATGGAAGAATGGAAAAGCAAACCCTAGATATGATAAAATGGAGCCTAAGCATCCAAGAAATCTTCTCCAAGGAGTGTAGAATAGCTCTAGACGTCCTCTTCTGCCAAAAGAATACAAACCCTAGGGTGTCTAAGTCTTTAAATAGGACATAAAAATAACAGAAAACAAGTCCAAGCCCAAACAGATCATAAAAATCATAGAAAACAGGTTCAGGCCCGCGTCCCCAGCGCTCAGCGCTCAAAAACGGAACTCAGCGGTTTGCCAACTGCCGCTCAGCGCCCAAAACTGCCGCTCAGCGCTCTGGTCAACTATTTGACTTTTCTGGTTGACTAGTTGACTTTCTGGTTGACTGATTGACTTTTCTGGTTGACTGGTTGACTTTTCTGTATTCTATTTAACTTTTCTGCACTGCAACCCTTGATACTCCAACCCTTCTTTCAAATCATTCCAAAAACCTACAAAATCAAGGGAATTTATTGATAAAATCATAAAACATATTGATGGGTGTCGCAACCCACACAAATTTAATGTGCAATTTAGAAATGCAGTATAGCTAGGAAATGACTCCTAGGTCGTCTCTCAAGGACCAATTTTGCGGTTCAAGAATTAAGTCACACACGAACTGGGGGGGTTGTGAAAACGTTGTGGTGAATACGGATTAATAAAATCAAAACACTAAAGCAAATAGAAATGCAAACATAGATCTAACACGGTTTCAAAGATAGACTGAAAACGGTAGGTCATTAACTTAATTACAATGCTTCCTATCACAGATCACAAAATAAAGTTGTGACTCAAACCTCTAATCCAACAAAGTTAACCAACTAAGCGAAGGTTAACCCTGTTTTCATAAAAGCGAACTAAGCGGACGTAGTGTTAATGTCAAATCTAATTTACACCATGCAGTTACATCAACTAAGCGAAGATGTAACACCAACTGGGCAACTAAGCGTATACCCAATTCCAAGTGCAAACACAGATTTAATATTAACCAAGTCAGAGTGCAAATACAGTTACAGTTCAGAAATCTCAAGGAAACATCATAATATACCTAATGACCAACTGAATTAATTTAAGCTACCATGGAAATTAAATTAACACAACTAGAAACCTTAGACAACATTGAAATAAATTAAAATACTAGACACCAACACTGTTACAAAAAAATTATCTAACACAGTTAAATAAATTTTAATGCAAAACTAAATTCAAGAAATCAAAAGCAACTAATCCTACTATTTAAACTAATTCAAAACAAAGGAATAATCAAACATGCTTTTTCCTACACATTCCATGTGACCAAATACATCGAACAAATGAAATTAAAAGTGCAAATGGCCTAAATGTAACCTCTTGGTCGTGAGTCCAACACACCAACTACCATTCACTTTTTTTCATTCAACAAATAATTTAAAATGTTGCTTCCTTGTGTGCCATGTGCTCCAATATCCAAGACAATAAGCATGTGCCTTAAACATCACTATGAAACTGTGCCTTTATCCCTTTCCATGCAGCAAAACCGGAAACCACACACCAAGGCACAAATGCTGTGAGCTACCAAGTGATTGTTGCAAAAAGTTCTTCAAACCAAAGGCTAAATGAAAGATACTTTGGGTGCTTCAACCAAGGTGCCATGTAAGCAAAGTCAAAGGAAATAAATCATAAAACATTCTCCTCTTCAATCCAATTCACGACAATGCAACCAAGGGTGAACACCAAAATGGCAATATTCCTTCTATGGTAAATGTGTCTCAACATGTGCTTGTCCAAATCGGGTAAAAATTAAATGCACAATTTTCTCTCACTTCCAACCTCATTTTCGGTTTCTCCACCAACACAAACATTCAAATTGCTTTCTCCATTTCTCATCACCGAGAATGCACCAAAGAAACCAAAGTTCAAATTGCAAAATAATACAAGAACAGCAAACCCAAAGTCTATCTTCTTCAATCCAACTTCACACTCTCTTTTCTTCAAACTTTTGACAAAAACAAAATCAAATCCCTAGCTTTCCTTGCAAAACTGTCCAGCCATCATCAACAAAGACAATGTTCCAGCTCATAATTTACTTCCAACCATCAAAACAAAAGCACAAGAAGAAAATAGTTCAAACCTCAAACACCCACACACCAACTCAAGCTTTCTTCACTACAAAACTCAACAAGAACTCCATTTTCGTCATCCAATCCAAGAAAACTAAAAGGAAACCGAAAATACTGCAGCAAAGGAGAAGCAAAATAGAAATAAACCTTCATTCAAACCAATGAACCACCATGAAAATGCAAGCACCACCCTTCAAGCTCATGCTCTCAAATTTCAAGAAGAAATGAAGGGAAATGAGTATGGTTCTCACTTCCACCAAGCAAAGATAAACAAGATTCAAGCAAGAGAAGAAGAAAAATGCATCCTTGTTCATTCAATAGTTGAAAACCGTGGCACACCCAAGCTCTCCATGAGAGTGTTCATACAAAATCCTAAGCAAATGAAGTGTAAAGTGTGCTAGCTATGCAATGTTCGGCCTTCTAGCTACAAATGCCGAGAATCCTTCTAAAATGGTGGGGTCCACCACTAAAGAAACCCTAAGGTTTTTGCCAAGTGTCCCACACAATGGGCTTCTACAAAATTGCCACTAAAAAGGGCCCAATACACAAAATCCTAATTAAAGTTTCTACAAAACTAAGTTACAACTTAATTAAAATTGAAATGACTAAATGAAGATTCTTTAATGACCACGCCACCTCCTAATGCTCCAAAAGATGTCTACAAAATTTCCCTGCAACTAAAAATGCAATTAATAAGCTCAGAAAATTTAAATTAGCAAAAATACGAATTTCTGATCAAATTAAGCAGAATTAGGAAAAACGGGAAAATAATGGACAATTAAACACAATTCCCTGATTTATTTAAATGCAATAAACTAAATAAAGTCAAGAAAATATCAACTCCCACATATCCTCAGCTCTCTTATTCATAAAACTAAAGCAAAATCATGATTCCAAGAAAGTTTCTAAGTCAACAAGGATGCATTTAATATCAATATTAAGCATAAAAATAAGGGTTTTTCAATCGTTATCAGTGTCGCCTAAGGAGAAAGGCTCTCGCCCAACGATAGCCAAATCAGAGAATGTATTATCCATGTGGCACCCAACGCTATTAGTGATGCCTGATCGTATATTAGTACACATAATTTCCCTATTTAAGTTTTGAACTAATTAATTTGGCACTCTTGAGTTAATTCCCACTTAATAAGCCTAAAAATACTTAAAACATTCATGTTCTTTGTTCAACTAGTGTCATAGGACTCAATTCAAAGGCTTCCCAAAGGTATTCCTAATACAATATATCACATATATCATGTTTCTCACAACTCAAAATATAACTCGCTAATACTTGACATATTCAACAATAATACAAACCACAATAAACACTAATTCAAGGTCAAAATCTTATTATATCCAAATCACAACCAACAATTTGAAAAAATAACGAAATGTAAAATTATTAAAGCATAAAAATAATCTTCCTTCACCTTTTAAACAACTTTAATAGATATAAAACCAGCACAAAACCTTTAGCTTTGCATGATGTTCGATCTACACATAGAAACATCACAAAAATGATCAGGTCATACCATTATGGTCACTAATCAATAGAGACTTATATTGATGACTTAAACGACACATGTGACATCCCAAATATATAATAATAATAATAGTCATATAATATAGGCGTCATCATCCAAATAAAAGAGAACAGTTAGAGATAGACTTGCAAATAAGTCTCAAGTTACAGTCATCCAAAAGAAACATCATAGTTAAAACTTAAACATAAAAGACTATCTCAAAATATGTAAGATAACTAAGAGAAATCCTAAGGAGTCTAAGCGACAACATCAGCATCCTCCAATACTTGCTCCAGGGGCACCTCCTCAACATCTGCTCACATCCAAGTGGATGATCATCGCAAAGGAAAAACATAAACAAATAACACACAACATAGAAGCAAGGGTGAGCTAGGTAAACAAACAATATACATACGACACAATCATTCAGTATCATCATGTTTAATTGCATATAAAGAGAACAATCAAAGGCATACAATTCAAACCATGTATCAATTTCTCAACACAACTCATCCGGATTTCTATAACTGTCGAACTATTGGTCGTCTTTGCCCTTGCATAGTTCAACTGGCCCTCCACAACACTATGCAAGGGATAGACTTACCATTTCAAAGCTCCATACAATTATAAAATACAATGACACAATCTCTACAACCACTTCCAATCATCTCACCCTGAGATGACCATTTCATACTTTCACTTTAAAACTTAATTCAAGACATGAACAAACATATACTACAATACATGATCATACAATATCATAGATACTTCTACACCATTCTACTAATCAAAACATATATATAATATTAATTATACTTCAAAAGACCACAAACAACCCAATAAGTCATCAAAATTCGCATGAAACCATTCCATATACATTAACAGACAATAAGAGTCCAAGAAGAACCACTAAACAATACAAAACCCCGTAAATCATACTCAGACAAAGAAAATAGCGTTGGAACCATCACCAACAGTTCCACAAAGGTCCAAAACCCCCAAAACGACCTAAAGAACGTCCAAAAATAATACCCGGAACCCCGAAAACCACCCAAAACTATCCTGGATGATTTTCTGATGACAATAATCGATTATCATACGTAATAATCGATTATTTACGACAGCCTTGAAGAAAATAAGACTTTCTGACTACAATAATCGATTATCAAGTGAGATAATCGATTATTCTTATCAGTATTTGACAACAACCAAATTTTTCTGGTTTTGGTGCATCTTAGACATATCCACATGATCAATTTAGAATCTGTAAAATTAATATTGATATGAAACATGTTTATAGATGAAATTAAAGTCTTGCAATGGTTATTTGGATAGGAATTAGATTTACTACACCAACTCATTCCATGCCATGTTTATAGATGAAATTAAAGTCTTGCATTGGTCAATTTAGAGGACCTCAAACCCAATTCTAACACTTTGTACCTATTTTTACCAATTTAGTGACTCAAACAAGTCCCAATCCACTTGCTAAGACTGCCCCAATGGCCCAATTCTACCCAGAACGCCCACAACCCAAAACCACTACCTCATTTCCTCTCAAGAGACCCCAAAACATTATCTTTTCCCTTAACCTTCTATCCAATTCAACTATAACAAATTTAATACCCCAAAT
The DNA here is from genome assembly GCA_027742785.1 of Vigna reflexopilosa. Lineage (NCBI taxonomy): Eukaryota > Viridiplantae > Streptophyta > Magnoliopsida > Fabales > Fabaceae > Vigna > Vigna reflexopilosa. The sequence goes on along the minus strand of CM050911.1, from coordinate 35,448,839 downwards.
AATCCTAAGCACTTCCAATATGTCCAATTACAACAACTAATTACATACAATTTCAGTTCATGGAATCACCACACAGTTTCACAGAATATGCACTCTAGTTCATATTACTCAACTTAGAAAAATTCAGAAAATTGATCAAACAGCACACCAGTTCCAAATTAAATATGTTTACACATCATACAACCAATTTAAAGAAATAACTAGCTCCCCTTACCTGGAGGTTGAACTGCTAAGTTCACACAAATGCCTCAACGGTGCGTTGCACAGCAAATATGCTACCAGACCCTACAAACCACCCAATGGTGATGGAAGACAGCTCTTAGAACTCAACATTTTGAAGAAAACGGAAAGGGGAAGGCACATTGCACATGAAACCAGTGGACAGTATGCCCTAGGCTCCCAAAAACAGCGGAGAAGAGGAGAAAAATATTTATCGGCTGAAGAACGAGAATCTAATCGGATGGTTGCGAAGCTCTTTGCGCCGGTAATGCTAGGACACCTCCTAATCAAACATGCAATGGTGGAATCAATGTGGAGGCTAGAGAGAAGGAAGAGAGAACACTAGGGAAAATGGTTCTAGAGAGAGAAGCTCTTAAGAAAGAAATGGGTTGAGCTTTTCTGATACGCTTATAAAACTATGCTTGCTAAAAAAATATATAAAAATTGCTCATCCCATTTTCTTTTAATATATATATATATATATATATATACATATATATATATATATATATATATATACATATATATATATATACATACATATATATATATATATATATATACATATATATATATATATATGTGTGTGTGTGTGTGTGTGTGTGCGTGTGTATGTGTGTGTGTGTGTGTGTGTCATATATATGTATATATATTCAAGCCCTTACAACACATGCAACTAAAAGATGACTACATGCAAGGTAAAAACAAATTGCACCAAGAGAAAATGAAAAAACTAACTTACATGATTGGAGAATTTGATCAGTTCAAATTCAATATCTCACATGAGGATCACTCCAATGGTGTCATATCTTTAATCAAATGAACAAGGAGCAAGAAAGATAAGAGAGGAGTCATAGAACTCTAGAAAAGTGGTTTCTAAAAAGATGGTGTGTTTTGAAATAATGAAACTCGTTTATAACAAAACTATTTATATTAAATCCTTTTAATATTAAAATAATCAAGTCTTAATATTATTAAACTACTATAAATTATAAAATACAATGTTAAAGGTCTTTACATTCTCTCCAATAAGAAAAAATTTGGTCCTAAAAATTTTACTCATCAAGTAGAAGGAAAGGTTATGCTCTCCTCATTTTCTCTTATAACAACCACCTAGACTTGTTCGACCTACCAATCTTAACACCTTAACTAACTAAAAACCTTACCTTTGAGTTATGTGATATGGTTCTCAATAACATAGATTAGTCTAGCCACCACTTCCAAAGACAAATTCTTAATCTCAAAACTATAGCTTGAAGGGTCTCAAACCTAAACATGCTAGTTAGCACTTCACACCACCGTACTCTCTTCTTTATGTACCCCTCAATGAACTTAATCATAGACAAGTTTTGGAATACTGACAAGAAACAAACATTCTTGGTAAACTAATCCGCAACCACCCTTAAAGCACCACTCCTCTTTTATAACCTCAATTGGTGGGTAACATAGTCCATAACAATGTTATTCACTTCCAAACTAGAACTTCTAATCTTTGCAGCACAAAATCGATTATGATACACCACCTTCACTTTATAATTTGTTACCCTGTAACCATCCTTCAACAGCATCTTTGTTTTACTCATCACTTGCAGAAACATCATTTCTCTTATTTATCCTCAGAATTGTATCTTTTCTCACTTGAAATTGCTAGCTTGATTCGTTTCTAACGATTCTAAGGTATGACTTAAACTAGGATTGTTTGAGTGTCTTTCCTTAACCATTTTAAGGAACTTATTAGTTAAAGTCAAATGACTACACTAATAAAGTCTCTCCCATAACGAATAGCCAAGATTAGATCCTTGAATTTCTACACCAACTCTAACTCCTTCATCAACAAACCAACAACTTGAACCCTCTTTCTACTTAAAGCATTTACTAAAATGTTCTCACTTCTTAAGTGGCACCATAACTCAATTCACCTCCTTCGTCTCCTTTCTACTTCCTCTATTCAACCTAACACTTCTAGCTCATTGTGATCATTCAACACCTTTAACTAAGCCCCTTAAAGATACACCTTCGTTGTTTTGAAGAAATCCATACTACATCAACCACCAAATCATGAGTAAGATAATTCTTCTCATACACCTTTGTTAACACTTCGGCAAGTGTACCGAATCGTATCAAGTAATAATAAAACGGTATGTCTGGGTATCGTTTCCCAAAGGACTCTTAGGCCTAAACATTCGTGTCAATTGATTTCTTAAGACTTGATGGAATGAAAATTAGGGTTTTAAATGCAAGACTAAAAATAAACATGCATGTAAAGATTGATCAATTGACAGTTGAATTATATGGATGAATGGTGTTGTTGGGGGTTTATGATTTCATCCTAATTCGCTCTCATGTATTTACACATTCTACTCAATTCTACTTCTTTATCAATGTCAGTGCCACTTTCTAAATTCCCCTAATTCCAATATCCTTGTGATTAGAGTCTAATCCTAATTACTAGTTTACTATGTCTAGTCTCCCTAGCAATTGATCATGCATTACATAATTCGCACAGAAGCTTAAGGCAATTGGTCCTCCTATCCCTATGTCTAGGCAATATTGCTACCAAGAGAATTTCCTCATGTCTAAACCTAACTATACGTGTCCATATAGATAGAATCAAAAATCATGATATTGATTAATGTCTTAAGCAAAGCATACAAATATAATGGAGGAGAAACTCTAACAATTGATAAAAGAAAGCATATGAATTAAAGTAAGAATTTCAATACATGAGAGTTTCAATAGGCTTACATTATTCCCCCAACAACAAAGGGGTTTAGTTCACCATAATCATGGTGAAACTAGATGAAAAGAATGAAAGATATGAAGAGATAACCCTAGAATTGATAGATTGGAGCTTCCACATCCAAAATCAGCCTCTAAGGAGGTGAGAAAATGTGTTTCTGCGTCTTCTTCTGCCAAAAGATGACCTCTAAGGGTCGCACTAATATATTTATAAACTATGAAAAATTACAGAAAACAAGCCCAAGACCTAAGTACAGTGCTCAACGCTAGGTTCACTGCTCAGCGGTAGGTGCGACACTCAAGTGGGACGCTCAACGTTCACGCCCAGGCATCTGGCAATGCTGTTACGAAAGAGGCCAGCACTCAGCACTGGATCTGGCGCTCAACGGTGGGTGCGTATCTTTTCCCCTCAGCGTTAGCACTTAAGCGTCTGACAATGTACGAATTGAAGAAATCAACACTCAGCGGTAGATCTAGCGCTCAGTGTTGGGTGCGATTCTTCATTTCTGCCTTTTTCCATCTTTTCTTGAGTCCAATTTCTCCTTACTTCATTATCCTTCATCCAATTCTCGTTAAGTCCTGTCAAAACAAGGAAAACCAAGCATAATACCCATAAAACCACCTTTGACTCTCTTATAACCTAACTAAGACAAAATGCATGATTTTAAGCTAGTTTCTAAGTCATAAATGGTGTGTTTTGTATAAAAATTAAGTATGAAAATAACGGTTTTTGAACCGTTATCACAACCCCAAACTTAGAACCTTGCTTGTCCTCAAGCAAACAAAACAAAACTTAGTCTTTCACCTATCATCAAAATGGTTCAACACATTTAAAACCCCTTCTTTCACAACAAGTCATCACTCAATTCTACTTATCAATAGAATCTAATCAAGATGCACACATGCTCCATATCAACTCATCATAGTGTTCCTAAATTCACATAATCTCAAACAGATACTATTCTTATGAATGATCAATCAACTGAGCATAGATGAAAAAATGAATTCATGGAATCATTCCTCACCAAACAAGGTGTTTCACTCAATCACTCAAGTGTTTCAAAAGGTTCACTCATTCCCTCCACTCTCCACATGTCACATAGAACAAAATTTCCTTTCATTTACCACAATCAATCATCATCACACATACATGCCATCACAAGGACTTTTTCCAAGGCTTATAATGTGGTTGGGCTAACAAGAAAAAATGGTTTTTCTATATCACTAAATCCTTGAGTTAAGAGAGTTATTTACACATTCATATTTCAAGATCAAACTCTCTTTTTACCAATCTCACTCATTCCCAACTTCCCTTTTCTTTTGCATTGAGCCTTTCTTTTCATGCCATTTTTCTATATCTTTTCTATCTTTTTCATACTTTTCATGCTTTTCTCAACACCTTAGCTCAATGCTTATCTTTCTTTTTCAGTTTCCAAACAACACCAAACTTGAACCTTTATCAATACCCCATAATAATTCTCAACTTAACTCAAGTTAAAGATTTTTCAAAAGGGTTTCACATAATGTTTAAGGCTTAGGTTCAACAGGGTAGAACACATTGTGTTCTTCTTCATTGGGACGAAAACTTTTGTTTGGCTAAGAAAGAGTTTACTCCACAAAAATGGCCTTGATCATATGACACATACATGCAATTCAACCAATCATGAAACTTGGGCAATATCATTCATGCATTCAAGTAGATAGCAATCACATCATCAAAAACTCTGGAGCTCAAAACCTCTCATGTAAGCTTCTCTCAACATTCCACATATCTCAAAATCACACCTTCCTTAGCATCATAATCATAATCATAATATCATCATGCATCTGTTCACATAGCTAGTGAACACTATACCTGTATATCAGCATATGGCAATCTCAATCATCATTCAATATCAAACATCATCAATCACACTCATCATGCAATCAAAAGTCAAACCATCATCAGATAAGGTGTTCAAACCAAGTACAATAATCCTATACTACTCAACAGTAGCAAATACAGTTCAGTTACAAATCCAAAGACATAAAATAAAACCCCTGCTTCAATGCACATGGCATCCATCATTAAATGTCATATCATCCCATGTTGTCATCAGAATCATCCTCCTCTTCAGCCTCTGCATCCTCGAAATCATTATCCTCATCATCCTCCATGATTGGAGCTTCAGCTACTCCAGCTCCACTACCTTGTGCCTGCACCTGTGGCCATGCCATCACATTATGGAACTCATCCATAGTCCACCTGTGTGCGGGAGGTGTATCATACATCCCCACTATCATCTCAGTTGTGGCCACCTGCCCTCTTTGAATGGATTCAAGTTTGGCCTCCATCATGGACATATACATGTCCCTCATCTGGAAAGGTTCTGCGTGATGTGCTGGGCCATCCTGTGGTGATCCTCTCCTGGGTCGTCTCTGAGGCACTAGTTGAGTTGCCTCATCTCCTCCGCAATATTGCCTATAATAGGTTGTGTCTATGACCTTCCTAGGCCTCTCAAATGGTGGAGTAGAAATGTCTACCCCAGCTTGATGGCACAACTACGTAATCAAAGAAGGGTGCCCAAGGAGTGCTTTACTACTCACAATGGTAGCGCAACTCTGGATCTCAATTGCGATAATATGTCCGATGTTCACATTAATCCCTCTCAACATGCAATAGATAAACATGGCCTTGTTAACTGTGATGTTCGAGACATGAGAGCAGGGTTGGATGTTAGCATGAGAGAATGCCATCCAATACTTAGCCAGAGGTGTTAAATCTGCTCTCTTGATGTGAATAACCGCACCATTTGGGTTCCTGTGAAAGTGCCCTCCAGGCACACAAAGTACACTCCTAATATCTTCAAAATATGTTCCCTCTTTCACATTCAGTGAATACTGACACTGCTCACCTGCCCACGCATTGTTCAAAAAGCTATTGATTGTTTCAGAATCATATATAATAATCTTCCCTCGAACATAGCTCATATAGTCCTGATTATGAGAACCCATTGATTTAGCATTTGTATAAAATTCTTTTACCACTGGTATGTTGGCAGGCGCATGGTATGTGGCCACTTTCTCCCAATTTCTTCTCTCTATATCCTCTCCAAACTGTGGAGCTAAGTCTGGGATCCATTCTGCTTTCCTCTCCATCAGCAGACGTCTTTCTTGAACAATTGAATGGTGTTGCTCATGCCTCCTGATGATGAATCTATGAGAGTAGAACCTCTCTGGTTCTTTCCTCTTATTCCCTATAGCCTTGATCCTCTTTCTAGATGATGATGTCATTCCTACATCAAATATAATTCAAAAGACCAAAGAATACACCATTAAGGGTTAACTAACCATAAAATCCGTCCTAATTCATCCCTATCCAGCGTTAAAGCTAAAATAGGACCCCTCAGCGTCACCTGCATACAACAAAAGCAAGCACAACAAGCCATTTGCCAGACCACCGCCCAGCGGTGGCTCACCGCTCTGTGGTGATGGCGGCATTTTTTCAAGACTCCTCCTAAACACTTCGAATCTCCACCCAAATGTCAATTTCACAGTTCCTATCCATAACAACACATTTTAATCGGTCCAAAACGTTTATATTCCAACAAATCATGCATAGAAATCAAAAGCCCTAAATTTTCATGCTTCTACGCACATTTTCATCAAGTTCATATTTTAGAAACCCTAGAATGAAAAATGTATGACTTACTTGGGTGAAGAGACCTTAAATGCTTGAAAAGTGCTCCTTGGATGATGAATATACCCCAAATGCAGTGCTCTCACAAAACCCCTAACTTTGATAATGGAGTGATGCAAAGATAATGGAGAGAGGGTTTTAAGAGAATGGGTGAAGGGAAGAGTGTAGAGAACTCTTTGGAAACCTCTTGAGAGTGCAAAAGGAGTGTGAAGGTCGAATAAGGCAGCTTGGGCGAAACCTAAACGGTGTTTAAAATGTGGAAATGGGCCTCCAACGCTAAGCGTTATTTAAAAGCCCGAAACCCCTCTGCGACGCCACCGCTCAGTGCTGGTCTAACGCTGGGTGGTGGGTGCGGTTTTAGTTCTTCCCCCTTTTTGGCCTGCCTAAGTGTTATTCAACTTGTATCACTCGATTTCAACTCTCAATTTTCAATTTTTATGCAACTCCCCTCTCGTATGCAATAGTCAGGTCCTACAATGCAACTAGAACAGACTTAAGACAAGATAAATAATCAACTGGGTTGCCTCCCAGGTAGCGCTTGTTTAACGTCACGAGCCTGACCCAAACCTTTTTAACACTCATGATTAAGTGAAAACCTTACCAACACCCTTCAGTAGGTGTACCTTCCGGTATCCTTCAGTGAATACCTAAAACTTTCTTAGCATCCCTTAGTAGATGCTACCCAATAAACAATGTTTAACAAAATTCAAAATTACAAAACCAAAAATAAAGAAAATAATGTTCATAAATCACGGGGGTGCCTCCCAGCAAGCGCTCTTTTAATGTTACTAGCCTGACACAGTAAAGCTCACGTTCCATCCTTCATGTTGGTATCTTCTTTGCCTTCATCACACCAACTCATCAACTGCTTTATGTCCACCTTTTTGACTCTCCTAGAGTATGGAGCCTCAATCTTTATCCCTTCATTCTCTTTAAAACCTTTCACCACCCACAGCTTCTTGTATCTCATAGGAGTACCAGGCTTGAATGGTTCATTCTTCAAGTCAAAGTGAAATGTCCCTCCTTTGTCAACTTTCTCTTCTTCCTGCACCTGCATTAAAACATAGTTATTACCTTTGTTAACCACTTTAGCAAATTTAGGTTTAGCAACTAGTGCATCCTTCTTTGCAGCTTTGTGACTATTCTTCTTTTTTACTCGAATATGCTTCTCTTTAAAGACATTATAGATCACCTTTTCTTCTTGGTCTTTAAGCATAATGACCACATCATAAACATTAATGAATACCCGAGCCATCTTCATAAACGGCCTTCCAAGAAGAATCGGGATCTTATCATCCTCTTTCATCTCTATCACTACAAAGTCAACCAGGAATTCAAGACTTTCAATTCGAATCACAACCCCCTCCACCACACCATAGGGTTTCTTTAATGATCCATCCACCATGATTAAAGAAATCTTTGTTGGCTTCAATGTAAGACCATCAATCTTCTTCAGCATAGATAAAGGCATCAAGTTAATACTTGACCCTAAATCAAGTAAAGCTTTCCCTATCTTCATACTCCCAATGGCGCAAGGAATTGTAAAACTTCCTGGATCCTTCACTTTTGGAGGGTCTTTTCTCTTCAAAGAGTCACTGCAACCTTCCTGTTCCTCAGTAACCTTCGCCTCAAAATCTATCTTTTCTCCAAGATATTTCTTTATACGCCTTGCATAAATAGGAATTTGTTGAAGTGCTTCGGTCAACGGTATAGTAATCTCCATTTGATTCAAGATTTCTCTAAAACGCTCACACTTACTCTCTTCTTTCTCTTTCCCCCTTGGGTAAGGAAGAACTATCTCTTCTTTCTCAATTTTATCTTCTTTTTCTATTTTTTTCTCTCTCCTCTTCTCTTTTTCTTCTCTCTTTTCTCCCTCACATATTTCTTCTTTTTCTTCTCTCTTTTCTAACTCAACACTTTCTTTTTCCAATCTTTCCTCAACCATGCTCACCACAACCTTATAATCTTCTTTAGGGTTAACTTTAGTATTAGCCCCAAATTGATTCTTCTCTGTGACCTCCACCCTTTCGGATAACTAACCAATCTGCATCTCCAAACTCCTGAAGGTAGCGTCATAGACCTTGCTATTGGAGTCATACACGTTCAAAATTTTCTTGAACTTCTCATCAAGATTATTCAATTTTTCAGTCAAAACAGATACATGTTGCCATAGTGGTGGTTGTTGTGGTCTATTAAATTGGCCTCCAGTTTGTCCAGTTTGATTATTCTGACTTTGCCCAATGCTTGGGTGATTCTTCCAACCTTGGTTGTAATTACCTTGGTTGAAATTACCCTGGCAGTATTGAAACTGATTGCCCATGTAATTTGCTTCTTCTTCTTGGTCCTCTTCTGGAAAAGCACATTGACCATTGATATGGTCACCACCACAACGGTCACAAAGTTGCTATTCTACCTGCGAAACATTCTTCAACTCGTTAGCCATTTGAGCAATAGTCCTTGCCAGATTCTCCAATTGTTGAGTTAGAAGCTTGTTCTGTGCAAGAAACGCATCTTCAGTAAGCAATTAAAAAACTCCCCTCTTTTGAACTGGTACGCCCCTTTCACTATGAGTTTCATTCTCGTTAGCCGCCATACTTTCTATCAACTCATAGGCTTCCTCAGTATTCTTCCTTTTCATATTTCCTCAAGTTGAGGCATCTAGCATAAGTTTGTGAGAACTACAGCTGTCTCATCAAAACCATGCACATGCGTCTTCCTCAGCAAACTTTTATATCTGTCCCACGCTTGGCCTAGGGTTTCCTCCATGCCCTGCCTAAAAGAAGAAATCTCCATCTTTCCTTTGTTGATTTTAGACTGTGGAAAATATTTATTCAAAAATTTTGCCACCACAGCCTCCTAGGTTGTAAAGCTGTCCTCCGAAAAAGAGTTTAGCCACAGTTTAGAATTGCCTCCCAATGAGAAAGCAAACAAGCTAAGTTTGATTACTTCATCCGGCACACCATTGATCTTCATTGTGTTGCATATCTTAGTGAATGTGGTGAGATGATCATATGGACTTTCGTATGACAGTCCATTAAACTGGTTGCTTTGCACCAAGTGTATCAATGTCAGTTTAACTTCCATTTTCAGTGCATTGACCCTCGGCCTTGCAATGCTGTTAAAGTGTTGAGGGCCAACCACATTAGTTGCATTCGCCAGAGTACGTCTAACAGGAGCTCTCTCCTTCGCCATCTCTTTTATGCTCTGGTTGGATGCTTCTGGTGAGGGTTGCAACAGTCTCTCAGGAGAGGGGAATAATTCTCTAGATGATCTTCGAACTTTCCCTCTCCTTTGAATTGCACTCAAACCTTCAAGAAGAGATTGTTGATTTTTCTTGCTCCTAGTATGAATTGTATCCTACATACACAAGAAACAAAACCCTAAAAAGCACTTTTATATAAAAATAAAACAAAAACAAAAATCAAGTCAAATTAAATCAATAATCACACTACTAGAATAGTTAAACCACGAGTCCCCGGCAACAGCGCCAAAAACTTGTTAACACTTCGGAAAGTGTACCGAATCCTATCAAGTAATAATAAAACGGTAAGTCCGAGTATCGTTTCCCAAAGGATTCTTAGGCCTAAACATTCGTGTGAATTGATTTCTTAAGACTTGATGGAACGAAAATTAGGGTTTTAAATGCAAGACTGAAAATAAACATGCATGTAAAGATTGATCAATTGACAGTTGAATTATATGGATGAATGGTGTTGTTGGGGGTTTATGATTTCATCCTAATCCAATCAAGTGGAACATTCAGTGTTCACGCTCAGGCGTCTGGCATTGTTGTTACTGAAGAGGCCAACGCTCAGCGCTAGACCTGGCGTTAGCGCTTAAGCGTCTGTCAGTGTACAAATATAAGAAATCAGCGCTCAGCGGTAGATCTGGCCCTCAGCGTTGGGTGCAATTCTTCATTTGTGTCTTTTTCCATCTTTTCTTGAGTCCAATTTCTCCTTACTTCATTATCCTTCATCGAATTCTCGTGAAGTTCTGTCAAAACAAGAAAAACCAAGCATAATACCCATAAAACCACCTTTGACTCTCTTATAACCTAACTAAGACAAAATGCATGATTTCAAGCTAGTTTCTAAGTCATAAAGGGTGTGTTTTGTATCAAAATTAAGTATGCAAATAACGATTTTTGAACCGTTATCAACCTCCCACTATTTAAGAAACATAACCTATCATTCTTTCGTTATGCTACCCTTATTCAACACACATTTCTACTTTTGGTGTGTTGAGTCATAATAAACCTTGAAAGGCTTTCTTGTGTCAAGAATGATCAACATTGAAGTGTCAATCAACCTCTTCTTCAACATCCTAAAAACTCTTTTCACACATTTTGTTTAAAAGGATGACTTTTTTTGGGTCAAATGTGACAGGGAAATGACCACTCTTGAGAAACCTCAGAAAACATCTATCAAACCTGCAATACCCTTAAAGCTCCTTTCTTTAACGATAACCTTAGGACTGCCTTACCTCAACATTGTCTTCACTCATTAGAATCATATGTTATAAGATATAAACCTCCTTTTAGCCAAAAATTACACTTGGATATATACTTTCTTACAGTGGCACATTGAGTCTAAACCACTACTTCTCTAACGACTCCTGCACCTACTTCTTTAACTTCACCAGCTCGATAAGATTCATTCTATAAGAAGCCATTGACATCAATTTTTCTCTAAGCAATAGGTCAATAGTGAAATTCACCTCTCTTTTAAGTGGTTGTTTTGTAACCTCCTTCAAAACACCTCTAAAAAATCTTCCACAATTGGAATTTCCTACATTTGTTCTTTACTAGCCTTTTCCAAAAAAATCTAAACCACAAAACACTCTCTCCACTTTTCAACTTGTTCCACACTTGATGCACATGAAGTACCTTAAAAACATAATAAGAGGGAGGGGAGGTTGAATAGCGTTAATGGAAAACTCTTTTCGCAACCTTTCTGAAATAGCACGTTCGTCGAGTTTGAGACTTATCAAATAATTATTAAACGCTCGACTTTGCAAGTGATTATAAACGATAACTTTTTTTCACGTGCTATTCAGAATATTTAGCTAAACCTTACAATCTCATATAGCTTCTGGATTTTTATGATGACAACAAATTATTAATAACGGTTATATTTTATATGTTTTGAATTTCTGGTGATGCTTGTGAAGTATAACAGATATATTTTATATCTTTGACCAAGCATTAATTGTTAGTCAATTGAATTAAATGTGCAATCAATTAAGTTGGTCTGATTGCTACTAATCTGTTATAACTGTTATAACTATTTGTGGTTAATCGACTCTATTAGTAGCGTAGTCGACTTGAGGAGCGCCTGTTTCATGATAAACTATAAATAGACGCAAGCTTGTTTTCTACAAAGACTTTTGTGAATTTAACGATTTCATTGATTCTTTTCAGATTTGTACAACGTGCTAATGCTCCAAGAACGCATCAAGAAAGACCGTGGTGATCATTCTTTAGTGGTTCCTTGAAGAGCAAGTGTTTGTGCTCAAAGTCAAATTGATCATACTGCACAATGAGGTGTTTGAACCGTGATTGACTACTTCTCTTAATCGTTCTGAAAAACTTTGAGGATTGTTCAAAGTGATTAAAGACTACAAGAGAGGGGATATATTGTTGTTGTTCTTTGTGTGTGTATGCCTATATTTTGGTTAGAGGGTTAGAGAGGTGTTTTATATTTTGACGTGGAGGTCTCTATAGAAACCTTGTTGTAAAAACCTTGACCATTATAGTTCATTTGCTTCCGGGTACAGGAAGGACACTAGATGTAGGCAGTTTGGCCGAACCAGTATAAAAACTGCGTTTGAATCTTCTATCCCTAAACTCTTTACATTTCAAGTTGACTTTATATTTCACGTAGTCAACTATTTCCGCTGCACTTGAATAATCTTTTTCCTTGAGTTTCAAGAAACTTTTCAAAGGTCTCTCTTTTACGAAAAAGATTTTAAAAAGACTTTGATTTTTATTTTTCACCAATTCACCCCCATCTTGGTGTTGAAACTAAGCCATTCTATTTTCAATAGTTCGAACAATCGGTATCGCGCAGCGGAATAAAAATGTTGAGAACGAGCGTGTTACGATCTATAACCAAGAGGGGAGGGGTGAATTGGTTCTTTTTAAAAATTGTGATTTTCTTTTGGGACTTTTATCAAACATTTAGAGTGCTAAAAGTGTAAGATCAAAGAAAATCAACACAAACGATATTTATACTGGTTTGAATCAAAAGATTCTACGTCCAGTTGTTAATCACTATAAAGAGTAGTTAACTATTTCACTAAAATCTAGTTTGCAGATTACAATCATATGAAATAAAAATTAAGAAAAGAAAACACCTTCCTTCGACAAATGAACAGAAGACTTCAGCTCAATCAACTTGAAGAGAACTGTTTCGACCTTAGATACACTAAGTGTGAGCTTCTCCTATTCACAAGACTTGACTTGAGCAACACTAAACACTTGAGAACTTCCTCAGAGCTTTTTTTTTATTCTCAAATGACTTAGATCCCTTTTCACACATAGAGAGCTTTCCTTAGGCACACAACTCTAATACTCTCAAATGAAAAGTTTTTCTCTAAGAGCTGTGAAGACCTCTATTTATAGCCCAAGGTTCAGAAAATGAAAAGACAACTCTCAACTACCAAATATAATCGATTATCATAAGTGATAATCGATTATTTGTGTTCGTTATGGGGTTTTCAAAAAGTGATAATCGATTATCCTGAGGAATAATCAATTATTTGCACGACTTGGGCAATACTGATTCAGACAGAGATAATCGATTATTCTGAGCAATAATCGATTATCCTGCGCGAGCCTCTCTTTTCCAAATAGGCTCGTGATAATCGATTATTACACCAAATAATTGATTATCTTTGCAAACATTCTCTAAACAAGAAAACTTCTATTTGTTTTTACATCAACAAAGTTATTTCTATACAATTAACTCTAATGCTTTTAATGTAAATACAACAAGAGTCTTCAAGTCTTCGGATTGTAACATCATCAAAACTATAATATCTTCAAGATACCAATGCTCCTCATTGGTAACATTTTTAAGGCTTATAGAGGATTTGGTTAGAGACATTGTCTCAACACCTTTTTGCTTCTTGAGATTTTAATTGAATACCCTTGGGTAAAAATAGCTTACGCGTTTAGCAAAACTCTCTTTCGACGCTTTGACTTGTGGGTTGTTTAGCATTGCGTCTTAAAGCTTTTATCCTACTTGTTTTCGTATGTTTTCCCTAAGGCTTTTCTATGTTGATGGATGATTTGGGAATCTTGTTGCTAGCATTTTTGCTTCTATCCATTCAGTTCTTTGTGCTTAGGTATTTTCAGATTCTTATCTCGTTTAATGTTATTTGATTAAACTTCAAAGTATGATAGCGTTTGGACGTGTAGACGATTTTTGTTTTAACAGCATAACCACTGACTCACTCCCTTAAATCAAGGAACATCAGTTCTTTAGTACTACAATCCATAAGAAAGAGATTGGAAAACAACCAATTCACCTTTGAGATTATGTCTCAACCTTGGAAAGGAGACATTTCAAATTAACTTTGAATTGGGATCTTTTTACCACCACGAGACATGTCACACATCTAAGGAATTTTCACATGCCCGAAACTGTTGCAAAACCACGAACTCATACTTAAACTCCCTCATATGCAACCCAACTCATCTACACGTGCATGTGACACAAATAGTGTATTGTTTCAAACAAAACCAAAACACTTACACTAGTAAAAAATTAACTTTTTACAGCGCACATTATGCCACGGTTCCCCAGACACCACAGCATAATACTGCGCGGTGGCATTTTTGAAAATAAAACGAACTTATAGGCCGCGGTTGCTCGTAGAACCGCGGCCTATTCCCCAGTCAAACTTTTGCCTTTGACGCCACGTCAGAAAAACAATAAATTGCTGGGGAAATAGGTCGCGGTTCTTCTAGCACCTGTGGCCTATTCCCCTGCAACCTTCTCACATTCCCCAATATTTCAGCCTGAAATAAATTTTCAGGGAATAGGCCGCGGGTGCTAAGAGAACTGCGGCCTATTCCTCTGCAAATTTATCGCTGGGGCTGACAACGGTAAGAAATTCAGAAGTTGCAGGGGAATAGGCCGCAGGTGCTAGTCGTGGCCTATTCCCTGCAAATTTATTTCAGGCTGAAATATTGGGGAATGTCAGAAGGTTGCAGGGGAATAGGCCACGGGTGCTAGCAGAACCGCGGCCTATTTCCCCAGCGACCTGTGTGGAGGCAGTTGAACGTTATTCTGAAAATAAAAAATATAGGACAATAGACCGCGGTTTGGGGGAAACCGCGACATAAAGGTTTCTTAAAATTTTAAAAATTGCCATTTCATTTTAATTTTTTTTTTAATGAGAATAGGTCGCGGTTCCCCTCACAACCGCAGCCTATTCCGTAATATGACAACAGTTTTTATGTGAACCGCGGTAGTATGATTTAATTAGGTTAAAAAAAACTTTGAACAGTTTTCGTCTTCCACGCGATCAATTTCAGAAAACCAAACTCCCGAGTCTCCGTCGCGATCAGTTTTCGTCTCCGTCGGCTTCCACATTGACGTCGGCCATTCCTTCGTCCGCCATTCTACATTGACGCATATACCTCTCCGCCGCACCCCTGCTTCTCCGCCACACCCCTGCTTCTCCACCACACCCCTGCTTCTCTGCCGCGTCCCTTCTTCTCCGCTGTGCCAAATATCTTTGCGAAGAGAACCATAAGCAGGTATGGGAGCTAACCTGGTTTGATTTCAATATCTGCCTGATGTCTGATTGCTTGTGATGAAATGTTCTTTCAATTGATTTCAATTGGTTTTATGCGATTCCTTTTGATTTCAATTGGCACGGGAGGAAAGGGTTTGTTTGAGGGGTATAATTCCAATGCCAAAACAATTACACTTTTCGCCCAAATACCATGATGAGATTACACTATGCCAAAACATTTCATTTTTTCCCAGTAGAATTAGATATGGTCAGAATATAAAATGACCACCACATTAAACAATCCATTCATGAATCAAATGATTTTGATCACATCAACACAAATCTCATAAGAAGTTTTGCAAGCAGCAAGAAAATATGTTTTTTGCCTTATATATCTAGGTAAGTTAACTTTGTTAACATAATAAAGTTCCATATGTGATTTTAAAATATAATAGTTAAGTTATTATGAATTTCAGGCGCCATTGGCAGCTTCTTATTATTTCTATGCACGAGAGCTATGTTTTATGGTTCTGCTCATTATACAGGCCTCCTCCCACAAATCTCAGACAATTAGTTGATTGGTAAGAAATTCATATTGTTTGGACTTTCTTTTTTATATAAATGAATGCTAAAACTCTTTTTTTTTATATATAGTTCTATTCCAGCAAGTCTGATGATGGTTGGGAGATCAATAGTTAACAGAGGAAAGATTGCATGGATTTCTCTCAAGGTTTGACATATGCTAAAGCCATACTTTCTTATAGTTGTTTTGTTTTATTGTTTTTCACTAACTATTTACAACTGTGATGATATATTGCAGTGTCATAGACAGAATGGGTCATATGAGTGCGGATACTATGTAATGTATTGGATGACCCATATTATTCGTTCTCATATCACAAGAGGTTGGAAAACGATAATATTTAAATCTAACTATGACCTATTCGTTCTTATATACTCATATTAATATTAATTGTTTTGTGCAGAAATTCATGACTACTACACCAGTTCCTGAGAAGCCAATTTCATTCATGAGGAAAGCTGCTGCAAAATATTTAGTTAGATTATATAATAGGTCATAGTTATTAGATTTAAACATTGTATTTTATTAGATTGAATTTTATTAGACTTTGTACTTTATGTGATGTTAAAATACATTTGAACATGTGTTTGATCTGTTGAAATTGAATTTAAACATGTGTTTGATATGCAGGTCTGTTTTTGTGGTAGTGGAAATCACAAAAACAGACCAGCTATTTAAAAAAACTTCAGGAGAATATGTCGCGGTTGTTACCACAACCGCGGTAGCAAGTGTGTCATTTTTTATTTTTTTTTTAAAAAGACTTTTGGCCGCGGTTATGGCATGAACCGCGGTCTATTCCTAGTCTTTTACCGCGGTTCGAACCGCGGCCTATAGTGGAACAATTTTTTTTTTAAAAAAAGGGGTTTTGGCTACGGTTCCTACTGCAACTGCGATCTATTCGCAGACCTTTTGACCATGGTTCCAACCGCGGCCTATAGTCACAAACTTTTTACCACGCCTAAATATGCCGTGGTTCTTAAACCGCGACATATAGGGAAAAACAACCACGATCGTTTCCCTTCGCTGCACTAGTGTTATCACAACTAATTGCATAGTTTTTATGTGATTGATACCTTGTAATTCCTAATTGTATGATTATCTGATAATTTGTTTAAATGATTGAGTTACGTGATGAAATATGATCGACTGAACTAAGATTAGGGTTTTCATTTGGCTCACTTGAATTATATGTTGAAATTGGAAATGTTGTATGATTGGTATTACAGATGATATTGTTTGAATTAATGAAGGTTGTAAAATTCGAATTTGCTATGTTTTGGCATTTGTGTTTGTTGTTGGACTAAACTTGCAAGGTTGGAATGACATAAATTTGTAGAGTTATGTTCTGTAGAGTTATGCAGACTTGCTATGTGGGAATATACTCACTAAGCAAAGCCAATGTTAGAGAGGTACTGATTTGGTGGTCGTTGGGCAAGAATACACTCGTTGGGCGAAGTCAAAGTTAGAGATCTACTAACTTGGTGGTCATTGGGAAAAACTAAAGTTAGAGAGCTCACTGACATAATAGTAGTTAGGCGAAACCAAAGTCAAAGAATTCATTGACATAAGAGTAGTTAGGCGAAATAAGTCTCGCTGGGTGACTTTTTGAAAAATATAAGTTTATGAGTTCCAGTGATTACTATGATAGGCAAGACATCTAGTCACAAGTAGTAGAGGCCACCACAAGTTCAAAAATCACTAAGAATCATACATCAATGTTTAGATACGGATAGTTGGGTCTAGCACATGTCAATACGTGTAATGAGTTACTAGCTATTGTATAGTTAAATGTTTTTGGTAGATTATTTTGCAATTATATTGAGTGATATATGTATATATAGAAATATATACATACATACATGTGTGTGTGTATGTGTGTGTGTGCAAGTGCGTGTGTGTGTGTGTTGAGTTACATCCAGTTTTTGCTTAAGAGCTTTTAAGAGGTTCCATTAATCTTATCAAAGATTACACGAGTTTAACCCACTCCTAGTTGAGTATTATCTGTCACTCTTGGCATCTCTAGACAACACATCTAGTTCGAGTTTAGCCTCTCTAGGATATATCCCTAGACAATTGTCTAGACTGAGTATTCTTACACCACTCCTGGTTTCGAGTATAACCTACTCCTAGTTGAATATTATGTGTCAGTTTTGGCACCCCTAGACAACACGTCTAGTCTAAGTTTAGCCTCTCCAAGATCTATCCCTAGACAACTATCTAAACCGAGTATTTTTACACCACTCTTGGTTTTGAGTATAACTCACTCCTAGTTGAGTATTATTTGTCAGTCTTGGCACCTCTAGACAACACGTCTAGTCCACAAATTCAGCTCAATGTTACAAACACACTTGGTGGTTGCTTAATAATAGAGATTGAATAGACTCTCATAGAGAGGATTACAAAAATACAAATTAATTTGTGACCTCATGAGATTTCTTCTCTTAAGTTCAAGAGTGTTAGACGATATGAACTCATGAATTTCTTTCTCTCTCTTCTTCTTCTTCTTTCTCTTATTCTTTCTCTTCTTATTTCTCATCTTCTTTTTCTTC
Source organism: Vigna reflexopilosa (assembly GCA_027742785.1). Taxonomy (NCBI): domain Eukaryota; kingdom Viridiplantae; phylum Streptophyta; class Magnoliopsida; order Fabales; family Fabaceae; genus Vigna; species Vigna reflexopilosa. The sequence continues at coordinate 35,430,325 of CM050911.1, read as the reverse complement.
CTTTCATTTTGGAAGCATCAGGCACTATAGGCTTGAAGGTATGGTGGAAGACTAGATGAGATGATAGTTTTCTCTTCACATTTTATCTTATTTGAGCTTGCTTTCATCATATTTTTGGGTCAATGAGTATAAGACAATATAAGCTTTGAAATGAGGCAGATTTGATCAATTATAACTTTCTTGTGCATACCCTTTATCTCTTTGTTCTTTTTTCTTTCTTCCTTTGTCTTTTTCCTCTTTTATATTTCTATTTCACCCTTTCCAATACATCTTTTTCACTCGCAACAACTCTTTTTTCTTTAGTTGATCTTCTTCATATAGACTCTTTCAATAGATTATCGTTAGATGCTGAGTTGATTTCAGAGGAGTAGATAGAATTTAGGTGGGAGGTCAGACTTTAGTCTTTTCAGTAGAGGTGTAGTGATTTGATAGAGTTTTCATTGAAGAGCAGCTTGTACGGTTCGTTAAAGTAGAAGCCTTCAAGAAAGTTATTCTTAAAAAGTTCATTACTTCTCTCAACATATTTACCCAACATGTGCAAATGTTCTGATTAATCCTTTGTGTATTCCTATTCTGCATAGATAACAAGGACAAAGTATACAGGCAGAATAGTACTTTACAGTGCATGCATTTAATGACATTAAATGTTTTGAACGTTTATAAACGTTAAACTGTATTCTTTGTTCAAAACATCTTTTCACACATCTTGTTAGCAATCAATGCATCGTTCAAAAAATGTTAGACGATGTGTAGCACATTAACAGTAGACGATGTGAGGTATTGCACTACTTATGAAAACGTGTTTTAGATGTATATATTAGCATAATTTTCATTAGATGGTATTCTATATAAGAGATTGTTGCTTACTACACTACTTTTTTATGTAAGACATTGAGCTTCATTGTTTTTATGATTCTCGAGAATAGATATTTCTATTAGAAAACTTGTGAACATATCCTACTATTTTGCACATATTTCAAAAATAGTTCCTTCATGATATATTTTTCTTTTCATCTCTTCATGAGTAGAAACCCTTAAGCATATTATCTCTAAAACTTTTGTGTAGGCTTTTCTTACTAATTAGGTGCTTCCTGTTAACAATATGTTAGACGATACATACTTTAGAGAAACGTTATTCTTGTATGATCTTATTTTAAGAAGACTTTGTATTAGCACTTAGACAATTTGCTTATCTTCTTGTATAAAGCCTTGGGTTTTCATTTGATTTGAGCAAATGCATAGACATTTCAGATCAGGTAGGCGTTTCTCTTTCTAAAAAGATATTTCGTTTAATGATTATTGTTAAACTTCAAAACTTGGGTTGTTAGATGGTCTAGTTTCTCTTGATGATATTATCTTAACAAACATTTAGAATTTTATTAATTATGAATAATTATGTATTAATATATTACCTTATGTCAATTTGCATCAAATTCTTTTGGCTACACAATTTACATTTTACTTCTATTAAGGGCATAAAAAATCGAGACATCGAAGGAGAAAAACAAGATAAGAGGATCAATTGAGGTAAGGAGATTAAAGGAATGATATGATGTAAGAAGGGATGTGTTGAGACATAAGAGATCGAAGAGGAGGATCAAAATAAAGGTTGTTCAAGTAAACAAAGGATAACAGATAGTTCATTGGTTATGATAACTACTGAAAAACGTGGAAAAATTGACACATTTGACACAATATGGACAATTTTAACAATTTATGTAATTTTTCTATTATTTTATATTTTGGTTTAACGGTCAGAAAAAGAGAAAAAATATAAATAGATTATTTAAATGCAAAATAAGGATGACAAATTGTGGGTACAATTTAAAAACTTTATGAATGCTGCATATAGGAGAAATGACAAATCTAATGATGAATGTAACAGTTTATGTCACCACTTTCATAGATTTTCTTTACCAATTTCTCTTTTATTATTGATAACTTAGTTTTTCGCAAGTTACATTCTTCTTGTTTACATTTTTCGTGTTCACTTGAATTTATCTCCATTTTCTTTATAAAAAACAAAAATGTGATCATTGAAAAGAAATGCATGAATTTTATTACATATTGATTTTGTTTTAATTGTAAAATCTTACACATCAACATATTTTAATTTAGATTAAAAAATAGTCCACTTAACAAAAAATTCATGTATAGTTGATTTAGTTCATCATACACAGAATAAATATGGAATCAAAATCTTCGATAAACAACTTCAAATGTTAAGTGTTGACATAATGTTTTACCAACTTAAGAATTTCGAGACCTTCAAATACTATTTTGTTTTATTGTTGATATTTTATCATTGTAACTTATTTGAATACGTTTACATCATCCTTAACTTATTTGAATACGTTTAAATCATCCTTAACCTATTTAAATGGACGTTACAAATTCTCACTCTTATTGTATAGTATGAATATCATATTTACAAAAGACAAATTTCAATTAGTTGTAAATAACTTCAAATAACTTTTTTTTATCATTGATTGTTTTTATCGTCTCACTATTCATGGCATTATAATATTCATCTTTCAAATTTGGATAATATAGGAAGTTAACAAAATTTGACAAAAAGTATAATCATAAAATAAAATTATTATTTAGTTTGATTAGTATTTTTTATATAGAAATAATAACAATGAGAAAAATGAATCTCCCCTCTCTCTTTATATAATGTGGCAGAGTAACTGTTGACTACTATCAGATGCCCGAGTTACAGACAAAGCCAACAAACCAAAAATCTCCCACAATCATCTCTGAAAATACCAACGCAGGGAAAAAGCCAATCCATGCTTATGTAAGATGCATACTATGCGGAAAGATATTGCTGCAACTTATTAACTCTTATCTTTTGTATTGTTGAATCTGTTCTATTACTGGAAACTTTAAATGACACACCTATGAATAGGCTATATATTATTGCATTGAACAAATCGCCTTAAGAAAGAGCTAAAGTCATTTAAGTATTTTTTTTTTTTTAAACATATTATACATGAGAATTAGCAATGAAAATCGAGATGTGTACCTCGTTTTTATAGCTTTCTTATTTCCTAAAAATTTCACGCCTCTTTGTTTTCTTTCGTTCTCTAATTTACAATTCTTTTTTTCCATGACAGCATTTCTGCCAAAGCTTGCTGATATATATCCTGAAATTGTGGTGATTAAGATTTCAAATAATTTACTTAAAAAATTACAATTAATATTTGAGAGCTAATTTAATGTTTTATTTGGATTAGAGTATAAAAATGAGAAAATAGGAGAAAAATAACAGCAGAAAAGAATGAAAATAAAGAAAATTATTAAAACCTCTCAAGTATATAAAATGTATATTAAAATAATATATTTATTCACAAACTCTCTGTTTTTCATCTAACTTTTTATTGTTGTGTTAGTGGCGATACAGAATAAACACTCTTGTATATATCGCACACCTAAATAAAACTTGCTTTTATTCCTCGTATCACCTGTTATATCTGGATTCTTTTTCTTTCTTGTTATTAATTCGGCTAAGTGTCTATACATGACCTTTCAATGAAAAAAAACTTAAGTAAAATACTTTATACAGTATTTATACTATTTTCCAATCAAAATTATAATGTTAGTTCACTAACTCGCATAATAAAAAAATTGCTTATTGAACTCAAAGTTTAATTCTAATGATAAAGTAACAAACACTACCAAAGCTTTTGGATCTAAATTTAATCTTTTTACTACGTGGACTAAGTGACTTGATGATCAATACCTTCTTTTGTTACCTGTTAAAGAAATTAGCTGTTATTCTCTGTTTACTCGGTGTTTGACTTTCCACATGATTAGTTTTCTGCTCTTCACTTTCTTAATCCTAGCGAAATCTGTCGCAGCTGATGTTCCATTTTGTTCTAAAATATATATTCAACTCAACCACATGGTTAGAGTGACAGTAAGCTGAGAATAACTTGAAAATTTTGTACTGATGAATTTCTAAATGAATTTAGCCCATAATTCAAAAGAGGGGTGTAATGACTGGATTTTGCCAGACTCAATATCATGTGGTGCCATAATGGAGAGAAGCACATTGTTAATATATTTGTACTATACCAGATTACAATTACTCTGAGATCATTGTTTTAACTAAGGTTTCTTAAACAGAAACAACTTGATACGAGCTAAACACTGATTTATCATGCCTTACCTTTCATCTGAACTAGCTGTTTGTTGAACAACAAAAGATACCAAGACAAAATTTGGCCTCACTGTAAAGAAAGAAGTCCGCTGTACAGTTGTTGGGCAATGTGTGGTGAAGGTCTTCATGGTTCAGGTGCAGTAAGCAGGGAGAGATGCTAAGCTGCTCGTTAGTCATTTTCAATTCCCTGGGCTGGTAAACTAAATGGACATATCACCCCCCAATTCGCTGATAACTTTCTCCACCTTAATCAACATATCTAATGACAAGAAAATGGGTCAGGAATCTCTTGGACACAATTTGGAAGACCGTGCATCACCTCTACTACTAATAAATACCTAAGCTTAATTAGCATAACTAAAGCATCCAATTATACGAGGTGCATCAAACGATCAATGTTCAAACCAAACAAAAATAAAAACTTTCAGAATTTTACTTTCGGATTCTGCCCGGGGAATGGAGAAAGGGAAACAATGAACAAAATAAATAAAACGGCATATCAGGGTTATCCAACTTAAGAGAAAATATGCAATAAGAAAAAAGGATTCCTACCTTGGAAGGAAGAATCTTCCATATACCTCTACATTAAAGAGATAGAAAAAACATCATATCAGTGGTAGAGAAGTTGCACCCTCAAAATATTTGCATCTTAGAGAAAACTTAAATTATAATGAGCATCACAACGTGATTGTGTTAATTAAAGCATCAACCAGTAATATCTTTGCCAAAATTCAAAAATATGTACCACAATTTGGGATTTGAGCTCAATTTCCTCCGAAACAGTTGGTTGAGCTGCAACGTATGGTTTTATTCAAATTAAATAGGTTGGGATAGAAATAAAAACAAATATTAGGTCAAAACAAAAAGGTTCACAAACCCAGGTTGTTCTTAGAGCAATCCATTAGTAGTGAGGAAAAACTGGGTGGCAAGGCTGGGAGCACGCCTTCAAAGTTGTGACAGGGTGTTATTCCCTTTACTTCGGCTCCTGAAGGTTGCCCCACCTCATTATTCACAAATATTGGCAATTCTGGAATGTAATTGTCAGCTGGAGTCATGAAGCTCAGTTCTTCACAACCTCTACAAATAAAACAAAGTCTCAGTATTCATTCAAAATCTCCAACATAATTCAGGGTTTGTTTGAAGAAACGTCTCCATAACTACTTCTAAGAGAAAAATATAAAAAGAAAAAAGGAAATCAGTTTCTCAATAAAGTCAAAACTTATGAATAAGTTAATTTGTAAAGTTATTTTCTGTTGGCTTCTTCAAAATTTGATTTTTAACTGATGCATAAGCTTAGTTTAATTTATGAACAAGTTAATTTCACTTGAACTTTTTATTTTTCTCCCCTAAAAGTGTTTATAGAGAAGTTTCCTCTAAACATGCTAAGTCAACTAATACCTCAATATAAGTAATGAGAACAGATATCTAATCTAGATAAATGTGGCAGAACAGAAAACAGATCAGTGAAAGGTTATTTAACAATCTATCAAGGCCTAAGAACTCAGTTACATCCTCCTATTTATCCAATCACGCAAACTCTTTTATACCTACTATAGGAGTGTTCGTTTGTTGACATAAACTCTGACTGCGATGAAATTTCAGAACCAAAGTCGGTATTCAAAGGTTCTGGGTCCTTGTCACCTTTCAGAATCTCCTACGAAGCAACACAATCATCAAGAATTGACAAGGGAGAACATGGTCTTAGAAGAAGTTCAGCCCCAAGAGTGCGGATATTTTGGTGAAAAGCGATTATAAATTATGATAAGCAACCATTACCTTTAAAACACCGATAAATGACTCTGCTTCATAGATTGATGGAAACCGCATAGCAAACTTTTGAATCTGACAGAGGAAAATTAGCTGTGTAAAACTTGCATTAACTGTCCATTAATCAATTTAGCCAGGTAAAACTCCACATAATTGTATCACATTCACTCACCCTACAAACCCAACCACCACGAGACAGCTACTGATCTTACATAAATGATAAATCAACAATATTGAAGGAGACGTCATAGAGTTATCGTATATGTCCGTAGTTTACACAAGTCACAGAGGGAATTAACGAGTGTCCTGTTATGCAATCCAGAGAAAAAACATTCTATTTCTACCAGACAGGTGAATTTAATTAAGTGCATTTTACATTTTGAGTTATCCAAAATCACGTCGAAATATGAACTAATAGTGCGCTAGAATTTTTCATCGCTGACTTGAGTTTCTAACTAAATTCTACGTCCAATTAACAAAATCTTATAAGCTACTGGTGCAGCTTCACTCCTAACATGTTTCATTTACAATGCAACAGGGTCTAATGTGATTTTAGGTTAATGTTCGCAAGTTTCTTACATCGAAGAATTGATTCTGAATTCAAAGCTGATTTTGAATTAAGCAATTGTAGTAGTTGTCGTGTTGGATGAAAAATCTTATAAATCAATTTGCGATAGATATAAAAGAATCATGCCTCGCCTAGGGGATCTCTGTAGCTAACTAGCACGGTTCTGATGCCCCTGGCAGGGTATCCAGAAACGCACGACACCTGAGGCCACGTAAAATGCAGCTTGGAGACGTAGTGCTCTTCCTGCCACATTATTCAAACACAGTGAGTTCACATTCAAAGTGAAGGCGTTGTCGTCCGAAAAAGGAACGAAACAAAGAAGGTTATTATTAATGAAGAAAACGCAATAGAAACGGCTATTAAACATTGAAGAGATGGAGTTATAAGAAGGTTCGAGTGGAGGAACTGACGAGGAGAGCGGCGTTGAAGGAGATAGTGAGGAGGAGGTTGGAGAGGTGAGAGGAGAGGCGGAGGAAGGCGACGGAGGAAGAGGAGATCCAGGTGCCGCCGGGAGGGAGGTTGCGGAGGCGAGGAGGGAGAGGAATGAGATCGGAAGAGGAAGGGAGGGAGGGATAGGGGATGAAGCGAGCGAAGCATATCTCCCACTCGTCTCTCACCTTCTTCACCGATTGCTCAATCACTGCCACGGTGCCCGCCATTTTCGCTTTTCAAATGCGCTCTCTCGATTTTTTTGTTTATTTTAATTCATGTTCAGTTATATATGCTTCTCGGGCCTTCTAATTCATTATTTAAAAAATATTAAAATGTTGATAAATTTAATTTTAAATTAGTTACAGACTAGTGTAAATATGATTATTGTTCAATTTGAATTGTATTTGATTTATGCTGTGTGTGAAAAATTTTCGGATCAATTGTAAATTAAGTTAGATTAATTTCTAATTTAGCTAACTCAAATACATGTGGTGCAAATAAAAAGCACAATGGCATACAATTCTAAATAATAATGATCATAATAATAATAATAATGAAAGTTAGAGTTTCAAAATTCATATTTTGAAATAAAATGAGAAACTTTACTTCTTTGTAAACATTTTTTTTAAAATAAATAAATAAATAAATATATATATATATATATATATATATATATATATTTTGTATTTGTATATTTTATATATTTTTTCTTAATAATTAATAGAGTAGCGGTATCTTTATAGGTTAACGTGACAAAAACATTTATTTGACACGCAAATGTTATTAAAATTTAAAATTGTGTATTATGATAGTTTGAAAATTCCGGAAAGATGAATCTATAAAATGAATGTTGAAAACTAAAAATGTGTTAAAGTAATATTATTGCAATTGATAATACAATGTGATAATACAATGTAAGGGTGACTTCATTTTATATATGAAACTAAAGTAAAAATAAGAATTTAGAGCTCACCATATCCTGTCCCTGTAAATATAGCTTTGATGAAAGAGTTTTATGTTAATATTAAGCCATTTGGATCTCATTTTATGGATTACATAAGTTATGTGCGTGAGAAGGTTATAAGGTATGATTCTGAAACAATCCTGAGATTTTTGGAAACAGAGTGGACAGGTGAACAATGCCAATATTCTTTGAATGTTCAAGAGGGCACTGATTATGATGACATAGAGAGAGCACTTTGTGTGCCTGGAGGGCACTTTCATAGGAATCCGAGTGGTGTTGCTATTCACATCAAGAGGGCTAATTTGACACCACTAACACAATACTGGATGGCATTTACACATGCCAATGTCCAGTCATGCTCCCATGTCTCAGACATTATTGTTCATCGGGCCATGTTCATTTATTGCATGCTGAGAGGATTGAATGTGAACATAGGCCAACTTATTGCGAGTGAGATCCAGAGTTGTGCCACTACTATGAGTAGCAAAGCACCTCTAGGGCATCCAACCTTGATCACACATCTATGCCAGTTAATTGGGGTGGATATCTCTACTCCACCTTTTGAGCGCCCAAGGAAATCCATAGATGAAGCTTATTATAGGCAGTATTGTGGAGGAGTTGAGGTGGCCCAGCAAGTGCCTCGACGCCCTAGGAGGAGAGTTCCACCACCACAGGCTCAGAGGGATGCACCAGCTCATGATGCAGAGCCATTTCAGATGAGGGACATGTATATGTCTCTTATGGAGTCCAGATTGGAGTCACTTCACAGGGGATAGGTTGCTACTGCCGAGATGATCATAGGCATATATGACACGCCTCCTACACATAGGTGGACCATGGATAAATTTAACAATGTGGTGGTTTGGCCGGAGTATATGCAGGGTAGTGGATCTGGAGCAGCTGAAGCTCTAGAGATGGACAAAGATGAGGATGATGATGATGACTTTGAGGATGCAGAAGAAGGAGATAAGGAGGATTCTGATGATAGCATGGGCTGAGGAGCAGACATGGCATCTACTGATGGATGTCATTTACAGTAGAACAAGATTTTTCTTTATCCTTTGCTTTGTAATTTGAACATATATTTGCTTCAGTTGATTAGTGTAAGGTTGATGTACTTGGTTTGATATTCGATTTGATGCAGTGGTTTGGTTGATGATTTTGTGTGTCATGATGGTAATTGCTTGATGATGCTTTGATATTGATGATGTTGAGATTACACAATATACTGTTATACAGGTGGTGGTTCACAAGCTATGTGAACAGATGCATGATGTGATTATGATTGTGATTATGATGCTAAGCAGGATGTTTATCTGGAATGTCTGGAATTATAAATGAGCTTATGAGTGAGGTTTTGAACTACAGAGTTTTTGATTGTATGATGGCTATCTACTTGAAAGCATGAATGATTTTGCCCAATTTTATATGATTGATTAAATTGTATACATGTGTCATGTGATCAAGGCCATTTTTGAAAAAAGCCCTTTCTTAGCCAATGCATAAAATTTTCGTCCATATTCAAAAGAACACCATGTGTTCTACCCTTTTTGATCCTAAGCCTTAAACAAGATGAAAACCTTTTGTGAAAAATCTTTACCTTGAGTTAAGTTGAGTATTATTGCATGGTATTGATAAAGGTTCAAGTTTGGGGTTGTTGGGAATGTTACAAAAGAAAGAGAAAGCATTGAGCTAAGGTGTTGAGCAAAAGCATGAAAAAGCATGAAAAAGATAGAAAATATATAAAGATAAGCTCAATGTAAAAAGGGAAAAATTGGGAATGAGATTGATTAGAAAAGAGAGTTTGTGCTTGAATTATGAATGTTTGAATAACTCTCTTAACTCAAGGAATTTTGTGATCTAGAAAAACCAATTTCTCTTGTTAGTCCAAGCCACATTATAAGCCTTGAAAAAGTCCTTGTGATGAAATGTGTGTGTGAGAATGTTGATTATGATAAATGAAAGGCAATTTTGTTCTATGTGACTTGTGGATAGTAGAGGGAAGGAGAGACCTTTATACACCTTTGAGTGAAACAGTTTTGAGTGCTTAAGTGCAACACTTTATTTGGTGAGGAAGAATTGCATGAATCTATGATTGCATCTGTGTTTAGATAATTGATCATTCATGAGAATAGCATCTGTTGGTGATTATGTGAATACCATGATGAGAATTGAGAATCAAAGCATGTGTGCATCTTGATTGAAATCTATGGATAAGCAGATTTGAGTGATTACTTGTCTTGAAAGAAAAGAGTTTTGAATGTGATTGAACCATTGTTAATGATTGGTGGAAGACTGAGTTGCATTTTGTTTGCTTGAGGACAAGCAAAGTTCTAAGTTTGGGGTTGTGATAACGGTTCAAAAGCCATTATTTTTACACTGAATTTTGATACAAAACACACCCTTTATGACTTAGAAATTAGCTTATGCATTTTGCTTAAGTTAGGAAATAAGAGATTCAAAGGTGGTTTTCTTAGTTTCATGCTTGGTTTTCCCATGCTTTGGCAGGATTTATCAGGAATTGAATGAAGGAAGTTGAAGTAGACAAGAGTTGGACTCAAGAGAAGGTGGAAAAGCGAACAAATGTAGAACCGCAGCCACCGCTCAACGCTGACCTACCACTGAGCGCCAGTTTTGCTGAAGGATTCTTTGTCAAACGCTCAAGCGCCAACGCTTAGGGGTGAAATTGAGTGTCGAGCCCACCGCTGAGCATTGTACTTTTGGGCCTGAGCCAGTTTCTGCTTCGTTTTAATGAATTATAAATAGATCTAGACGACCTAGATAGTCTATCTTTTGACAGAAGAGACGCAGAAACACATTTCTCACCCCTTGGAGGCGGATTTTGGATGCGGGAGCTCCAACTTATCAAATCTAGGGTTTATCTTTTCATTCTTTTCATCTAGTTTCACCATGTCTATGGTGAACTAAACCTCCCTTATTGTTGGGGAAACGATGTAAACCTATTGAAACTCTCATATATTGAATTATTGCTTTACTCATATGCTTTCTTCTATTAATTGTTAGAGGTTTTCCTCCATTATATTTGCATGCTTTGTTTAAGACATTATTCAATAGCATAATCTTTGATTATATCTATATGGACACATATGGGTAGGTCTAGACATGAGAGAATTCTCTCGAGAGCAATATTACCTAGACATAGGGATAGGAGGACCGATTGCCTTTAAGCTTCTGTACGAATTATGTAATGCATGAATAATTGCTAGGGAGACAAGACATTGTAAACTAGTGATTAGGAATAGGCTCTCTTCACCAAGACATTAGGATTATGGTAAATTAGAAAGTGACATTAACATTAATAAAGAAAGTAGAATAAAGTAGAATTTGTAAATATATGAGAGTGGATTAGGATAAGTCGGAAACCCCAACAACACCATTAATCCATATCGTACAACTATCAATTGATCAGTTTTGCATGCATATTTCAATTTCCTCTTTTGCATTATAAAACCCTAATTTTCGTTCTACAAGTCTTATATAATCAAAAAATCACACGAAAGTTTAGACCTATGAGTCTCTAGGGAAACGATATTTGGTCTTACCATTTATATTACTTGATTACGATTCGATACACTTACCGGAGTCTTAACATGATGGAAGAACACTTGTGAGTTCTTCCAAATCACTTGTGGAATGGCCTTTTACAACAAATGGAAAATGCTAAAACAATTACAATTTGCAAAAAGAAAAAGGAAAGGGGTTTGACAATGCAACTTTGGCTTCTCTCAAGTAAAACCTGATTGATTCTGATGCAATCACGCAAGGCTCGCAGTTGTTGGCTAGGAGGCTTTAATTTGCAGCAAGCAAACTGCTGTTTACAGTATCAGAATATGCGTTTCCAGCAAGCTATTCTGCAGCACCGATAGACACCATTCCTTGTGGTTTCCACCAAATCTCCACTTCCTAGGAGGCTACCAATGATGAAGGATCTCTGGCTAGACCAATCCATGTAATTATAGCTCAAACAGATTATAAATCAGCAGGAGATTGGTAGAAGAAATGATGCAACTGCATAGAATTGTCTCAGGAAAATACTGCACTACAACACCTTTTATCAAACAGGTGGTAGGCAAGAAAGCCAAAACAAGAATAAAATAAGAAAAAAATGGAATGCTAACTCGGTGGCACAGCAAATGGAACTTAGGAATAGTTCTAGAGTAGATTAATAAAGCAAGAAAAGACAACAAGTTGCAATTGGATCCAAAAAGATGTGCATTGCAGATTTTCCAAACTGTTCGATGAAATGCCACAAAGACAATTCAGTTTGGCTTGAGAAATTTGCTTTTAATATATCATATTTCGAAAATGGTTGCACTGGTCCAGTTAGCTTCTTAATTTCATTCCAAAATCTTTTGAATGTATGAATTTCTTTTATATGGAACCAAGTTTTTCCTACAACCCCCAAACAATAACCAATTCACCAATTTAGTTTTGATAAAATCTACTATAGCAACTAGTTTTGGCCAAAAATGTGCTTAAAATTGGATGAGTGAGATAGTGAAAATGCACATAACTATTTATACTCTATTTAATTTCACACAAACAGGTTTAATTGATGAAAACAAACTTGTTTGAACGCATTTTCTTGGCAGATTCAACTTAGAATGTAGTTTGGCTCATAAGTTCTTATGCATTTCCAAAAATAAGCAACTATAGCATCCAAATTTTAAAGTAGAGTTTCAAACAGATTTTGGACAATGAAAGTGACTCCAAGACAACAAATGAAAGTTGCTCAAAGTAGCAGAAAAAATAATGGATGGCTAGCAAAGATCTATGTGCTAAAACCAGAATTAAAACACAAAAATGACCCAAGAAATAAGGTGCTGATAACGGTTGGAAAACCGTTATTTTTATACATTAATTTGATATCAAAAAACAACCTCTACGGCTTAAAATGAGCTTAGAATCATGCAAAATACCTTAGTTTGGGTTCAAGAGAGACAAAAGTGGTTTTAGAGATATTATGCTTGTTTTACATTGTTTTGGAAAGATTTGATGTGAATTGAATGATGGACATGAAGAAGGAAGGACTTAGACTCATGAAAGGATGAGAAAAGATGCAAAAGAAGAGTCACGTCCACCGCTCAGCGCCGATCCAGCGCTGAGCGTCAAAGTCGCGCACCGCTGAGCGCAAGGAGACCGCTGAGCGTCCTGCGAGTCCACCGCTGAGCGCTAACTAGCGCTGAGCGCTTAAATGATGGGCCTGGGCCAAATTTCTGTTATTTTTCTGCGTTATAAATAGACCTAGTGCGACCTTTAGGATAATCTTTTGGCAAACAGAGACGTCAGAGCACCTTCTTCACTCCTTGGAGACGGCTTTTTGGATGCGAGAGCTCCAAATTACCAATTCTAGGGTTTATTCTTTCATTATTTCCATTAATTCCATCTAGTTTCACCATGTCTATGGTGAACTAAACCCATTGTTGTTGGGGAACAATGTAATCCTGTTGAAACACTCTTATATTGAAATTCTTATTTTATTCATATGCTTGTATTATCAATAGTTTGAGATTTCTTTTCTGCGGATAGAGCTTGCATCACTTAACTCATTTGGTGTCATGATCTTTGATTTTGTCGATACGGTGACGTACGAAGAAATCTAGAACTGTTAAGAATTCTCTTGATTATGCAATACTACGTAGCGATAGGAGTAGGACGGTCAATTGCTTTTAAGCTTCTGTGATTAATGCATTAGTAATTACTAGGGAGACTAGCGATAGTAAACTAGTAATTATGGTAATAGGCTCTTTTCGCCGAGCGATCGGGTTTAGAGTAATTTAGAAAGTTGCATGACATTGATAATAAAGCGAATTTAATAAGAAAAGTAAATATAAGGGAGTAGATTAGGATGAATTTGTAAACCAAAACAACTCCATTCATCCATAGTTTCATTTTCCAATTGATTCAAGTTTTGCATTTTGCATGTTTAATTTTATCTTTGCATCAAAATACCAAATTATTCTTCTTTCAAGTCTTATGCGATCAAATCACATGAACGTTTAGGCCACTGAGTCCTTTGGGAAAACGATACTCGGTCTTACCGTTTATATTACTTGATAACGATCTGGTACACTTGCCAGAGGTTTAACAAGGTGCAGATCGACCAACTGCTTTTAATAGTTCAGTTGAGACTTTCTCAATGCATTCAACGTATGCCTAAGCATTTCATGGCTTATATGGTATGTAATTGATTTTAGCCAGCAGAAACAACTCACAGATTTGCTAAAATTTGATGCACAACCAATGTAATTGTACCAATTTTCAAACAGCTTAAATGCAAATGATTTTAAACTCATGATCTGATTGTATATCAACCATCAAGCGCATTCAAATGAATTTCATAGCTCTTTGATGATGGACAGAATTAACTTACAATCAATATTCACTTGAATCACCAAATGAATTTAAAATTACAGCTGATTACCTCAAATTTAAATGACAAAAAAAAAAGCAATGCATAGCACATGACGTGAACATGAACAAAACAGAAACTAGAAACAAAATGACTTAAACATTGAAATGGTCCGATTGAAAATGATAATATGAATAAAGCAATAAAAGCTGGACAAACACAGACTCAACAGAACCTAACAAAACTTCAGAAATTTCAATGAAACAGTAACACAGAATGCAATACAGTACGGGAATATTGAGACAATGTGGATTTCAAGAAAAGACACTTAGCTCATGGTAATAGTAGCAACCTGGCTCGGATTACCACATGATAGCTCCATCCTTTGTGCTATTCCACAGATCCGTGAGCTCCAAAAGAGGAAAGGCAGTGGCAACGGAAGAAAACTGAAAGCAAAGGTATGATGTGCAGTGGCAGCGTATGAATCTTGGAAGAAAGGCTGGATGAGGTGCTTTGGTGGAAGTGGATCTAGCTCAGACGACCTTCATTAATGGAAGGAAGCTAGAAAAGATTTTGGGGGAAGCACATGGGTGACTTTCGGTGGGAGAAGAAGCTGGAAATTTCATCAGCAAATCTATTCTCTCAATTCAACAAAAGTTTCGTACATGAGAGGTAAAGTGGGATTTATAGAAGAAATCCCTTTGCCTAGATTATTCTACACAGTGCAGAATAATTCCATAAATTTTGGATCTACAGCCACGTGGATAGGTGTGCAAGGTGTGCAAGGTGTGCTGAAATGCTAAATGGCACAAAATACACGTGCAAGATGTGAAGACTAAGCTAGGTTGTGGTGCTGTCCAGCGTATGGAGAAGGCAGCTGACCATTCTACCCTTTATTCTTCTTTCCTTGACTTTCCTATCCTACTCCTTGCTTTGGCAATTTTGAATTCTCTCCTTGATCTCGCGTGATGGGGCTTTTATTATTTGATGGGCTTCCTCCCAAGTCATCACGGTGGTAGACGATGGCGTAGTGGACAACAATATATGGTGCCACCTGTAAAAGATAACCAATATATGTGCTACAATTCACTATCAAAGAAGGCTATTAAAATAGTCGTGTACAGACCCGATAATAAAAACAAAAGCAAAATAGCCACTAATTGGCTGAAGTGTTACATCTTAAGACCTCGGCAAGTGTACCGAATTGTTCAAGTAATATAAAATGGTAAGACCAAGTATCTTTCCCAAGAGACTCGTGTAATACTAGATAATTGCATTATTAACAACTCATTTAGACCTAAGAACAACATATTAATTGACAAACAAGTGCAAATAGATAAATTCACAAATAATTACAAGGTTGAACTTTGGTATTGAAGGCACTTATGTTGAGATTGTTGATAAGGGGAGCACTGGTTTAGCTAAAACCTTACAATCTCACAGTGTTTCTGGTTTTTGATGATGACAACACATTATTAATAACACATGTATTGATATGTGTTACACTACAAAAAAGAAGGGATTTACCCACTGCTAAAATCCCTCGGCAATGACAAAACGCCATCGGTAAAGAGTACAAAATTGAATGTTGTTAAAAAGTTTACTTATAATGGTCTTTCAAGACCTCTCATCAACATATTTGCCAGTCCCCTTGCGAATATGAGTCTGTGTAAAGACCTCATCGACAAGAACAGCCCGTCCATGCTCCGCTGCTTGTAATATTTTAAAACATACGAATGACACATATATTAATTTCAAAGTACATGATGTTATAGAGTTATTGATAAGAAAATAATCAAGATTTTTACCATACGAATCGCATGTTCATGTGTAGTGATTGATCCTCCAGTATGCAGTACACCACCTTTTTCTAATGCCCTATTTTTTTGGGTGGTAGCACATTTAATGCGGTACTGTGGTGTATTCCAATGCGCCAACAATGAATTCCATATGTGCTCCCTCACCCAATAAGGGCGTCGTCCTGCGATCCGGGCATCTTTAAACATTTCTGATAATCAGTGAGATGCTTTCATGTTAAAGTTTTTCTGAATTTGAGCTTCATGCTCAGCTACCCACTGCACCTTTTGCTGTTACAATAGATAATGTTAAAATAAAGCAAATGAAATTCCTATTTGAATATGGTGATGCAAGATGATTAAGTAATACAATGTTTTACCTTAAATCTCTCCCAAAACAGTTTTTTTTCGTCGTCGGGGATTACTCCCCTGAAATATGAATGTAATAAATTTATGAACGTACAACCATAGTAAGATCAACAATTTAATGCAAAATACAAGACTAAGAAGAAGATATGGTATTACCTTTTTCCACATGGCTCAATGAATGGTCGATCATGAGGAGCAAGATCACCCAAATTAGCAGGATCAACAGGATCAACAGATGGCTGGTGTACATCTGGAGATGGTATAGAAGATGGTGTGAGGATAGGAGAGGGATGAATATATGGTGTGGGCCCTACAACTGAAGGAGTGGGCACTACAGTAGGTGTGGGCCCTACAACTGAAGGAGTGGGCCCTATAGTAGAAGGTGTGGGCCCGACAGAAGGTGTGGGCACCGTAGAAGGGGGTGGTGGACGTGAGGAGCCAACGTCTGGTGGAGTACTTACACTGGCAAATGGTATCGTCGAAGGAACTCTAATAATGTACTTTGCCTTCCTAGCCTTTTTTACCGTCTTGCCCTTGTCAGGGCGTGAAGGCTCCTGTCCTGACATTATTGTAATTTAAAATATATAAATAAATAGACAATTAAACGCAAAGTACATAATTGGTATTTAATAAATGATTTAATTTTATATAATCGTGAATCGTAGACATGTCAAAATACAAGCATTTAATTAATTCAATCGTCCTCATCATCCTCATTGTCATCGTTGTTTGATGCATCACTATGATCATCATCTTCATCGTCATCGTCTTCATCATCTTCAAGTTCTTCATCTTCGTCGTCTTGTTCTTCCTCTTCTTCTTCTCCTTCTTCTTCATGTTCTTGTATCTGTCCTTCTAACTCTTCAGCATCACCATCGAAGTCTTGCAATGCAAATACACCTTCAACTTCAATAATTTCATTTCCATGTGTTATTTCATCAAATTGGAAAGGGATATCGTCTTCGACATCATTTGACTCAATGCGACCCCTAGGCTTGGTTTATATTGCAACACACCAACCACGTTTTTCAATGTTGTGAAATGCTGGATATGGGACATAATAAACTTGTCTAACACTAAGAGCTAGAATGAATGGATCAAATGGTTGGTATCTTGAAGTCATATGAATTTCTACAATATTATACCTAGGATCCACTCTTGTTCCATTCCTAGATGGATCAAACCATTGACAATAAAAAAGAACTACCCTCTGTGGAGTACTTGAAGTATTATACTCCAGCTCATAAATTTTTTGAATAATACCATAGAAGTCATCATAACCACCCTCAGTAAGGCTCTTAACGAACACCCCACAATTAGTTGTCTTTTTTCCTTTCGACCATGCATCGGTGTGTGATGAGTTGATATTTTATTGATTTCACCTAGTTTATTGTGCTAAAATTAATTAGGGAATTGTGCTTAATTGCCCGGTATTTTCCCATTTCTGCTAATTGTGCCTAATTTGACCGGAAATTCTAATTTTAATTAATTTGAATTTTCTGAGCTAATTATTTGCATTATTATTTTCAGGGAAAATTTTGGAAATATAATTTTGGAGCATTAGGATGAAGGCAAAATAATTCAAGACTCTCTACAAAAGTAATTTAGAATTAATCAAGCTTAGTTTAGTAGGGTGGACCCAATAGTAAAAAATGATGACATGGCCTAGGGTTTTAGGGTGGACCCCACCCTCATTTTTGAGACATTCACGGCCCTAGTAAGGGAGTAGCCGTCATACATACTTCCAGAGTTGATTTTTGGAGCAGGTTTTTCTTTGGTAAAAATGGATGTTGAATGAATGTTTATGGTTTTCTCTCATGGTGGAATGAATAGCCTATTTTCTTTTTCTTCTTGCAATGTTGTAACCTTTGTTGAATGAGGAAGCAACTTTCTTTTCTCAAAGCTTAGTTCATTTGGACATTTGCACGGTTCCTCTTTGCTGAATGTAAATGCACGTTGTTTTCAACCTTTGAAGAGTGAAGGAGATTTAACTTGGCTGGAATGTGATGTCTTTGCTTGGGAGAGTGAAGGAACGGTGATTGATGGCATCCAGCTCCCTTCCATACATTTTGCACGGTGATTAATTAACTAGAAAAAGGAAGATCTTTTTGTTTCTCTTGAAGAATGGAGCACGTGGTGCAAGGATGTTACGGTTGCTTAATTGATAGTAGCTTTTCCTTTTGTTTTTATGAATGAAAAGAGATTAGGTGTGAGTCTAGATGATGGGACTTTAGCAGCTGGATGTTAGCAACTTTTCTTTTAGAATGAAATAGATTAGGTGGGAGTAGTTGGATGTGTTACGGTCTTGGGAAAGGAGTTCAAATGGTGACTTCATTTTTAATTTTATCTTCATTTAGAAAGCAAAAAAAAAGGAACACGGTGGTTAATCGGGAGAGTTGTAGCCGTCACTTAGTTATTAGCATGTTGCATTTTTAATTTATTTCATTTAGTAGAAGTGTTGTCCCATCAAGGTAGGTAGACTACTAGTACATAGATGAATTATCTTTGGAGAAAAGGGGGTTAGAATGAAGGGCACATTGTTATTTTTGGTGATGGAAGACACATTGCATTTTTCTTGGAGCTAGAGCTGGAACGGTGTGCACATGGTCACAGTTGGATGAGGGAAACTTTTCCCATTTTCATTTTCCTTTGAAGTCAACACATGGAATCCAAACAAATGGGAGCAACCTCATGGCCAAGGAAGGTTTTTAGGCCAATTGCAATTTCAATTTCTTTTACTGATGCAGAAGGAAGGTCACGTGAAAATGGTGGAAGCAACATTGTGTTTTCTAATTGTTTTGCTTTAGAATATTTACATTTAAATGTTGAATAGTTTTTTTTATCTTCTTAATTTAGTATTGCATTTTAATAGTTTTAATTGTGTTTAGATAATTGTTTGTGCAGTGTTGGTTTGAGCATTTCATTTACTTTAATGTTATCTAGTATGTTTGGTAGTGATAATTTAACTGTCATGCTAGCTTGAGTTAGTTGAGTTGGTCATTAGCTATATTGTAATGTTTCCTTGAGATTTCTGAACTGTAATTGTGGTTGCTACTCCGACCTTGGTTAATGTGAAACCTGTATTTTTACTTACAATTGGGTATACGCTTAGTTTCCCAATTGGTGTTACATCTTCGCTTAGTTGATGTAACTGCATGGTGTAAATTAGATTTGACATTAACACTGCGTCCGCTTAGTTCGCTTTTATGAAAACAGGGTTAACCTTCGCTTAGTTGGTTAACTTTGTTGGATTAGAGGTTTAAGTCGCAACTTTATTTTGTTGATCTGTGATTGGAAACATTGTAATTAAGTTAATGACAGACTGTTTTTATTCTGTCTTTGAAACCGTTTTTAATTCTGTGTTTAATTATCTGTTTGCGTAAGTGTTTTCATTTAATTTTTCCGCATTCACCACAACGTTTTCACAAAACCCCCTACTTCGTGTCTGACTTAATTCTTGAACCGCAAAATTGGTCCTTGAGAGACGACCTAGGAGTCACTTCCTAGTCTATACTGCATTCTTTAATGCATATTAAATTTGTGTGGGTTGCGACACCCATCAGTGTGGAACTTGTACCCATTTACAAAATACGTGTGCCATTCTTTGACAAATCTCATGGGCCAATTTGACAATTCCCGTAGATCTTGAATTAAGGGACTTAATGGCTGGTTATGAACCTACAAAGAAGTGGAGAAGAAAAATTAAGCTACAAGTGCAACATCAATTATTTTTAAAATTATGAAAAGGATAATCATACTTGATCTCTAAACCACTGAGGGAACTGTGAGTGTATTATAGCAGAAGAACTCCCTTCTGGAACTTGCATAGCCACAAGAAATGAGCTATATAAAATGAACACAATTAGTGATTATGAAAATTTTATGAATGAAAACTTAAGAATGAGATGAGAACATACTCAAGGTACATCTTAACTTCAAGGCAATTAATTAAGACATGGACATGAGGAGAGTTGAATTCAGCATCACTTAACCAATGAGTGAACTCTTTGCCCGGGTGACAGCCCACTTGTCGAAACACTGACAAAGTTGAATGAGGTGTGGCAGATTGTGTTTCATTCCTAATATTGATCGGCGACAACATGAAGTTGTTGAAATAATGAGAACAAAAGTACGCTATCTCACGATGCAAGTAAGTCACACAAATTGATCCTTCCACTCTAGCTTTGTTTTTGACTGAACGTTTAGACTCTCCCATGAACCTTTCAAATGGATGCATCCACCTATATTGCACTGGACCACCAAGCCATGCTTCATGTGCAAGATGAATTGGAAGATGTTCCATGGAATCAAAGAATGCAGGAGGGAATATTCTTTCCAATTTGCAAAGAATAATTAGAATATTTTCCTCCAACTTTCTCAAGGAATCTGCCTTTAGCGTCATAGCGCACAAATCCTTGAAGAAATGACTGATTTCTATAAGTGGATTTAACACGTGCATGGGCAAAAAGCTAAATGCAACAAGGATTAGAGTTTTCATAAAGACATGACAATCATGACTCTTCAATCGTTGAATATTGCCATTATCAACATTAGCACATCAGGCCAAGTTTGAAGAATAGCCATTTGGAATTCTAAGCTCATTTATCCATCAACAAACTATTTTGGCCTCGTCTTTTGATAGGTGTAATTTGCCTTTGGCTTTAGCAACCTACCATTATCTTTGGGCTTCAACTCTAAGTGTCTTCATGCACAATACAAAAGTATATCTTTCATTGCCTTTTCATTATCTTTTGTCTTGGAACTGACATTAATGACTGTGTTGAAGATGTTGTCAAAAAAATTCTTTTCTATATGCATAACATTCAGGTTATGTCTCAACAAGTTATCCTTCCAATACAAAAGATCCCAAAAAATGCGTCTCTTGGTCCAGTTATGCCACTCTCCGTAGCCTTTAATCCTATTGATACCACTTTCAGTGACTTTTGGAAAATGTTTCACTCTTCTCCAAACTTGGGATGGATTAAGCCTAGGAGGTGGCATATCTGTTTCAAGTTGTCCTTTGCGAAAAGCCTTTTTGTTCCTCCTAAACATGTGATCAATGGGCAAGAACCTTCTATGGCAGTCAAACCAACAACTTTTCCGACCATACGTCAAAAAGAATGACTTTGTGTGTTCCATGCAATGCGGACAAGCTAATCGACCATGCATGCTCCAACCAGATAACATGCCATATGCTGGAAAATCATTAATAGTCCACATCAAAGCTGCCCTCATAAGAAAATTTTGCTTCCTTAATACATCATACGTCCAAATACCGCTCCACAGCTTCTTCAAATCATCAATCAAAGGCTTTAAATAAACATCAATCCCTGATTTAGGATTATATGGTCCTGGTGGAAGATTATATGTAAGGCTTTAAATAAACATGTAAGGCTTTGTCATACACATCTTAGGTGGAAGATTATATGGGGTAACAATCACCGGCCAACATGAATATGGTGATGCAGACACCTGAATGTATGGAGTAAAGCCAGCTGAACATAGACCAAGTCTCACATTACGAGCATCACTAGCGAAGGATGGATGTTTACGGTTGAAGTGCTTCTAGGCTTCACCATCAGAAGGATGACGCAACACTCCTTCACTTTTGTTACCATCATGCCATGTCATGTGTTCTACTGTTTGAATTGAAGCAAACATCCTTTGTAATCTTGAAATGATCGGCAAATAGAACATGGACTTGAATGAAATTGTTTTTTTTTGCCTCCGTCTTGGATGCAATGTTTGAAATCGAGGATGGCCACAAAACTTGCATTCCACCAACTATGCATCATTTTTGCCAGTGTCGTTGTCATAGAAAAGCATGCATCCATTCACACAACAATCAATCTTCTTCGCTTCCAATCCCAGCTTCGAAACACATCTTTTGGCTTCGTAATAATTCTTTGGCAAAGAATTGTTTGGTGGTGTTAGATCTAACACCAATTTTGTAAAGTGGTCCACCGCCATGAGTCTAATGCACACTGACAATTTTGACTCAGATGAACCTTCAAATACAGGTTGGTTTGCCTCCGCCAAGAGATTGTAAAACCTTTGAGTGCTTTCATTTGGAGACTCTTCATCACGGCTATTGTCTGTTTCTTGTTCAACATGTCGATGAAGAGCATTGTCTACCATCTCTTGCATGTAGGTAACTTGATCTATCTTAGATGTATGTACAATAGTATTTGAACCTGATGTAGGCCGATTTTCATGAGCAATGGAGGTAGAAGGCATTTCTTCACCATGAAATGTCCAAACCTTGTAATTTGGCATGAACCCTTTTTTGTATAGGTGAACTTTGACGACTTCATCTTTCAAAATCTTTGTACATTCACACTTGATGCATGGGCATCGAATCCCTCCATCAAGAGCATAATATTCATGTCGTCGAGCCGTCTCCACAAACTTATCAACTCCAAGGACAAAAGCTTCCTTCAAACCTCTCATTCCGCTATAACAACGGTCGTACATCCATCCACGATGATTGGGAAAATGGGCCATGTTTTATGACAAGCCAAACAAACAAAAACTTAGCCAAAACAGTAACATTCCATGTGACATAAGTAATAAACCTATTAGTACTTAAGTCGAACATGGAAGGCAATTTGAATACTATTGTCATAGGCATGCAATAAGGGTCATGCTGAGTATTATTATTGTAGTGAAGTCCTCTTTTATAAAGTACTTACACATTGACTACTGTCATAGGAATGCAACAAGGGTCATTTTGTGTATTATTACTGTAGTGAAGTCCTCTTTTATTGAGTACTTACACATTGTCTACTGTCATAGGCATGCAACAAGGGTCATTCTGTGTATTATTACTGTAGTGAAGTCCTCTTTTATAGAGTACTTACAAATACTTACAAAAGTAGGTACTACCATAGGATTTGACATCAACACTACATATTCTTGTTCAGTTTCAAGATAAAATAAAGCATCTAAAAACAAGTCATCCCATCATTTCAAAGTAAGCTTAGTTCAAACAGTCTAGTACACACATAAATATACATAATCACAATCACAAGCAAGAAACAAGCTATTTAGAATAGATGGCTAGATGTGTTGTGTTCGTAGAAGTGGGTTTCATGATGGGGGCATGCATGAATAAGGTTGTTTCGGTTTAATGGTGCTACACATGTTTATATTTGTGACTAAGAGAGTAAATCAAAAGCAAAGAAATAAAGTCAGAAAGGGTGTGCGATACATGAATATAGTAAGGAAGAAAGAGTGTAAATCATTACAACATTTAGTTCATAACAAATGCTAATTACAATCATTGTAGATTTCTATATTGAAGTTACCACTTACAACTGGTAGGAAGTTCCCTGTTCAACCCAGATTCTGTTTCAACTCCTCTTCCTAAAGATGCTACCTCAAATGAATAAGGTCTTTAAGCTGGAAACTGCACCACAGATCTTAACATCAGCACAAACCAACAATATAAACACCAATCCAAATCTTAACACTACACAAGTAAACAGTAAGGGCAACACCAATTTTTACAATCTCTAAAAACTTTGTTGGAAATGGTTGGGATATCTGTAATGTATATTAATGAGAGATAGGAATAATTTCTAATATATAAGGATAAACTTTATTCCATACACATTGTGCAAGGAAATAATCAATGAAAGAAAGGGAGTCAAAAACTTATCTATGCTTTTGTAATGATTTTATAATAGGTCATAACCATGCAGTAGCACTGTTAACACCCTAGTAAGTGTACCAGATCGTATCAAGTAATAATAGACAGTAAGTCCAAATATCGGTTCCCAAGAGACTCTTAGGCCTAAACGTTTATGTGAATTGATTTCATCAAACTTGAATGAAAATTGAATTTAGGGTTTGGAATGCTAAATGAAAAAAAAGATGCAAATGCAAAAGCTTGATCAATTGGCAAATAAAGATATGAATGAATGAAGTTGTTGGGGTTTACGGTTTCATCCTAATCCACCCTTTTATATCTACTATTCTTATTAAGTTCAACTTTATTATCAATGTTCATGCAACTTTCTAATTTACTCTAAACCCGATCTCTCGGCGAAAAGAGCCTATTACCATAATTACTAGTTTACTATCTCTAGTCTCCCTAGTGATTACTAATGCATTAATGACAGAAGCTTAAAGCAATTGACCGTCTTATTCCTATCTCTAGGCAATATTTCATAATCAAGAAAATTCTTCTAAGTTCTAGATTTCCCTGTACGTCTCCGTATCGACAAAATCAAAGATCATGACACTGAATGAGTTAAACAATGCAAGCTTTAAAGTACAGAGAAGAAAACCCAAACTATTGATAATACAAGTATATAAATAAAATAAGAATTTCGATATAAGAGAGTTTCAAAAGGATTACATCGTTCCTCAACAACAAAGGGTTTAGTACACCATTGTCATGGTGAAACTAGATGAATTGAATGGAAAATATAAAAGAGATAACCCAAGAATTGAAAGATTGGAGCTTTCGCATCCAAAATCCGCCTCCAAGGGGTGAAGAGAGTGTTCTGCCGTCTTTCTCTGCCAAAAGATCCCCCTAAGGGTCGTTTTGGGTCTATTTATAATACAGAAAAATAACAGAATTTTGGCCCAGGCCCATAAGTGCACCACTCAGCGCTGGTTTCACCGCTCAGCGGTAGGTGCGACACTCCACTGGACGCTTAGCGTTCACGCCCAGGCGTTAAACAATGTTGTCTCTTAGAAGGCCACCGCTCAGCGGTGGATTCTGGCGCTTAGTGGTAGGCGAGATACTTCATTTTCCCCTCAGCGTTGGCGCTTAAGCGTCAGGCAATGGCTTCTCCTCTAAGGCTGGCGCTCAGCACTGGAATTGGCGCTGAGCGGTAGCTGCGATTCTTCTTTTGCACCTTCTTCATATCTTCTTGAGTCCAACTTCTTCCTTCTTCACTTTCCATCATCCAATTCTCATTAAATCCTGTCAAAACAATGTAAAACCAAGCATAATATCTCTAAAACCACCTTTGACTCTCTTGTAGCCTAACTAAAGTGTTTTGCATGATTTTAAGCTCATTCTAAGTCATAAAGGGTGTGTTTTGATATCAATTTCAAGTATAAAAATAATGGTTTTTAAACCGTTATCAAGCATGAAGAAAGAGACAGAAAGAGATTGATCAAATGCATCAAGCATGAGCACTCTACATTGCAGACCAATATTTGTACCAAATGAAGTAAACCAATAAAGGGAGATAAAATGTAGAGTTCATACAATATCTCTAGATTTGTCAAATTTTTATGAATAAAGTCAGGTATCTTCCCAGAAAATTGATTGTCCCCTATTTGACTACACAATCAGACTTTTACTTTAAACACAATATCCTTTAAATTAGTCATCACTCCATAGTATAACAAAATATATGAAGCTGAGATGTCTGCTTCAGTTTGCAATAATAACCATACATTTCTCATGCATGACATCAAAAATTGGTAGCAACGTGAAGCGAAGAAATTTGACCCATCATCACGAGTTAGTAACTATTAGTTCAATTTGGATTGGTATACTCTTAACCAATTCAGTGTAAAAGCAGATGTGAATACTGAATTGATTTAATAGAACTGTTTTGAATGTCATTCTGTAAATATGGTTGACTTATATACATATATGAACAATGACAATGTATTGATGAGCATGGATTCAGAGCGTGAAGCCTAAATAAACTACTAAGATGGTGTTAAACTAATGACTGGGGATGTTCATCAATCTATGAAAATTCTGAGAATAAACTGCAGACCAATTCAAACTCAATTCCTAGTCTTTCCCAATACTAATTAACAATTCATCTTACTAAGTCTTATTTGAAGACTAAAGTATTTTATATGTTTGGTCTGATATCTAATTCAATGCACTGCAAATAATAATAATGAAGTGTTTTAATCTTCAAATTCCGCTACCGTACCTAGGTCCCCACAATAATGAAGTAAGAGTAAAAAACATACTTTTTTTCCAACCTTCTCACGCATATGTCCTATATATAAATGTGGCACTAATCTTGGTTCAGACCATATGATTTGGTCAGAATAAGAGGATAGTTAGCACGTACAAAGAATGAAGGATTACTCTGTTGTAGTGGCATTTAACGCAACCTTTTTCACCATCTTCATGCTCTTGCTCTCATACTCCAACTATGTAGAGGCTAGGAAATCTCTCAAATATCAACATTCTTCACCTTCCTTCATTGTTGTGTTCATCAATCGGGCTTATTCTGGGCCTACTCACAAAGGGTGAGGTCATTGAAGAAAGTCTTTACGTTCTCTTCAATTATTTTCCTGTTTTCTTACCAAATTTTCTAGCGAAATATTGTAATGTTCTTGTGGGTTTTAAAGCTGCTTAGAATTAATACAAAACTTTTATGATCTATTATCCTCTATTTGATAACGGTTGAATTACTGTTATTTTTATACTTCATTTTGATACTAACAACACCTTTTATTACTTAGAAACTAGCTTGGACTCGTGCTTTTTGCTTAAGTTAGAAAATAAGAGAGTTGAAGGTAGTATTATTGGTTTTATGCTTGGTTTTCCTTATTTTGGCAGGAATTAACATGAATTGGATGAAAGAATTTGAAGTAGCAAGGAGTTGGACTCAAGAGAAGTAGGAAAAATGCATAAAAGAAGAATCACAAATGGCGCTGAGCGCTAACCTTGTTGCGGAGTTCTCTGGCTGACGCTTAAGCGCCAACGTTGAGGGGAAATTCAAGTGCTGCAGCCACCACTGAGTGCCAATTTCACCGCTGAGCGCTAGACTCTTCAGTTGAGTTCACTGCTACGCACCTGGGCATCAATGTTGAGCGTTATTCCAAGTATCGCGCCTACCGCTGAGCGGCAATTCCAGCGTTGAGCGCTATCAGCGTGGGCCTGAGCCAATTTTCTGATATTTTTAGAAAGTATATAAGGATTTAGTCGACTTAGAGGGTCTATCTTTGGACAAAAAGAGGTGCAGAAACACTCTTTTCATCCCTCAGAGGCGGATTTTGGATGCGGAAGCTCCAATCTACAACTTTTAGGGTTCTATCTTTCATTCTTTTCATTATTTTCATCTAGTTTCACCATGTCCATGGTGAACTAAACCTCCATTGTTGTTGGGGAAACGATGTAATCCTTTGAAACTCTCATGTATTGAATAGATATTTATTATATATGCTTTACTTCATTAATTGTTAGGGGTTTTCCTCTTTACTCTATGCATGCTTTGTTTAACTCATTCAATTGCATGATCATTGATTTTGTTGATATATGGGGAAATCTAGACATGGGGAAATTCCCTCGGGAGCAATATTATCTAGACATAGGAATAGGAGGACCGATTGCCTTTACGCTTCTATGTGAATGTAATGCATAATTAATTGCTAGGGAGACAAGACATTGTAAACTAGTAATTAAGAAGAGGCTTTCTTCACCGAGACATCGGGTTTAAAGTATATTAGAAAGTGGCATTAACATTAATGAAGAAGTTGAATTCGTAAATACATAAGAGGGAATAGGATAGGTCGGCAACCCCAACAATATAACCATTCCATATTTTATACATCATTCACCTGCGTATTCTTTGGGTCAATTGATCAACCTTTGCATGTATATTTACTTTTTGCATTCTAAACATAATAATTTTCGTTTTTCAAGTCTTAAATAATCAACAAATCACATGACTGTTTAGGCCAATGAGTCTCTAGGGAAAATGATACTTAGTCTTACCATTTATATTACTTGATACGATTCGGTACACTTGCCGGAGTCTTAATAGGTTTCAGGGATGAGAAAGTTTTTCTTTAAGGTTCAAGGTTTATGCATTGGCTTTTAGGCTAAAAAATGTAGAAGAGGTTGAAGAACAAGATGGCCTTGATCATTTGTAACAAGCAAGCAAATAGTTCAAATAAAGAAACTCAGGCAAAAACACACTACAAGAAATGTGCAAAAGAAAGTAAAACAACAAACAATCAAAAACAAAAACGAAAAAAATGGTGCTTAAACCAAGATCTGGCACTTAGGCGCCCCTGTGGCATGGGCGCTTGAGCGCCACTCAATCATAAGTGAGAAAAAGCTGGCCTAACCCACGGGCGCTTGAGTGCCATTCTACAACACAAAATTTGGCCTCTCACATTAGGAATTTTGGTTTCCTACTCTCATTCACACCCAATTCCATCCACAATAACATATTTTCATTATAGAAACTTGTCTAAACCATAAGGAATGAAATTAAATGCATGAATGGTCAATTGAATGGACATTTCCAAACTTTTTTAGTCTAAAACTCAAAACTGCACTTATGCATTCAAATCTTATTTAAGCATTTTAGATCAAACCAAAACATCCTAAAGTATACCATAACATGTCAAAACAGATTTAGGCACTTGAAAAAATACTAAAGTATACCAACTCACACTAAAGCACACTAAGCCAATAAAAAAACACATCAAAATATACCAATCACTCTAACAAGAAACTACACACATCTAAACAGATACAAAACAGACTTAAACACTTTAAGATGATCAAATTGAAACACACATCACAAAAACACATACAATAACTCAACATACAATAAAAAAAGTACATAAACATAGAGGGAAGGTTTATAATTAAGCCTCCCAAAGGTACAACAACACAAATAGGTTTAAAAACACATTAAAAGAAGTGTGTGAAAGACTGCAAAGCAGGGGAAAGCTCAAAATCAAAAAAACAAAAATTAGGTGCAAATCTAGTTTTTTTGGGGCTTGGGCGCCCTTGTGCCAAGGGCGCTTAAGCGCTACTCGACAATTCAGGTGCAAAAGGGCCAATGTGCAGGTCACGCTTGGGCGGCCCTCAGTAAAGGGCGCTTAAGCGCCATATTAGAATTCTGCATAATGTATATTTTTGCGAAATTGGCTACTCACTATGTGATTTTTGGTTTCGGACCTTCATTCAATGCACTCACACACAAAACAAGCTAAAACTAACATAATACACTTATATGCAAAACATAAGTTACTAATGCATATGACACAAAATCCATACAAACACAAGTAAAAAGGGTAAGAAAACTGGGTTGCCTCCCAAAAGCGCTTGTTTAACGTCATTAGCTTCACGGATTACTCAATCAAGTACAAATGTTGTCGTTGGTGTGCTCCTTCTCACCAACTCTTTTTGAATATCTTTTTAGCCACCAATTCAACTTTCAGAGCATAAGAATCTTCCTCTTAGTACTTCAACCAATTTGAAATCTTTTAACACTCAATCCTCGGGTTCTTGGACTCCCAACAAAGGGTGATGGTGACTAAACTTTATCTCTTGTTTCTCCCTTTCTTCTTCTTCTTTCACTTAAAACTTGAAGCATCTTCAAGGAAAGGAGAATTTGGGGCTGATTATTATGCTCAAGCTTATTGTCCCCTTTTGGCATCATGATTCCTTCAATCTCAAAGCAAACATGAAGAATTTGAGGCTGCAGTCCTCTTTGTATGAAATTGCCCTGCATCAATTGGGAGACAACTAAACTAGAAACACAAATTAGCCCAAGTAAAATATAAAATTCTATTTACAATAAAAGAGTTAGTTCTATATACAAAATCAAGTCTAAACAAGTTAGAAACCTCACAAAAGTCTAGTATTGACACGAGTCCCGGGCAACTGCGCCAAAAACTTTTTAAGACCTCGACAAGTGTACCGAATCGTTTAAGTAATATAAAATGGTAAGACCAAGTATCGTTTCACAAGAGACTCGTGTAATACTAGTTAATTGCACTATTAACAACTCATTTAGACTCAAGAACAACATATTAATTGACAAACAAGTGCAAAGGGATAAATTCATAAACAATTACAAGGTTGGACTTTGGTATTGAAGGCACTTAGTTTTCACCAATTTACTCTTGTGTATACCCAATTTCATCTCCTCTTCATCAATTTACTAAAGTCAATCCACAAAAACACTCTAGTCCTAATCCCTTAGGTGAAAGAGCCTAGATTTTACCTATTAACTATTAATCCCTTGATTAATTAACAAGAAAAACCCGCATTAAGAACTAGGATCTAAGACAACATGTGAATCATCTTCCATCCCTAGAATCAATGAACCATAAGGACACTTGTTTCAGTTCTAGGTTCCATATTACGTCCCCATAACCCATGAAACCCCAAAATCAAGTCATGAACGTCCCCATTACATGCAAACTTTAAGATTGGAAACAAGATTACTAGCAATTGATAGAAAAATTATATGTGTCTGTGTGTGTGTGCGCGCGCGCGCGCGTCTGTGTGTGTGTGTGTTTGTGTGTGCAAATCATTTAACAATTACACAAGAATTCAAAGGCTACAACTAACCCCAAAAAGATGGGTTTGGCTCTCCATTTCCATGGAAAGCCTTTAAGCTTACAAAATGCCCATGGAAGAAGAAGAAGAACCCAAAGAGGAAGAAAAGAGTGTTCCCATAAACTCTAGCAGCCCTCCAAGCTTTCCTATGAGTGAAATCGTGCCTCCAAACCACCAAAGACCCAAACCCCTTCGCGTTTCAGCCTGACTCTACTGCACTGCATCTTTTTCTCTTTTTCTGCATATCTGCTTGCTTTTGTGGTTGGTTCAGTTCTTTACATTGTTGGAGTTTCTTCCAAGCACATTATTAGCTACAAAATAAAGGGATTATAGATGAAATTACATCAAAGTAGCCCAAAACACAATTACTCATAAAACTAAGAGAAAAGAGAGGATTAAGCAAGTTACAAGCTAGAAAAGAGTTCATTTTGCTACTAAATTGATTCTTAGATAATGGTAAGAATTAGCACTATCATTACACTACCTTGAAAAAATAAAAACAAAACAACTGAAATGTCTAGTTGGGTTCTATCAACACCTAACCAAAATATCCCAATCCACTTGGTTGAAACTAACACTTAAACAAAACGACATAGCAACAATAAACCAAAACAAAATTACACTTTTAACCCTTTTTTTAACAAGTTTCTCAGTTACATTGCATGTCAGATACTCTATGATGTTTTTTAACTCTCTATTTTCCCCATTTTTCTTTGTTAATACTCTTCTTTTAGGATAGTTTAGCTTTTAGTTTTCTATAATTAAGATAGATTAGTATATATGAGATAAAAATAGGTTTAAATAAAAATAATGTTAATTTTCTCTTTTTAGTTAAATAAAATTGGTTTTTAAATAAATAGGCTATTTTCATTTTTAGGAAAATATTCAAGAAAATAAAAATAAAATTTTCTTTGCTGTTATAGACTTTTTGTTGTTTAATTCTTCATTTCTCTTTTTTTGCAGAAAAAAACCCCAAGTCAAAGGGGTCAAGAATTGAGTCAACAAGAAGCAAATGTGCTGGTGCTGTTTGGGCCAAATTAAGAAGAATTATTATTGGTCAAATGGGCTAGAAGGCCAACAGCAAAAATAAAGCTCACTGGAAGTAGTTGGGCCAATGCTGGTACTGAAAATTGGGTCGCTACATATTGCATGGGCTCAACTGATTCCCCTTTATTGAAGCTGTACGTTTTGAGTGGAGTAGAAAAGAAGTCTTCCCCTTTATTGAAGCTGTGCGTTTTGGGGATAGAAGAAAAGAGAATCTGTAATGGGCCAAGTACTAATGGGGCAACACTGTTGAAGCATTTTTAATTTGCAGAGATCCTAAAAGGCTGAAGCAATATGCAATGATGCTGATGCAAAAGAATTAGGCTAGCGTTGTGAAAGAGTAATGCTTTGGGCTGCGATGAGATGTGATGAATTACTGCATGGGTTGATACTGCACGAAGAAGAAAAAAAGGTTGATCGGCCAAAGCCTAAAATGCAACATTGGATGTGCAACTTAAGTGAAACACAACGTTTTGCTGGCCAAGGCTGAAGGGGTCTCTTGTTTTACCATTCATTCATGCAGAGGTTCGATCAAAAGGGGATTTTCTCCCAAAATTCATACAACCCTCGAGCTAGGGTTCCTCAAGTGTAGAGAGAAGAAGAAGTGATGTGATGGTGTTGTTCGACGCGAGCTCCATGGGCCACTTTGAAAGAAGACCAGAGGCATCACGACCCAAGAGGAAGTCGACCCAGAAGCAAATCGGACCGGAATCGTGATCGGAGGCTTGCGGAGGTGGATTGATTGAAGCTGAACGGTTAGAAAGTTAATTGGTAAAAGGTTCACGAAGCTTCTGTAATCGATTCTTCCCTTCTTTCCCTTCTCATATTCTTTTTAGTTTTGGATTTTCCCTATAAAAAGGGAGGTTTCGTAACGTAGTAGGTGTGGGTGGTGGGTGACAAACACTATTCTTAGGTTTAGAGTTGCAAATTTAGCTTTTTCAATTTTCTCCTTTAGTTTAGAATTTACAGCTTTCTTAGAAGTAAATAAAATCTTTGCTTCATTGGAGTTCTTGGATCATCCCCATTGGGTGACAGGCAGTGGGGTTCTTGGAACTCTGGTATTGTGTAATTCTTGTTATAAATAAATTGCAAAGTTTACTTCGAAGTTGAAGGGGTTTAGACTTAGTATGGAACACCTAAAGTTTCTACCTTTTTAATTCTTTTTACTTTTTGCTTTTAAACACGAGAGCATTAAATAGAACGTCGTATTGTGTGGGAATTTGACGTTTTCTCTTAATTAGCCGCCAATATCAGAAAGTATCGTACTTTTGGATCTCTTTTCTTTTCACACCTCCCATAGAACGTCGAAGACTGAGGGACTGGGACGTGAAGGGAATTGAAGTATGTTGGGAGTATTAATGGTGTGCTTAATAGAACGTCGTATTCGGTAGGGCTTTGACGTTTTTTCCTTCCACCAATATCAAAATATGGCGCTCTTTTTTGTTTTAAAATCAGACATGAAATCTTTTCTTTTTACGTCTTCCTTAATCGATTCAAGTTAGCAGTGTACTGAAATTTGCACTTTTACACCAGTTATCAGTTTTTGATCAATATCATAATTGTCTCCAGTATAAAAACGTTCCTCACGTCCCTTCATCACTTATCAATCCAGATGGGTTTGCGTTTCTTGTAACCTGGGCAACCTTCTCTTTTCATCTTGATGATGATGATGAAGAAGCCATGTCTGAATAGAAATCTCGGAACGTCTTTTACAATGTAGAGTGTTTAACTCCTCAACCTAAAAACTATACGTCGAATTCTACTGGGCTTCGACGTATTAATTGTAGAAGACAAAAAGTTTGAAAAAACACATGTGATTAGACGTTTTCTTCTTCAGCCTCCCGCCCTTTTGTTTCCTTTTTTCCTTTAAACCTCCAATAAGCTCCCGTTACCATCATATTTTAAGATATGATTTACATACTTTTTCAAAAAAATTATTTTATAAATATTAGTGTAAATTTATCGTAAAATATAATAATGATTTGTTGGTCAAATTTAAAGAGAATGAAACTTAATTTCTTTAAAATATTATTATAATTTCAGAAAATAATAATAATAATAATAATAATAATAATAATAATTAATGAGAATTAAGTGTATACATCAGAATAACTAAAATCATAATAAATATTATTATATTAAGAAAAGTTATATGAAATTAATGTTCTTTTACCATAGTGTACACCATAAATGAATTTTTTTTATTAGATTCAACGACATTCCCATACCTTATATTTATTTCCTCTCCTTTAAAAGTTTTATGATTAAGTTAGGTATTATAAAACATTAATCAAGTCTTCAATTTTTAAATTTTAGGATAAAGATATGTATGATTATGCTAAAAGACCTTAATTGATTTTAAAAAAATAATACTTTAAATTTCAATACCAATTAAGTTGAATGATAAAGTCAAGGTTAAGACAGATTATTGAGATAGGAAGGTGTGTAGAAAAAATTGAAACAAGTTAACAACTGAGATGCTTCAAACCAATAGCCAAAGATCGAGAAGAGATAGCGTGTATGGAGAATAATGAGGTTGTATCGAAGTACAAGACTCGACCAGAATTAAAGGTCGAGACATCTAGGCCAAAAATATACACAGAATGGGTTGGGTCGAAGATTAAGGCAGGTTAGGTTTGACTAACGATCGAGATTGGTTGACCCAAACTGAATGTTGGGATGGGTTGGGTCGAAGATTAAGGCAGGTTAGGCTTGACTAACGGTGAAGACTGGTTGACCCAAACTGAACGGTGGGACGTGTCGATTCAAACTAAAGGTAGAGATAGACTAACATAACTTAGAGTTATCAAAATGGGTTGTAACTCGCGAGCCAACCCGTGATGGGTTGAGCCGGGTTCGAATTTTTCAGCTCGCTAAGTGAGCTGGGTTGGGTACACTCACTAAGAGACCACCCCGTAGTGAGCAGGGCCGGGTCGAGGCGGATTTGCAGTTTTGACAGCTCTAACATAAGTTGAAGGTCGACCAAATGTTGTCATTTTGTGATTGGTCCATTTTGGTGTTTATGATTATTATGATTGATTATGGCAGTGATTTTGGACCAGTACAGAATGACACGTAGATGGTTAAAATGTTGTCAAAAAAATATTGTCAAAGTATCATTATCCTAAAAATTAAAACAAAATCTTAGACCTTTTTTTGGGTAACATTCATATAAATTACTTTGAAAAATTTAATAGTTATAAAATGGAATTAGTAGAAAAGATTAAGCTTCAAAACATACTATGATTAAAATTATTAGAAAAAACATCCTTCTCATGCATTATTAACAAACATGTATCAACATCCAACCATGTTGTCATTAATGTCACCATAAATAATCAGTAAAAGCACATTTGCATTTCTTAATTTATAACGCTATTGGAATCGATTCTTTATTACTTAGAAACAATTATATTAATGTAGAAAAATTGAAAGTAGAATTATATGAATATAGAGGGCACATCATACTTTTTAACTTCGATCCCTCCAAATGTCTCCTTCTTCATGGGTGATTGAAAGTAGACATTTTTGGGTTGCGGGAAATCAATTTGTTCTTATCTGAATTAAACTACAATTATTACTTTTTCTCTGAATGATGTTTGAACATCGTTTTCGTCTAGGATATGACGATACTATGTACGTGAATCAAACGAGATCTATTACTTTTTCTCTGACTGATGTTTGAATGTCGAATTCCGCAGGGCTTCGACATTCATACAAGATGGTGGCGTGTGGCAGTTACTAAGTATAATCACACGATGTATGTCATCGGTTCATCTATAAATATAGCTTGCATTTCACGTATTCCCTTGCCTCCTGTTTCCATATTAAGCATATTAGGATTCATAGTTTTTATTTTGTTTGCATTTTCTTTTCATTATATTTCTAAGCATCTCTGTTCTTCATATTGCAATTTGATAACTTTAACATGAAAGTGGTTCATTCATCGTCATTTCGTATGAAGGAGCCCTTTCTAGTTCAAGTTAACAAAATGTTTTTATTTATAATACAGAAATGTTTTTCGTTTTTCCCCTCTCATAGAACATCGAAGGCTGGCGGGGGTTTGACGTTAAGGGAATTGAAGTATGATGCGAGCATTAATGGTGTGTTGTGCTCACAATAATATAACGTCGTATTTGATAGGTCTTTGACGTTGTTTTCTTCCACCAATAAAAGAGGGTGGCGAACTTTATATTCTTTTTTCTTTAAAATCAGACATGAAATTTTTTCTTTTTACTTCTTCCTTAATTGATTCAAGTTAGCATTGTACTAAAATTTGCACTTTTAACCAGTGATAAGTTTTTTATCAATATCAAAACTGTATAATCTTCTCTTCTCAACTAGAATGACAGTTAGTCCACATACAATGCAATCATCATTCACAATTCACAAATCATTTTTTACTAAAATAAATTTTCATTGCATTTCTAAATAAAAGAAATTTTCATTGCATTTCTAAATAAAAGAAATTTTCATTGCATTTCTACATAAATTTTCATTACAAAATTAAAAAAAAAAACATAGAAAAGTAGTCCCTATTATTATCAAGAAGATTCCATTGAATCTTCATTATTAGAATCTTCAGTATGATCTTCACCACGAGTAGGTGGACTTCCAACAGTTTGCTCATCAGTGAAGAACCATCCATTCTCAGTCCTTTTCAGCCCAATATATGACAGACTTGGTATACCAATTTCTTGTGACATTTTGCACACAATTCTTTCTTCTTCAGATACATCTACTCCTTGGAGTTCCAACACCTTGCTGATAAAGACTCCATATGGCAATTTGTGTGCATAATCATCTCCTGTAGCGATCATGTGGTCTTTTAGAACCGCAACCCAGTTGGTTGGGATTCTAGTCTTGATATCATTCAACATAAATACATCTTTTGTTCTATCCTCGTTCAATCTTCCATGCAACAGTAGCCAAGTCAGGACATAAGCAATAATTTTCTCGTCCTTGTTTAAGCCATCATGTAGGTACTGTTTATCCACCTTGTACCTTCTTGGATATCTTAAGCAATTTACATATATTGCTCTCCTTGTTAGCCACATGTTTGACTCAGAATCAGGATATGAGCAGCCAAACCTTCAGCTTTCAAACCAGCAATAGTTGACCAAATATTATTGTCAATAGTAATGTTAACACCTTTGACCCTTGAGTGAATGACCCCATTTACAACCCTTAAGTTTGTGTAGAAAACCTCTACCAAATCTGGATAGCAATTTCCTTTCATCTGGACAAAATCAGTAAGCCCTTGATATGCAATCCATTCTTGAAAAATGAAACCTTCTTTCTTGACCAATTGTAGGTCCAGATACCTGTGAGAAACTACAGTTTTTAAATGTCTCCAGTATAAAAACTTTACTCGGATCTCTTGATCACTTATCCATCCAGATGGGTTTGCGTTTCTTGTAATCCTGACAACCTTCTCTTTTCTTCTTGATGATGATGATGAAGAAGCCATGTCTGAATAGAATTCTCAGAACGTCTTTCACAATCTAGTAGTTTTTAACTTCTCAACTTCTTTGGTTTAAAAATACAAACGATACGTCAATTCTACTGGGCTTTGTCATATAAATTGACTTGAAAAAACACATGTATACGTCGAATATTTTGGATATTCGACATTTTCTAGTTCTGCCTATCGCCCTCTTGTTTCCTTATTATATTTTAAGATAAGATTTAGATACTTCTTTTATATTTTTATTTATGATTTTGTGTAAATTTATCTTGCAATATTTACATATTATAAAATATAAGAAAGATTTGTCGAAGAAATTTAAAGAGAATAAAAATTTATTTCTTTAAAATATTATTTTTATTTGATATTAAAAATAATAATAATTTATGAGAATTGAGTTTTTAGTTATAGATCACACTAATTCAAATCATAATAAATATTATTATATTATTAAAAGTTATGTGAAATGCATCTTTTTTTAACATCCGAACTAACTCTTTTCATATAAAAAATGAAAAATAGTCTACATCGTAAATAATTTTTTTTATTACATTCAACAACATTTCCAATATATTTCTTTCATCTCCTTTTAAAAGTTTTATGATTAAGATAGGTATGATAAAATATAAATCAAGTCTTCAATGTGTCTTTCTAGGTGTGTTAATTTTAGGATAAAGATAGGTATGATTATACTAAAAGACTTTAATTGATTTTTAAAAAATAATACTTTAAATTTCAAAAAAGAAGTTGAGTGATAAACTGAAGGTTAAGATAGATTATTGTTTACAAAAATTGAGATAGGTTAGTTAGTAGAAAAGATTGAGACAAGTGAAAAGTTGAGATGCATTAAACCAAGCTAAAGATCGAGAAGAGACAGTATGTATCGAGAATAGTTAGGTTTTATCGATGTACAAGACTCGTCATGAGCTAAAGGTCAAGACAGACCAATCTCGGCCAAAAATTAAGAGAGAATGGGTTGGGTCAAAGATTAAGGCAGGTTAAGTTTGATTAACAGTCGAGACTGGTTGACCCTATAAATGAATGTTAGGATGAGTGATTTAGATTAAAGGTCGAGACAGACTAACATAAGTATAACTTGAAGGTCGACCGAATGTCATTGGACTTTCTTTTAAGATTTTTTAGGTGTCATAAACATTTATACCTGTATGTAGGGCACCAAATATATATGTAGCCACTTTGGAAGTCATAATATGCATTTGCATTTTGGTTATTGGTTTAGAACTCTGATTCTTATAGAGATTAACATCTTTGTTGCGATTCTTCCGTTAATTATCAACCTCCTAGATTATGGCGTCTCCATCTCTGTCTTATCAACCTCCAGTCGAAGCAAATAGTCGAGACGGCCAGGCCAAGTCATGATTGAAATTAGGCAGAATTCAACCAGAACCAAACTTTTGTTAAGGACCATGATATGTTAACAAGTTTTTGACAATATACAATATATCACTATTTTATTGGTCTGTATATTTGAAACTGACCAATCACTAGCAACTACATAAGCGGTTATAAAAATTCAAATTTACAAAGTCCATAACGAAGATAAAAATTCAAACGAACTCTTAGAACAAAAATTTGGTCACATTTGTTGGGAAATAGTTAGGCTTTGTTTTAACACCAAGAGGGCAGGTGTGAATTGGTGGGTTTTCAAAATTAGAGTATTTTCGCAATCTTTAAATCAAGGTAGAAAACTTTACAAACTTTCTTGAATCACAAGTTATAGAAATTCGTTTGCAGCGGAAAAGTAAAGTAGACTACACAGATAATGGAGTCGACTAAAAGTAAAAGTGTAGGGATAGAATATTCAAACGCAGGTTCTAGTGTCCTTCTAGTACCAGGAAGCAACTGCACTATAATGGTCAAGGTTTTTACAACAAGGTTTTTATAGAAGACCTCCACGTCAAAAATATAAAACACCTCTCTAACCCTCTAACCAAAATATAGGCAAACAACACAGCAAGACTTGCAGCAAGATGTCCCCTCTCCTGCAATCTGCAACCCACTTTGAACAATCCTCAAAGTGTACCAGACTCCAAAAGTCCAACCATTGTTGTCACAACAGGTAACAACAATCACAGGAATCACCATGGATGCCAAACAAGTTCTTGATCAACATAGAAGCACCTCAATTGTGCAGATTATGATCAGCAGTATGCGCAATCCACTTCTCCTTTAGAAACTCTTCCAAGAAAGATCACAACCGTCTTTTTGATGAGTTCTTCGAGCTCTAAAATCCAGAGAATCAATCTGAAACAGAATATGAAAATGTTAGTAATCCAAAAGTTCTTTGTAATTGATCAGGTCTCGTCTATTTATAGATTTCTATAAATCAGACGCTCCTGTAGTCGAATATGCAACGAATAGAGTCGACTGTATTATAACAGTTATAACAGTTAAGACATAATTGTTGTAATTCAGTCAAACAATTAATTCCACAGTGAATGCAGTTGCCCAACTAGCTTTTAAAAATATAGTTGTTGTAGTTCATGGGCATAACAAAATTTCAAAACAAGCAACTAATAGAGTCGAATGCGTGGCGCACACAGTCGACTTTGACACTATAGTTCACTTTGAAATTCTTTTCAATGCAAAATATCACATAGCACTGTTTTTGAAAGTATGTGCATAGTCACGAGCTTAATTCGACTTCCCCCACAATGAAGTCAACTTACAACTTGCAGATATGCAACACAAAGTAAGTTCGTAAAAGTGCATGTGGTTTTCATCTTTCAAATCATGTGAAATGCAACCAGATTGTAACATACATAAGCATAGTAAATGTGCATTCACATATCACAAAACAAGTTCAACAATATATCAATCAATAAGCAAAAGAACTTGTAACACATCAACAATACATGTGTTATTAAAAATGTGTTGTCATCATCAAAAACCAGAATGATATAGATATTGTATTGTCAACAATCTCAACAACATTAAAATAAATTACATTAAAAATTTTAATAAACGTTTGATCAATATCCAGCCACGTAGTCATTATGACACCATACATAATTATTAAAAGCTCATTTGCACTTCTAAATTTATAATGCTTTGAATCGATTAATTATTATTTAGAATCGATTATATTAACTTAGCAAAATTTAAAGTGGAATTATATAAATACGGAGGGGCACATCAAACTTTTTAACTTTGATCCCTCTAACTCTCACCTCGATAATTGAAAAATACACAATTTCTTGGGGGCGAGTAGTTAATTTGTTATTGTATGAATCAAACAAAATATCTTAATTTTCCTATGATTGATGTATGAACGTCGAACTCGAAAAGTCTTCGACGTCCATACGAGATGGAGTTAGTCAATACTAAGCATTATTACACGATGTACATCATCGGTTCATCTATAAATATAGCTACTAAGCATAATTACATGATGTATGTATGTTCATCTATAAATATGCTTGAATATCACGTAATGACTTGCTTCCCATTTCCGTATTGAAAATATTAGGATTCATGTTTTTTATCTCTTAGCCTTTTCGCTTTCCTTAGATTTCGAAACATGTGTGTTCTTCAAATTGCAATTTGCTGACTTGAATTTGAAAGTGACATATTCAGGCCTCAGTGCATATGGATGTGGCTTTCAAATTGAAGTCAACAAAATGCTTTTTATATTGCAGAAATGGTTAAGTTATCTTACTGAAAGGGAATGCCAAGGGAAAAGAAATATGGTTCACAATATGTTTAATGCTGAAACAATTTTGAGAACTAAAATAATGATATAAAAAAGTTGTTCAACTTCATCCTTTAACAATGTATGGTTCATTTTTAAATGGCTTGGAGTTGTTTTCTACCATTAGAATTCAGAGCTATCTGATTTCCTATGGTGGAAACAACATCAAAATATTTTAAATTTATACAGTTGACGTCAAATATTGAGTACATTCGATGCAAAGGCCTGTAGATTCACGTCATTTTTTTGAGATAACCGATGACCTGTACCTTAGAGGATTTCAAGATGAAATCCAATTTACAAATCACAACATCTAAAATGAAGACCGAAGATGATGGAATACATTATAACCAAAAACAGGAAGTAAAAAAAATTAAAAAACAAGCAAAATAATGGAGAATGTTTTTGAAATTCATAAATGTTAACGTTTTCCTCCGGTTTTCTGCCATGCCTTCATGGATAACAAAGAAATGACTTCGTTTAGAGGAGGAATTGAAGGAAAACCAAAGGAAAAAGTTAATGAATTTGGTTGCGGAAGTTATGTAGGATAAGTTTTCAAGGGGTCTACTTAAAATTCACAAGTGTTAACATTTTCCTCTGTTTTAGCCCTTTGCCTTCATGGATAACAAAGAAAAATGTCTTTGTTTAGTGAAGGGAAAGAACTAAAACAAATGAGAAAAGTTAACATGAATTTGATTACCGAAGTTATGTAGCGTAGGTTTTCAAAGGGTGTACTTGAAATTCATAAGTGTTAACATTTTCCTCTAGTTTTCCACCATGTCTTCATCATTAACAAAGAAATGTCTTTGTTTAGTGAAGGAATGACAACAAAACAAAGGAAAAAAGTTAACATGAATTTCGTTAGGGAAGGTTTTTGAATGGTACAACTTGAAATGAAATCCAAATCTGTTAAGCTATTTCTTCGGTTACTCCCTTTTATATCATTTTCCTTTTAATCCAATATTAAACGTCCAATGGAAGCGACGGTTTGACGATATATTTGCAATAAAACGTCAAAGCATTTGGCAGCGTTGACGTGACGGGCATATGAGTGGTTGGCACCATCAATTGTGTGCTTTTAGCAGAGCACCAATATTACGTTGAATTCTATGTGTCTACGATATTTTCTTCTTCATCAAGAAGCCAAAGGTCGCTCCAAATCTTTTTATTTTTATTTTTTTTTCTTTTCAACCCAAACTTTAACGTCAAGACTCCTAGTTCTTCGACGTCTTTTTCATCAGCAAGGAGGTCATATCAGTAACAAGAAGGTCATATCAGTATCCAAAGAGATTTTTTACTTTTTCTCCGAATGATGTTTGAACGTCGAATTTGGAAAATATTTGACGTTCATACTAGATGTGGATTGTGAAAATTAATTGTGTGGCTTTCCCAAAGCACCAATATTACGTCGAATTATATTGGACTTTGACGTTTCAACTTTGGTAATATTCAACGTTCATACTAGATGGTGGACTATGAAAATTAATAGTATAATTACTCGATGTACTGCTTTTTTCATGATGAAATGATATTGCACAACGATTCTGTGGAAGTGTGACGACATCGTTTCATCTATAAATACACATGTTCTTTTCTTATATTCCATTCGTCCTGTTTACGTATTGAACATATTAAGATTCATGTTTTTTTATCTCCTGAGCGCTTTTCTTTCTCTAGATTTCGAAACATGTTTGTTCTTTAAATTGCAATTTGCTAACTTCAATTACAAAGTGTCGCATTCAGACCTAAGTTCATATAAAGGTGGCCTTTGAAATTGAAGTCAACAAAATGCTTTTAATAGTACAGAAATGGATCAATTATCTTATTGAAAGAAAAGTGTCGAGGAAAAAGAAATATGGTTCACAATATGTTTAATCCTAAAATAATTTTGAGAACTAAAATCAATTTATAAAAAAAGTTGTTAACTTCATCATTTGGCAATGTATGATTCTCTTTTTAAATTGTTTTGGAGTTTTTTTCTACTGTTAGATTTCAGAGCTATCTGATTTCTTAGGGTGAAAACCAAAATAAAAAGTTAACATTAAGTTCTTTGGATTTCTTTGGTTTTCAACCCTTTTAAAACGTAATTTATTTGTAGAGTTCAATGTAAAAAAATTCAAGGATTTAAAAAAAAAATCATTTTAAGTAAAGAAATCAAATGACACAATTTTAAACACTAATCACTCAACTTTATAAATAAAACACACTTTAACATTACCAAATTACAATACAACAACTTGTATGGAGAGATCAACCAAGTTTCATCAACATACATAGTACAATTACATGAAAAACACATATAACAAAGACCATTTGCAGTACCACTTTCAACAACTTTTTCAACATAACAACACTTTTCTCTAAACAAGCTATTTTCATCTTTTCATCATCAGCTTCTTCCATCTTCATCACACTTTGTTCCATCATCATCAAACTTCCACCTGCTTGTTCATTTCTTTCACTTCTACTCCTTTCTTCTCCATATAGCACATTTCCTTCTTCTATTGCTTCTTCACTGCACTAGTGAAAGAAGTTGCAGCCAACGAAATCTTCGTCCCCACCCTGTTGAACGACAATAGGCACACTCTCTCATCAAAACCCACAAAAATAAACAAACATTTATGCTTATATTAAACTGACCTTGAAGTTAGGGCAACCCCAAAATTTTTTTCCCTTGTTTTTAGGGGTTCTCGCAATGCGTAAAACTGCAATGTGACCACAGAAGCAAGTGGGTTTTACACCCAACCTCTTAATACTAGCACTACTGTGTTGGAAGTCCGAACTCAAACACTTGCAAGACGAAGATGAAAGAGACATTTCCTCAGCTGCATAGTGCTTCGAGAACCCCTTCTTCCCCAAGACGAACATGAACATAAAACACTGGCTACCAACAATATTATTATTCCACGTGGATCACATTTAATTTAATGCACAATGCCAACCGAGGGTTTTTAAACCAAACAAAAACATAAGAAAAGCATAATAACACCAAATATAGGAAAAATATGAAAATATAACCATGAAAAGTATATACTAAAATTACAAACAGAGTTCAAACATAGAAAAAAAAATACTACAATATATTAAAATATTACATTAATTTAAGAAAAATAAACTAAAATGGACTCTTCTTCCTAATCTGAGTCAGATGTCTCCATAGACTCGTGTTCTATTGT
The DNA here is from genome assembly GCA_027742785.1 of Vigna reflexopilosa. Classification (NCBI taxonomy): domain Eukaryota; kingdom Viridiplantae; phylum Streptophyta; class Magnoliopsida; order Fabales; family Fabaceae; genus Vigna; species Vigna reflexopilosa. The sequence continues at coordinate 35,386,193 of CM050911.1, read as the reverse complement.
GTCGTCTTCATCATCAGATTCACTTGTTGTAGTTTCAACTAAACTGTCTTCATGTAATTTGTTGTAAATCATGATTAAAGAATTTTCAACATTTGAAATTCTTGTTGAAAGCCTTAAAAATTGATCCCCAAAAAAATCTTTCAAACTTAGTGTGTGGAATGAAGGTAGAAGGAGTTTCGTCAACATCCTTGAAGACCCAACCATCTTTTGTTTCGTTAGACCATTAAAGGTCAATGTCGCTTTTCCTATTTCATTTGATTTGGTGCATCCAATTTTTTTTTTCACTAGTAAGATCAACTTTATGATGCTTCAATACACTGCTGATAAAAACACCATATCGCAGATTATGTCCATGCCTACATGCAATTTCAATCATGTGCTCACTCACAATAGCAACCCAGTTGGTTGGTATCCGTGTTTTTAAGGCATGAACCAAAAATAAATCTTCAGTAGTTAGACGATCACGTATATATCTTACAGGTAGTATTACCCAAGTTAGAACAAAAGCACACAATTTTTCTTCCATTTTCAAACCATCAAGTAGATACGGCTTGTATACCTTTAGTCCTTTTGGATTTCTCAGAAATTCCTTATAAATCTTCTTCTTGTTGGTCAATTGGTTGAGTTCAAAATTTATTTCATGAGACCTGAAGCCTTGTGCTTTGAGACTAGTAAAAGATAGCCATATTTTATAATCAATTTTAATATCGATACCTTTCACCCGAGAGCATATAACACCATCGATAACCTTCAGATTGTGGTACAACACTTCTACCAGGTCAGGATAGCAATCACCAGTCATTTCTACAAATTTTGCAAGACCAACATCTACAAGCCAATCTTGGTAAAGAAACCCTTGCTTTATGAATAATTCCAGATCCAAGTACTTGTGATGGACCACCTGGAAGAGTTTTCTATAACATCCAAATTTGTATCGTGTTTCATCATCACTTATCCACCCATTTGGACTAGCATTTCTTACAACCTGTGCAGCCTTCTTTCCACGCCGTGAAGATGAAGAAGGCATTTGAGAATATGATTTAGAGGTATACGGAAAGGTTACAGTTTCAATATAAGTTCAAAAATATATTTAGTTTCAATATAACTTCAGCATAACACGTCCTATACCATTACAACTTCACGTTCTATAGTTGAAATACTTCGAAGTTTAAATCAAAATGTCGAAGCCCCATAAAACTCGATGTTCATTAACGATAAATATTTAAACAAGCGCGTCATTCTTTTATTCTTTTTTTTTCTTTTAAAACACAAATAGTACGTCAAAATCTAAAGCCATGGACGTATTATTGTGAGCCAGAAGCCAAAGAGTTACTCTCCTTTTAATTCTTTTTCTTTTTTCTTTTAAACCACCAAGATGACAACGAATTCTTCGGGGATTGACGTATTATTTGTCAGCTAGAAGCCAAAGAGTTTCTCCCTTTTTAATTCCTTTTTCTTTTTAATCAAACAATAAAAGAAGAATTACTCCATTTTTAATCCAACAATAAACGAAGAGTTGTGATACTTGGACGTTTCAATTTAAAAACCACCAATAGTACGTCGTATGCTTAAGTTATTCGACGTATTATTGTCAAAGGCTAACTCCAATAACTGCTTAACTACATAGTAAACATGACAACTTCAAAATTGATGAAGAAGACACAATCCAACAAGAGACAATGTCATGAAAGCCACGAGTCTGCTCATTTCATTGTAATGGAAGAACCAGTTCAAAGAGATAACAAAAGACAACGCACAGAAGATGACAAATCTACATTGTTTCCAATCAAATCACTTCCCTCAAACTTATTGCTTAATGTGTTTGCAAAGGTAAGTTCTGAATCTTGCATTGATCATTACAACGTGAAAGTATGTTTTAGAGATTTTTTGCATGCCACAAAAGACAATTATATGTGGCAACAAATTTCTTTAGAAAAGTTTCCGTTGATTTCATGGTCATGTAAAGAAAAAGCAAGGGCATTTGATATTTTCATGCAAAGTTGTAAAGAGGGTGGAAATATTGAAGCTTTGTATAGAGAGGGATTAAGAGAAATAATTAGATATAAGGGAAATATTGAAAAAGACATTAATGACTTGAAAATGGCTGCCAAAAAGGGTTATCTTGAAGCAAAATATGTATATGGTTTTATCTTATTATGTTCATACGACAATGATTTAAGAAAAGAAGCAGTTGAGTATACGCAATTTTTTAGAAATGTCAAGTGTGTTGTAAGGTGTAGAAATAAGGTAGTATCTTTGTTGGGTAACATATGGAGAAAACAATATTGAACACTGGTGCAGAATCCAACTCCTTTATGTTCCGAGAGACAATGTAATGGTTGGAATATGAAGAAGTGTTATGGTTAGGAAATAGTAGATAATGAAGATGATGATGATAATATTAAGAACTCATGCGAAAATTGTAGGTGGGATGTTGAGTTAGACCTTTTTTATAATATTTTATTCCATTCTATTTAGTTTTTAGTTATCTTCCAATCATGCAAATTATTAGTTCACCGATCAAAATGGAAAGGAATGTGATGTTACCAGAAAGGGATCAATAATAATTCTGCAATAGAGAATATGACTTTTCGTTGTTTGATTTTAAGCCATCTTTTGTTTTGCTGGTTGTAATCATCTTTTGAATACTCATGAAATTCTCTTCTGGAAAACATTAGTGAATTGTGATTGAATTGTTTAAATTGATTAAATATGATTAAATCACTTTTATGATTGCAAGTGTCCATTTTAATGTTACATCGTTACATTGCATGCAGTATATGTTATTGTTTCTTTTTAAAACACCAATATTACGTCAAATTGTAAAGCTACTCGACGTAATATCAACAAAGGGAAGTCGACGTTCATTGGCAGTAAATATTTCAGGGTGCCAGTCTTTTATTCTTTTTTGTCTTTTAAAACAACAATAGTACGTTGATTTCTAAAGCCACCCGACATATTATTGTCAGTCATAAGCAAAAAGAGTAACTCCCATTTTAATTCTTTTTTCTTTTTTCTTTTAAACATAACAAAGAATCAAATTTTGAAGAAATGACTTGTTTTTGTGACATTGAAGGAGCTAATAGAAAAACAAAGAGAAAAGTGAACAGATTGTAATGAGAAATTTTATTAATGGAAATTGTAGCATTTTGAAAAGGTGCGCAATCCAAAAATATCAACCTTTTCTTTGAGTTTCTATCACTCCTTAAAGCTTTTCACAATAAAAAAGAATCAAACCACAAAGAAATGACTCGTTTTTGTGACCATGAAGGAGCTAATAGAAGCTCAAAGAAAAAGTTAAAACAAATAAACCTTGAAGGAGTTGTTACAAGAAATTTTATAAATGGAGATTTAGAGGTTATCCAAGGCTCCGAAGGTGTATTTAAAGAAAAAAAGAATAACGGCTGGGAGTAATTGACGTCCAATCCCCAAAGTGTTTGATGTGATTTGGGGGAACCTTTAACTTCAACCGCATAGTAAAACGCCCATCGCTTTAGAAATTCGACGTTGATGAAAATGTTTTATTGGGCTTCCTATATTTTAAAATTTTAATTGGGCATGAAATTGAAAAGATTTGATGCATAAATTTATAAATACTAGATTGGAACTGTGAAAGACGTTCCATAATGACATAATACTTGGACGTTCTATAGTTAGAATACTTGGACATTTAAAAAAAACGTCAAAGCCCCGTAAAATTTGACGTTCCATAGTTGTTGTTTCAATTTAAAAACCACCAATAGTACGTCATTTTCTTAATATACTAAACATAAATTGCCAACCAGAATCCCAAGGGCCAAAAGGTGAACATCAGACTAAAGGGTAGTTCGACGTAATATTGCAAGTCAAAAGTCAAAGGCTTACTCTAATAACTAAACCGCATAGTATAATTGTTGAGATTGTTGACAACACAATATATATATCATTGTGGTTTTTGATGATGACAAAACATTTTTAATAACACACATATGTTGTTGTTGTGTTACATGTTCGTATGCTTATTGTTTGATATATTGTTGAACATGTTTATGTGTTTTACTGTTATGTGAACGCATACTTATTGAGCTTGTACATGTTACATCATATCTGGTTGCATTACACATGTTTTAAAGGATGAAAACCACATGCACTATAGTGAACTTAAAAGTTGTGTGACAAAGCTGCAATAAAGTCGACTCCAGTACTAATTGATTCGACTATACTAAGTCTTTGTACAAATTTTTAGAAATAGTGCTATGTGAGATTTTGTGAAGGAAAGAATTTCAAAATGCTCTAACATGTCGAAGTCGACTGTGTAGGCCACTGATGAGTCGTTATTTCTTGAACCATAATTAGTTTATTGCACTTAAATAAACCAGGGAATTGTGTTTAATTGTCTGTTATTTCCCTGTTTTCCGAATTCTGCTTAATTTGGTCGGAAATTCGTATTTTCGCTAATTTGGATATTTTGAGCTGATTAAGCATATTTTTCGTTACAGGGAAATTGTGAAAATATCATCTGGAGCATTAGGATATGGTGTGGCACATTCAAGACTCAATATTTAGTCATTTAGATTTTAATTAAAGTTGTAATTTCGTTTTCTAGAAGCCCTTGATTAGAATTAGGTGTTTTGGACCCTTTTAGGGGCATTTTTGTAAAAAACCAATTGTGGGGGCCATGTGGCATCTCTTTAGGGCTGACTTGTAGTGTGTGGACCCCACCAAATGTGAAACTCTCAGTATTTGAGGTGTGAAAACCGAGCCGTCACTTTGGGAAGGGGGGTCTTGGATGTTCTCTTTTGGGAGGCATAGGATGTTGTTCTCGGTGAAGGGCATTGGATGAGAAGCACACTTTTCTTTTGTTGCCAGTCTTCATTTTGGTTTTTCTTTGAATGGTTTTGAGAGCTCTTGAATGTGTATTGACGCTGGTTTTCACGGAAGGAATGAAGAAAACACTTTTCATTTTATTTGGTGAATGATCGTAGCTTTGAATGGGATTCAACACTTTTGAATTGAGTACTCTTTTATTCTCTTGATTCCAACGCTGATACGGCCAACATTGTTTGGCTTATTTTTATTTTATTCGAGCACACATGGAGGAAGGGTTCATCAATTGTTTTCTTGGAGAATGGAGTGCACTGATGTTACTGCTGCTGGAAGGAGTAGATTTAGTTTTGTTTTTATGGATTGAGAAGTAGATTAGGTGGAAGTAGAAGTTGCTACGTCATGATGGGATGGGAGAGCACACTTTTATTCTATTTCATTTGGTAAAGGTCACGTCTTGGGATGCCACGATTGAGGCATCATTGGAGAAAAAGCATATTTGGTGATTTTATTTGTCTTAGAGGCGCTGATTCCTGTAGCATGAGGTGGTGTGGTTCGGTGATTGATATTGGAGACTTCTTTACAATTTCTTTGAAAGTGAAGAAAGTGATCAGATAGTAGTAGGTGGTAGGTGTACGGTGCAGGCTGGGATTTATTTTTTTGGAGTCATTTATTTCTTTTCTTCAAGATGCACACGGTTCATGAATTCATTGAAGAGGATGTGACGTTTTCTTTTATTTACAAAGGGAGGGAAGAGTAAGCACGTGACTTCATTGTAGAAGAAGGGCCACGGGGGATTTAATTCTTTTCCTTGCTTTGGAGTTGCAAGCGCTGATTAATGAGAACAACGTTGGTTTTTAATCTTTCATTCAATGAAAAATGCTCACGGGTTACGAGGCAGTGATTTGTATTCCTTTTCTTTGGTGGAGGTGTTATGCATAAGGAATGGATTACTCCAAAAAGGTTTCTTTATATTGTGTTGATGCTTGAACCGGTGGTGATTTTGTTTTACAATTTCCATGGTTTATTCTAATGTGCATTTAATTAGTTCAAAATTTGCGTTTTGTTATTTCTTGTATTTCAATTTGTCACGCACTTTGAGTATTTAATTTTACTTCCAAGCATTGTGCATTTAAGGTTTTAGCTCAAGTGTTGTATTGAAATATCACACCGCGTGTTTCTTAATTATCTGTTGTATTTTCATTAGCTCACTCATCTTGTTTTAGAATTGTTCAATTTCCTGTTTTCGTTCACTATGTTATCTGTTATGTTCGATTGTGCTAATTTAATTGTGATGTTAGCTTAAGGTTAGTGAGTTGGTCATTAGCGATATGATAATGTTTCCTTGAGATTTCTAGACTATAATTGTGTTTGTCACTCTGACTTGGTTAATGTGAAATTTGTATTTGCACTTGCAATTGGGTATACGCTTAGTTGCCCAGTTGGTGTTAAGTCTTCGCTTAGTTGATGAAACTACATGATGTAAATTGGATTTGATGTTAACATCGTGTTCGCTTAGTTCGCTTTTATGAAAACATATTTAGCCTTCGCTTAGTCGGTTAGCTATGTTGGATTAGAGGTTTGAGTCGCTGCTTTATTTTGTTGATCTGTGATAGGAAGCATTGTAATTAAGTTAATGACCAACCGTTTCATTCTGTCTTTGAAACCGCTTTTAGATCTGTGTTTAATTATCAGTTGCGTCAGTGTTTTAATTTAATTTATCCGCATTCACAAACCTTTTCACAACCCCCCCCCACTCCGTGTTTGACCTAATTCTCGAACCACATTTGGTCCTTGAGAGACGACCTAGGAGTCATTCCCTAGCTATACTGCATTTCTAAATTGCACATTACATTTGTGTGAGTTGCGACAGCCCATCAGCCACTCATTCGACTGTATTAGTTGTTTTCCTTGAAATTATGTTATGCTCATGAACAGTAACGACTATATTTTTAAAAGTTAGTTGAACATTGAATATAAGTCAACTGTATTGAATGGGAATTTATTTTGTTTGACTGTCATAACCTAGTCGACTGAATTAGTAACATATTCTACTAAGAGAGCATCTGATTAACAGAAATCTATAAATAGATGTTATCTGAAGTTATTTAGAGACCTTTGGACATTTGTTGATCTAACATTTTCAGATTCTGTTTCAGATTGTTTCTCAGAGATTATAGAGTTCCAAGAATTCTCCAAGAAGACGGTGGAGATCTTTCTTGAAGGAGATTCCAAGGGAGACTAACTACGCACTCATTGCTTGATCACATATTTGCACATTGGGGTGTTTTCTGGTTGATCAAGATTCTTCTTAGCATCCATTGGTGATTGCTGTTGTGACCAGTTGTGATTACAGGGGATAAACTCGTGGAGTCTGGTTCACTTTGAGGATTGTTCAAAGTGGTTAGCAGATTGCAGGAGAGGGGACATCTTGCTGCAAGTCTTGTTGTGTGTGTTTGCCTATAATTTGGTTAGAGGGTTAGAGAGGTGTTTTATATTTTTGACGTGGAGGTCTTCTATAAAAGCCTTGTTGTAAAAACCTTGACCATTATAGTGCATTTGCTTCCAGGTATAGGAAGGACACTGGATGTAGGCATTAAGGCCGAACTAGTATAAAAACCAGTATTCGATTTTCTCTATCCCTGCTCTTTTAATTACAGACGATTTTATTATCTGCGCAGTCAACTACGTTTTTCCACTACACACGAATTTTCATTACATGCAATTCAAGAAAGTTTGTAAAGTTTTATACTTTTATTTAAAGATTGTGAAAAGACTCTGATTGTTGAAAACCCACCAATTCACCCCCCTCTTGGTGTAAAAAAAAGCCTACCTGCATTCCAACAATTAGTATTAGAGCTGGTTTTCATAAGATATTTGAAAAACTAGTTGACTCTGTTTTTCATTGATTCGACTATAAACCTGGGGATGGCTTCCTGTTTTCAAACTTTTGGTGAAGGTGCTTCAACAAACAAACCACCTCTGTTTGCTAGTGAAAATTATCCTTTTTGGAAAATCAGAATGCAAATCTTTCTTGAATCTGTGGATAAAGGAATTTGGGATGCAACCTTGAATGGTCTTTTTGTGCCTACTAAAACTGTTGATGAGAAAACTCTTATAAAACCTTTTACTGAATGGACTACTTATGAAAATAGAAATGCTCAGTATGATATTAAGGCTAGAAATATTATTGCCTCTACACTAACAGTTGATGAATTTTTCAGGATATCTCAATGCAAATCTTCAAAGGAAATGTTGGATGTCTTAGAGGTGACACATGAAGGCACGTATGAAGTAAAGAGAGCAAGAAAGAATTCTTTGATACAAGAGTATGAACTTTTCAGGATGAAGGTTGGCGAGACTATCTATGATGTCCATAAAAGATTCACACACATTGTAAATCATCTTATGGCTCTCGGGAAAGTGTTTGATAAAGAAGAGATCAATATCAAGATCTTGAAAAGTCTGAACAGAAATTGGCAACCAAAAGTCACTACAATCTCAGAATCCAAAGACCTTACAAGTATGAACATGGCTACCTTGTTTAGCAAGCTACGTGAACATGAATTGGAGTTTGGTAGGTTAAAGGATGAGGAAGAAATTGAAGAAAAGAAATCCATTACTCTGAAGGCTGCAAGCAAGATTAACTCAAAATCTGAGAACTCAGAAGCAAAGATGGATGAAAAGGAACTGATGACCTTGATGGTAAGAAAATTTAGTCAACTTATGCAAAATGATAGTCAACTTACTAACCATGCAGGTCACAGCAAAAAGAGAAGCTTCAGAACAAATGTTGTCCAATGTTACGAATGTGGAAAGGAAGGACATATCAAACTTAAATGTCCAGAATTAAAGCCTAAGCAGAAAGGAAAGAAAAGATTCCCTCAAGATAGAAGCATGAACCAAAAAGGAGCATACATTGCTTGGGAGAATACAGATTCTGAAAGCTCAAGTGATGAAGATGCTGATCATGAGAAAGAGTCCAACATTTTCTACATGGCTGGAACATCGCAAGATGACTATGATAGCGATGCTGAATTCGAGAATCAACCAATAGAAGTAAAATATCAGCAACTATTAGAAGTATACATAGAGTTACATGTTGAAGCGATGCGACTGGTATACAAGGTTAATCGACTGAAATCTGAAAGGAAAGACTATGAGTATAGAATTACTAACCTTGTTTTTGAAAATGAGAAATTACAAAAAGAATTGAATGATGCATTGTTATCTACTAAGGAAGTTAAGATTGAAACTGTTACAGTAGAAAAACCTTGTAAAAAATGTCCTACACACATTGAGAAAATAGATTACTTGACTAGCACGCTAGCCAAATTCACTCAAGGTAGAGACAATCTAAATGTTGTACTGAAATCTTCTGGCAGAGCTATATACAGACAAGGAATAGGATATAGAGCTCAATCTAACAGAACCAATGCAAAGAGATTTATTGAATTGAGTAAACCTATTAAACATGCTTGTTTGTATTGCAATTATGTTGGTCATAATGTTAGAAACTGTTATTATAGAAATGTTGTTGTTCCAAAAGGTCTATATGTGTGGAAACCAAAGGAACAACTGACAAGAACTAACAGTCAAGGACCCAAAGTAAAATGGGTACCTACAACAAAAGCTTAAACTATTTTGCAGGATATATAGGAGATGCAGTTTGAACTCAAGGATGAATCACTTTGGAAAATCAAAATCTTGAGTATCTACAACGGGTAAATTGTATCATTCTGCTGCATTATGCTTGAGCTGATTGGTTGTTGATGTTTGATTGCAAGAATATTTGATGCTTGATGGATTGAACATGGTTGAAAAAATGTTTTCATGATTTTTAGTCGACTGCATTATTAATTCATTCGATTGTGTTCTCTGTATGTGATAAACTCTGTTTTAGAATTTCTCATGACTTACATTAGTCACTTGTGTTTAATGTATTCGACTTTTGCCTTTGTTTTCAACCGTCTATTTTCGTTGTATTTTATCAAAATGGATCTCTTATGGGTTACCATTTCTCGCGCCCTTTATATATGGGCTTTCTTGTGTTATGTTTTTACATTCTTGTATCTATGTCCTGTCAAATCTCTAAGAAACCCATTTCCGTTGCTTCATCAAGTCATTCTGTGTTCAAAAAGAAGGGAGAAGAGGTTAATTCAATCAGAGGCTCTAACCCTATGGGGTGGATAAGTGACGAGGAAAGTCGAAGAAAGTTTCTGAATGCTACTCCAAAGAATGTGGTTGTACCTATGAATGTCAACCTAACTCTGTTAAAAAATGAAGGATTCACATTCCCATATTGGTTGGAGAGACAAGGACTTTCAATCTTTGTAGAGATGAAGGGATACTGGTATCCCGACCTAGTCAAGGTATTTTATCACAATCTGAAGGTAGAAGATGATATTATATATTCAAAAGTGAAAGGTACTGATATCTACATTGATGATTTTATTTGGAATATTGTTACAAACTTACCATCAGAAGGAGCATTATCACACCTTCCAACAGTTGAAATCAATACCCTGTTAAGCAAGAAACAAGTTTATAGGGAATGGATTAGATTTCCTGGAATGTATGACACTGAAAATGTCTTTACGCATGAGGGACTGCAAAAAGAAGAAAAGATTATGGCTCATTTGCTAGCAAAGGTTATTCTACCAGGAACATTTTTGAAGGATCGAATGACTTCGGAGGACATCTATCTTCTTCATGCGATGAGAAACAACACATCTGTTAATTGGCTGCGACTAATAAAAGATCACATGAAGAATTATGCATTGAAGAGATCATTGTATCAACCATATGCCTTTCTAATAAGCAAGATTCTTATTCTTCAAAGTACACAGATTAGAAATGAACAGAAAAGAATATGGGGGTCCTCAAATGTATTCAATAGAGATTCCTTGATGTCACTGGGGTTAGTGAAGACCATAAATGGATGGAACTTCATGGGAGAAAATAGTGTTGATCATGGCTCAAAACACTGTGATATTGGGAAACTGGTAAACAGAAACTTCTTTCCTGAATCAAAATTTGAGAAATATGTTGCCCAACAAATCAGAATAATACATGAAAAGTTTGACAAACTTGGAAAAGATCACAAAAATGCTTTTGGGACTAATGGACAAAATTTGGCTGAGGAAACTTAGCCAAATTTTCACCCACAGTGATTAAAATGTTATACCCTTTTTTGAACCTTGGCCTTAAACAGGATGAAAACCCTTGATTTGAAATTATTTACCTTGAGTTGGGTTGAGAATAATTGTATGTATTAACAAGGTTCAAGTTTGGGGTTGTTGGGAAAATTTGAATGGCAAAAAGAAAGGAATTGAGCTCAAGTGTTGAAAAAGAAAAATGCATGAGAAAAGAAAAAGAAGAAAAGAAAAAGCATGAAAGATGAGCTCAATGTAAAAATAAAAGGAAAGGGAAGAAGTTGGGAATGAGTGAGATTGGTTAAAGAAAGAGAGTTTGTGCTTGAACTTTGCATGTTAAAATAGCTCTCTTGACTCAAGGATTTTGTGATCCAGAAAAACCATTTTTTCTTGTTAGCCTAGCCTCATTATAAGCCTCGAAAAAGTCCTTGTGATGGCATTGGCATGTAAGAATGTTGATTGCATTAGAAGAAGGGCAATTTTGTTTCATGTTACATGTGAATAGTAGAGAGTAGAGTGACTTCTTAAACACTTGAGTGATTGAGTGAAACACTTGCTTGGTGAGAATTGTTGAATTCCATGATTACATCTATGCTTAGTTGATTGATCATTCATAAATAAAACATCTGTGGGGAAATATGTGATCATGTGAACTAAATTTAATAGAAAGCATGCATACATCTTGATTAGATTCCACTGAAAATCTGAAATTGAGTAGTTCTTGTCATAAGAAAATGAATTTTGGGATTGTTGAACTATTTGATGAAAAAGTGGAAAACCAAATTTTGTTTTGTTTGCTTGAGGACAAGCAAAGTTCTAAGTTTGGGGTTGTGATAACGGTCTAAAAACCGTTATTTTCATGCTTAAATTGATATCAAAATACACCCTTTATGGCTTAGAATCAAGTAAAACACTTAAGTTGAGTCATTTGAAAGTCAAAAGTTGTTTTTAGAGATATTATTCTTGTTTCTCAAGTTATAAAGGGTGTGTTTAGTGTCAAATTTAAGTATAAAAATAACGGTTTTTCAACCATTGTCAGTACACAAACAACACATAAAATCAATCAAGTAATCACCAATATCAGAGCTAATATAAGTATTCAATAAGAACAAGTGATTAAATGAACTTCATAGTATATCAGAGCAAACAAAAGATAATTTCTACACATGTTTCAGAACATTAACTCTGAATAAACAATATCAAGCAATCACATATCAAAGCAAATAATCAATCAAACTTTTCTCCCCCTTTGTGCATTAGTAGAAAAGGTTTGCTTTCAGATATGGATAAGTTGATAAAATGCAATACTAGAGATGCATCAATGTAAACAGATTTAAACATTCAATGATGCTCCCCCTATCACAGATATTCACATGAAAAAGATAATCTCCCTCTAAAGTGTCGGCATGTGAAAAATCTATGTAATCATGTAATGCTCCCCTTGACATTATGCATATTTCAACATCAAATTCAGATGCACAATGCAGTTTCACAAATATCAGAGCATACAGTTTGTATCAGAATTGTATCAGATTTATAATTTCAAGCAATTCAATTTAGCAAAGATACAATTATCAACAATCTCACAATATATTCTCATTGATAAAACAGTTATATAAAAGTAGAGATATATTGAAGATAACTTATATAAAATGATCAAACAACTTAAGAACCAAATTCCAATAAATGGAATTTATAACCCCTATCAGTGAAAGTTGATTGATTCATTTTTCAAGTCGATTTCATTGCTTTCTAATGAGTTGTAACTTTAGTATCCAGTCCAGAAGCAATGTTTCCTGCAAAACCTTTCATGATCTTTTGAAGATCAAGCAATTTCGAATCACAGTAATGCAAGAAATTATACAATTAAGAAGTGAGTACGCAAAACAGAGTTAATATAACAGTGAGCATGTGCATAATCAACTTCAACAATCACTTAGTTGAATCAAAGATTCATTCAAGCATATTCAATCAGGAAATTTAAAGCAAATGAATTTGAATCAAAATAAACTGATTTCATTAATGTTTCAAAATATATTACAAAGGATAGAACAGAACAAGAGAGACAAAATGGCAGTCTAAGCCATTATCAAAACATCTCATACAAAGACAAAAACAAAAAGACATCAAACAAGACTCAAAAACATGTTGTTGTATACACAAGACCCTATTCTATTTCAGAAGATTCTTCAATTTTCTTGTCAGCACTGTTCTTTCCACTGTCAGAATCGTCTACAGAGGTATTTTCGAAGGCATTTATCCTAAGTGCATAGTCCATTTTTCTATGCAGATCAGTGAATGACCTTTGCAGCATAATCATCTTCTCATCAAGTCTCTTGAATCTTTCATTCACAAATTCTTCAAATGCGGTTTGAGGATGAAATTTGTATCTAGATGAATCAATGCTTATAGGATTCATTTCTACAATACTTGGAATATCATCAATCATGATCCAGTCCTCTCTTAATTTTCTGAATCCTATAGAGTCGAAAAATAGCTTTTCCATAACATTTTTCTTGTTGCAGCTGATAACCTTCTCATTTGTGAGGTCCACTTTCTGCATTTTTAGCACTGTGCTAATGAAAACCCCATATGGAAGACAAAGTGTTTTGCTTTTTGTAAATTTTAACATGTGATCATGGATCACATATGCCCAGTTTGTTAGAGTAGCAGATTGTAATGCATATAATAGGTATATGTCCTCCCCATTTAGTAAAGATTGACCATCATTTCTTGGAAGCAATATCCATGTGATTACATATACATACAAACGTTCATCCATTCTCAAGTTCCTAATTTCAAAGGATTCATATCTTCTTGCCAAATCAGGATTCTTCAACAAATTGATGTATAACTCATTTGTATAAAAACTAGGAACACCTTGATGAGCCATTAGTCCTTCTTGTTGAAGTCCCGCGATGTATTTCAGATGAAATAGTTTATGCTGATATCCACACCTTTCACTCTAGACTTAAGACTGTTTCCTTCTTTTCTTAGATTAGAAAAGAAAACCTTCACAAGGTTCGAATAACAGTCACCTTGAAGTTCAACAAACTTTGTCAAACCAGCCTTAACCAACCATTCCTGAAATGTGAAGCCTTCATTACGGAAGAAGAGAATGCTCATACATTTGTGACGGGTTACTTCCTTGAATCCCCATTTGCATATAAAGTCAGTTCGTTGATCATCATCACTGAACCATCAAAAAGGGTCAGCTTCCCTTCTTGCAGAGACATGTCGCTTCCCAGGTTGTGAAGAAGTGGCGGCCATATTCAAAATATGTGAACGTTGTAGAGACTTCTTTCTCAGAATAAGGGTTTTCCTCACAATGTGCATGAATCAAAGACTTACAATGCACTCGTATATAAAGGCACGAAACAAGACATTACACAAAATAGGCCCATTTTAAATTTTCAAATTTGTGAGACCCAAAATAGAGACTCTAAGTTGATTTAAATAAAACCAAAGTTAACTACTGTATGACATAAAGTTTTCAAAAAAAGAGACAGGAATACAGAACAAATTCGACTAAGCTCTTAATCAAGTCGATTATAATTCGTAAAAAATTGATTTTCACATAATTCATTCAAACAATCAATCAGACAATCGTACACACAATCAAATATCAATCATTCAATCTTTTTTTGCATGATGCAGTAAGATAATACATGTTAGCAGTTGTAGACACTCAAGATGGTTGATATAGCCATGTTAATTCATCCTTGAGTTCTCACTGCACCTGTTTCAAATCCTGCAAAACAAATCAAGTTTTTTATGCAGGTACCCATTTGAATTTGGGTCCTTGATTGTCAATTGTAGCTAGATATTCCTTAGGTATCCACACATATAAGCTTTTAGGAACTCCAACTCTTCTGTAATAACAATTTCTAACAGTATGACCAATACTATTGCAATAAAAGCAAGCATGCTTAAAAGGTTTGCTTAAATCAGAAAATTTCTTTGTACTGGTTCTATTAGATTGAGCATTATAACCAATTCCTTGTCTATAAATTGCTCTACAATAAGACTTTAATATAGCATTCAAATTATCTTGACCTGTTAACACCCTGGCAAGTGTACCAAATCGTATCAAGTAATAAATAGATGGTAAGTCCGAATATCGTTTCCCAAGGGACTCTTAGGCCTAGACATTCATGTGAATTGATCTCATAAGACTTGATAAAGATTTTTAGGGTTTGTAATGCAAAACGAAAATAAATATGCAAATGCAAAGTTTGATCAATTGACAAATAAAAATATGAATGAATGGTGTTGTTAGGGTTTACGGTTTCATCCTAATCGACTCTCCTATATCTACTATTCTTATTAAATTCAACTTTTTTTATCAATGTTCATGCAACTTTCTAATTTAGTCTAAACCCGATCTCTCGGTGAAAAGAACCTATCACCAATTACTAGTTTACTATTTCTAGTCTCCCTAGTAATTACTAACGCATTAATGACAGAAGCTTAAAGCAATTGACCGTCCTATTGCTATTCCTAGGTAATATTTCATAATCAAGAGAATTCTTCTCAGTTCTAGATTTCCCCGTACGTCTCCATATCGACAAAATCAATGATCATGACACTGAATGAGTTAAACAATGCAAGCTTTAATCTTAGAGAAGAAAACCCAAACTATTGATAATAAAAGTATATGAATAAAATAAGAACTTCGATATAAGAGAGTTTCAAAAGGATTACATCGTTTCCCAACAACAAAGGGTTTAGTACACCATTGTCATGGTGAAACTAGACGAATTGAATGGAAAGAATGAAAAGATAAACCCTAGATTTGGTAGATTGGAGCTTTCGCATCCAAAAGCTGCCTCCAAGGAGTGAAGAAAGTGTTCTGCCGTCTTTCTCTGCCAAAAGATTACCCTAATAGGTCTTACAAATCTATTTATAAGCTGTGAAAAATTACAGAAAATAGGCCCAAGCCCAACTACAGCGCTCAGCGCTGGGTTCATCGCTCAGCGGCAAGTGCGGCACTCAAGTGGACGCTCAACGTTCACGCCCAAGCGTCTGGCAGTGCTTTTACTGAGAAGGCCAGCACTCAGCGGTGAGTCTGGCGCTCAGCGGTAGGTGCGGTTCTTCCTTTTCCCCTCAGCGTTGGCGCTTAAGCGTCTAACAGTGGAATTCTTCACGAAGCTGGCGCTCAGCGCTGAAAATGACGTTGAGCGGTGGCTGCGATTCTTCTTTTGCACCTTCTTTCATCCCTTCTTGAATGTGACATTAAAAGCCCAAAGTAGCAAACGTCTAAAGCCCTTTCTGCACTAGTGATTGTAATTATTTTTACATCTGTTTATATTAATTAATAAAATATTCTATTTTAACACGTGACAATAAATAAGTTTTACAAATTTAAAATAAATATGTAGTACTTTTACCTATGAGATAGTAGTAAATGTAACATTTTTACTTAAAAGCATTATAGATATACTCACTTTTCAAGTGCATTTAGGATAATTCTTGAATATTTAATATCATTAAAAAACGCTAAAGTCGAATATTCACCTTAAATATTTTGTGTTATTGACAAAGTGTGTCTGATGTTTAAAGATACAATTGATTTTAAGAATAAGATAAAATTTACCAAAAAAATAAAAAAAATTCATAATTATTTTATTGTTACGCAACTAAATTTCTAAATTTGCATATTAATATTTTGTACATAGTTTGTTAGTTAAAATAAAAAATAACTATGTATTCAAAACCATGTAAATCATATCAAAAGATATTATATAAGGTAATAATAATATTTTGAGTTTTAACACTTTCATAATCATGATTTTAATACATATATAACTTAAAGTTAATTACCATAACTATAAACAAACTAAAAAAATTCACCAAAAATAATGTAAATATTTTCGCTATCATTGTTTTTATACCCAAAAATCCTCTAAATATAACTTAAAATTTATAACATAAATAATATTTATAAATGATCGTAGATAATAATTTCAAATTATTGTACTATCATTTATTAATTATATGTTTATATCTTTTACTATTACTGAGTGAGTGTATTGTATGGTCACCCGATCAGTTAAGGATCCACGACGGACCATCCAGAGAGAAAATGATTGAGGGACTGCAACAGTCATTAATTGACAATTAATCTAGGCAATAACATGTAGTTAATAAGAATAATAATCATTGATTAAAAATTAATAGAATAATGAAAGTTCTTTATTGGTAATTAATGGATCAGGCATAATGGTAAGCTCATTATAATATTTTTAAATATATGTTTCACAGGGAGGTGAAGTAATTTACTCTTAATCTTTATTACAATATTATTACGTATAGTCACTGACTTGAGTGTTGGAGTGCTTGACAGGTACCCTTCCCCACGGCTTGGACAAAAAGGAGAGAGAGCGCACACATAACTTGGATGATGGAGGACCATTGAGAAGCTCATTCGATCTTCAAAACAACTTTGAGTGCTTTGAGTAACATCTCCAAAATATTTTGGCACCCACCATGGGACCGAACAACATCTCCCTGTAATAAGAAAGAACCAGACGAGCGTTCGGTCTCAGCATCACTCCTTCGACCACCCATTCTCACTCTCGTGCTATTTATCACTCAATGCAAGTCAATGTTTTTTTTTTTTTTTAAAAATGTTTTTGCAAAAATCAATAATTGAATGGATAAATACAAAACGCTATATTTGTTTCCAAAAATTATGGATAAACCTTTTCTTATTTATATATTTCGATAGAAGGATTTGCTTTTGAGATTTAGTTTGCTTTATTATCCTTAGCTACAGTTGCAAGGAACATCTTTATCTTCCTAAAATTACTGGAGTGACAAGAAAAAATTATCTAGCATCATTATCATTCTACTTTGTAGTCTAAGGCTTCTAATAATATCTTCCAACACAATTAATTTATTTTTATTAACTCCAACATATGTCTCTTACTCATTTGTCGATAGCTATCTTAAGCTATCTTATTTATTCTATTGCATATCATGGTATATCCACCGTCATAGCCTCATTGTTGGTTCGGGTTCAACACACCACACACAACATGAATTCAAATTAAAAGATAATATTTCATGACAATATCAAAATATAACAAACAACATTACTAGTACTTTGACGAAAATCTTTTGAATTTTGGAGATTGTTATCAATATGTCCTTGATAAGACATCTCATCAACATCACCAGTACTTTCATTATTTTCATCACTCTAATTGCCACTTTCTACCGCAAGCTCTTCTTTCTCAAGTTCATCTATTATTGCAAACATGCGAGCATATTCGCCGTCATCAGGTGCAACATTTCCCAAATGAGGAGCATCTTGTTACAGTTTACCTGGTTCGGATTCCCCTTCAATAGAGTCTTCCTCCACATAATCTTCCCTTACCTAGTTCCGGAGATGTCGACAGTGTCAAACGTGTTCGGGTCTCGGGTGTATGAACACTACAGATCGGATCTGACATTGATAGACGTCGCGACGAGTAACGACGAGGAGAGTAACGCGTTCGGAGGGTTGGTGAAGGAGGGAACCGCAGCATTGCTTAACTCGTATGCGAGGGAGGGTTTTCCTTACAAAACCTAGTAGGTTAAGACTTGGGTCATAAAAGCATTGGTGTCCCAAGCTGCAGCTCCATCTCAAGCCAATAACTTCTTGTTCGCTAACCAGGCTTGCTCCTAAAATCTGATCTACTTTAATTTAATATAATCCTAACTCAGTTTATCATATATTAAAATTTCCTCTGATATAATTATATTAATTACACACTCATGATGATTGATTGTCATGTTTAGGTTAGTGGCGTTATAATTAGGTAAGGTCCACTCGCTTTACCCTTTTTGTTATTGGTCTTCTTCCTATAAGATTTTATCAAAATCACTACTCTGTGACGTGATTTTGTAATGTTAAAAGGGTATTGTTTGTTGATATGAAGGAATCATTGCAATGGAGGGAATTAGAACTGGTTATGTATTGTGTCTCTTTAATTATCTTTGTTCTTATCAATCACCGTGTCTGATGCTTTCTGAATTTGTATGTTCAGGGCTGAGTAAATATGTGGATAAGCTACATTGTCTCATAATTACACAAATAACAAAATTTCAATTTCATGTTAGAATTTGGTCCTCGGATATCCCAATTATGAACCCGATTGGTAAAGAATTTGGTTTATATACCAACCAAAAAATGGTTTTACGTTTTTGGATTACCGAGGTTTGGCTTCTCAAATTATTTTGATTTTGGTTCCATCTGGATAGACTAATTGACAATGTATAGAGTAATTGACCTTAATTTAAACAATCTGTATATAGTCCATCTGGATCTCAAGTAGAGGATACAAAAGAAAATGATTATATATAAATATAATAATTTTATTTTTTTTAAAAGAAAAAGATTTTCTGGCGGTTTTGGGAAACCCCTGGTAATTACCGGCGGTTTCGTGAAAACCCCTGCAAGTATCGGCGGTTTTAGAAACCCTAACTAATTACCAGCGGTTTTTGTAAAAACCTCTGTTAGTACCGGCGGTTTTCAAAATCGTCGGTAATTGTGGTGCTGTTTTTTCCAGTGATTTCTTTAATCGCAGGAATCGTAAGGAATAAGATTTTTAAGTGTAGCGGAATATAGTTGACTATGCACAGAATAAAGTCGACTTAAATGTAAAAATGCAAGGATAAGAGAAATCAAATGCTGACTTTTATATTGGTTCGGCCAACCTATCTACATCCAGTGCCTTTCCAACCATAAGAAGCAAACGCACTATAATGATCAAGGTTTTTACAACAAGGCTTTTATAGAGACAATACGTAAAAAATATAAAACACCTCTCTAACCCTCTAATCAAAATATAGGCATATAATAACAAAGACCAGTAGTAAGAAATCCCCTTCTCCTGTTGTCTTCAACCCTTTGAGCAACCCTCAAAGTCTAGAATTTTGCATGTCCTCTTCCTATAATCACAATAGGGCAATACACCAATCTTCACAAGATTAAGAAAAACTGATCACACGGATGACACCTCAAGTGTAGATTGGTCAGACTGTCAAAGCACACAATTCTTGTTCTTCAAGTAATCGCCAAAGATGAACACCACGGTCTTCTTTATGGATTCTTGGAGTTTTTCCGTGTTCTGTAAGATATCACAAATTTGAAAGAAATCACAAAATCGTTAGAATCACAAAACTTCTTACAAAATTCAAATTCGCGTCTATTTATAGTTTTCCATAATTTTGACGCTCTCAAGTCGACTTCACTACTAATGGAGTCGAATATAATCATGACAGTTATAACAAATAGTAGCAGTCAAAGCAAATAATTGATTACACAATTAATGCAGTTGATTCTCAATTAATGCTTGGTCAAACATATTAAAAATATAGCCATTAGACAATTTATGTCAAGCATTAACAGAATTTCAAAACCTAATAGACTTAGTCGAATGGCTTACGCACAACGTCGACTTTGTAACAGTTAAATGCATAGTTTTGTAAAACTTTCTCTTCAAAAATCCTTACAGCACACTTTGAAAAAGTTTGTGCAAAGCCATGAGTTTTAATCAACTTACTTCATAATGAAGTCAACTTAAAACTGTTGGTTTGCCACACAATTTAAGTTCATCAAAAGTGCATATGGTTTTTCTTTTCTAAAACAATTGTCATGCAATCACATATAAAGTCTCATTATATAACATAGTGAATTGCAATGATCAACACAGAAACAACACAAACATGTTCTCATATGATCACAATCATGAAAGCAATGAACATGTAACACATATACACATGTGTTATTAATTATGTGTTGTCATCATCAAAAACCAGAAGCTTTGAGATTGTAGGTTCAGCTAAACCAGTGTTCCCCCTATCAACAATCTCAACAAAGGAGGAAGAGAAGCAATTTGGACACTTCATGAATATCTTCAAGAAATTGAAGATTATTATGCCTTTGACTGAAGCACTACAACAAATTCCTGCTTATGCAAAAGAATTGAAATAGTTCCTCAGTAAAACGAAGAAGTATTACATGAGGGAACAATTGAAATACAGGGGAATTGCAGTGCTATTATGCAGAAGAATCTCCCTCCAAAACTCAAAGATCCAGGGAGTTTTGTCTTCCCTTGCACCATTAGGAATCAAGATATAGGGAAGGCTCTAGTTGACTTAGGGTCTAGCATCAATTTTATGCCCCTATCTATGCTCAAGAAGATTGTTGGTCTTGAGGTCAAACCTACAAATATGATCTTGCAAATGGCAGACAGATCCATCAAGTATTTGTATGGTGTAGTGGAAGATGTGGTTCAGATTGATAAACTCAAATTCCCAGTTGAGTTTGCAATGGTGGAAATGGGGGAAGATGTAGAGATCCCTCTCATTCTTGGGAGACCCTTCATGAAGATAGCTAAGGTTGTTATTAAAGTAGATCATGGATTATTAACATTAAAAGACCAAGATGAAGAGGTGACTTTTAATGTTTTCGACAATGTGCAGCCAATTCAAGTAAAACAGACTAGTTCTAAAACAACAGATGAAGTCCTCTCAGTGACTAGTCTACCTGTTAGAGTTGCCAAGTTGGTCAAGGGAGCCATAATTGTTTTTCTCCAAAAATAAAGGAAGAGGATGGAGATAAGGAAGAGAAACCAGTTCACGAAGACTCTATGCTGAAAAATAATGAACCCAAACCTGGCAAACCAGTGAAATTCAAGAACATGTAATGGGCTATCAAGGCTAAAAGAGTAAATGGAGTTCTTGAGATCAAGAATCCTTATTCTAGGAGAGTCAAGTTGGTGATTAGGAAGTTGTTGAGACTATGTTGGTGTTATGAAAGAAAGAAGAACGCCAACATTAAAAATCCAAATTAAGCATAGTGATGTCAAGCTAATAATGTTAAACAAATGCTTACTGGGAGGCAACCCAGCTTTTCTAAACTTTTCTTTTCATTGATTTAGTTGTTTGGTTTTGATTCGATATTAGTTAAGTGTTTGAATCAAATTGAGGTCTTTAGGATTTGGTTATTTGTCTTAGAGTACTTGTGTTTGCTTTGATGTGTCTAGTGTGATCTAGTATGCAATGGTATGTTCTGGTTTGGGTGAATGTTTGTGATGTTCCTTATGGAGTTTTAATTGTTTCAAATGTGAAATGTGAAACCTTAAGTTGGAGAATTAGAAATCTATTAAACTGCCTTTTAGTCGCCTAAGGCAGAACAAAGTCTAGTCCCCACTAATGTAGCATAGGGCAACCAGAATGTCAATCCTAGGACTCAACTAATTAAGATTAAAGTGTATGGTTAAGGTCTTGTATTTATTTACTATTTACTATTAAACTGGGTGGAGACAATTAAAATGAATGAAACTAAAAGAATAAAAGAATTTAAACTAATCTGAACTATAATCTGTTTAAAAGAAAAGAAGGAAGAAAATGAAGAAATAAAACCTAAACTAAAGTAATGAAGAAATAAAATCTATTTATATCCAAAACAGAACCTATATACTAAAGTTGAAATAATCGAAAATGTATTCACAAATGTAAAAGCTAAGAAACATAATCACAAAATGAGCAAACAAAATATTAACTTGCAATGAAACTAAATGAGCAACACAAATCATTTCTATCCTAATCTATATATCATCGAAAAGCAAATAAGTGCAGAATTCAGAATTGAAACAAAGCAAAACCGATTTCCTAAACTCTAACTAATCAAAAGCAAGATAACAATCTCAAAAGAAGAATTGATTTCATAGGTGAATGTACATTGGAGTGAATAAAAGAGTGCTTAGAGTTCTCAGGAAGAAATCCTAATAATTTGAATCCCAATCCAGGGTATTCTAGTTCATATTTCAGAAGTTTGAATTGACTCTTTCCACTCATTTGTACAATCAATGTTCATTAGCCTATTCATCAATCTAAAATTCACAAACAAATTCAAGAAAGCATAGAACATAATTTAAATGTGCAAATGATTGAGGATAAAGTTTCAATTACACTCAGAAAGATATTCTGACTAAAGTAAGCCCATCACAAGGTCTTATAGTTCATATATCAGAAATTACAATGGTAATTTCCACTCATTCTCAATCAATGCAAATCTAAATCTAATACTAAAAAGAAAAGAATAGAAACAGAAATTCGAATGAATCTTTATGCATTGGATTCATCTCTGACTCGAGAAGACATCTCGATAAAGAATGCTGACTACGGAGTCATTTAATTCCAAAAGGAATTGTAGAATGCAGAGTAACAGAGTCAAATTCATTTTCAATGAAAAACAATCACATAAACACACAAGAACACAAAAACATTGAAGAAGAACAATCAAAACACCAGAATCATAAAGCACACAAAACCAAAAAAAGAACACATCAAAGAAAAAGAACATTTTATTAACAAAGGAACAAGAATTACAATAGAGAATACCGAACAAATATGCAATCGGAGCCACCAAGGGCTGTCACCACCGCGAGTGTTTCGCTCCAAAAGCGAGAAAAACGAAACCCTAACTATATCTAAAACTGTAAAGTGTAAAAATGTTTGTTCTAAAGTCTATTTACATGGCAGAAGCACCCTTTTTATAGGGTTACTGAAAATGAAAAGAAAAGAAACGAAAGGAAAAGAAAAGGGAACGTTCTTCCCTACACTTCGTGCTTTCTCCATCGGACGATCACCGTTCCTCTTCAACTTCAGCCCTTCGATCACTCGAGCTTCGTCTTCTCTGGTCACGTGCAGTCTTTGCCTCACCGGTTTAGTGGTACGAGCCATTCAAGCTTTCCTCTCTTCGTCTCTCGTCGCCCAAGCTCTAGGGTGCTCTTTTCCTTAAAAAATGCTCTTCTGCTCGAACCTAACATCAAAGAGTGCTTTTCTCCAAACGAAGCACGAATTCTAGACCCCTTCAAAGGCAACAGATTCAAAACGCCGTCGTTACACTAAACTTTAGCCCCATTATAGCAGCTTCACTAATTGGAGCCCAGGTCTCCACGGCTCAATCAGAACAGGCTAAATTAGCCTCAAATGAAATAGTACAACTGCCCAATGAAAAATCAGCCGAGCAACATCTCAATTCCAGTTCAGATGGGCCCAAAGCAGCATTGAAGTTTCAGCCCAATTACATTTTTAGCATTGTAACATTTTGTTAAGTACTTCATCCCAAAATGTTTCAATTAATTCCATTCCAAAGCGTTTTCAAAGTGTATTGCAGCAGCAGCGCAACAAACAAGAATTTAGGACCCACCTTGTGCTTGCAGTAGCAGCATCAGACCAAAGTGTTCCAGTAGCGTTTCATTTAATCCCAGTCAGCAGCAGTGTAGCCCATCAAAGGATAGTAGCTCAATAACTTAAACCAGCCTACGACTCAATTCCACAAATGACCCAATTGCATGTTTAGTGGAGTTTGTATCTGCAACCCAAAAGAAACCAGGGCCCAAATGTGCACAAACAATTAAAAAAAAACTAATCAATAATTAAAAGTAAGGTTTTAAAAAACTACAAAAATTAAAATCTAATTCAGCAAAATTAAAGAAATTTTTTTATTAAAATATTTTCAAAAAATTGCTAATTTCCTATTTATTAACAATCACAAAAAAAATACTCCTAAAAACCTAATTTTAACTACACTTTTATAAAACTAAAGAATTTAAAGAAAAACCTAAAACTAGCCTAATTCTAAACAATTAAAAGTAAAAGTACACTAACAAAAGCTTCTAAATAAAGAAAAATATGCAAAAACTGAGAGTTATCAAAATCCTTGGAAGTTTGCATCTAAATTGTCACTTTAGCATTCAAATTCCTTCCCTTTGATGTTGAACAAGTTTCTTTTGTGAAAACATGTTAAACTAGGTTGAATTGAATGATCAAAAGTGTCAAATTTTCAATATCATAGGTTGATTAGGGGCAAAGAGGACATGGTCGAGTCGCGCTCAGCACCCTTCCCTGAGGGGCGCTCAGCGTCAGTCTGGCAGACTTCTCGTTTTGGACTTTTTGTGTTCTGCATACTTAAGCCCAACTAAATCCTAACCCTAAAACACTATTTCACTTCTCCCACTCTCACGCACTCATTCAAACGGCCAAACCTAGCAAACACCAACTCTCTCTCACTTTCCTTCATCCTATCCACCAACAAAATCTCTACTTTCACTCAAACCCACTTTCATCCATCAAATAGGGGTTGTCTTTGAGCTGTTGTTGCCACTACCCACTCAAGCCTTAAGCTTTTCAACACTAATTGCATCTTTCAAGTATTCTAATCTCCACTCAATTAGGCATTTTCATTTGTGTTCTTAAGCTTTTTATTTTGATGGTATTTGGATCATATGCATTAGATGATGGTTGTTGCTCATGTTTGAATTCAATTTGATGAATTATTGATTGTTAATTTCTATGTGAAGCATCAGCATTGAGCAATAGGTTAGCCATAAGCATCGTTTAAATTTGTTGATACAACACTGAGGGCCCTCTGAGGGGCGCTCAGTGTCGGCGAGTCCATAATGCCTCTGGTCTGAATATGGGTTGATGTTTGTGTGTGAGTGGCGCTGAGGGCCCTCTGTTGAGGGGCGCCCAGCGCCGGTAGGCAATTTCCATAGTGTTTTGCATCTCTGAGTTATGCTTTAAGCCTGTTGTCTATGCTTGATATCTTCTATCATTACTTATTTGGTGTAGGAACTGTGTTTGGCATGTGAAATCATATTTGTGACCTTTGATGAGTATTTGTTATAATTGAATCTTTATTTTGTTTACTCATTAGTGATTTTCTTTGTGTACATCTATGGTGCAGATATGACTTCCTCTGCAAGTGCAAAACACATTAAAACTATGGTTGCTCAAACTGAGAGAGGAAGGAAGAGAAAAGAACAGTTTTATTCCAACAAGTTCCTCTCTAGTAAGCATGAAAGGAACTTTGAGGCGATGCAAAACCGCAAACTATTGATGGAGAGGAAAGTTAGTCTCATACCTCTCATGGCACCACAGTTTGAAAGGGAATTGAGTAGGAGGCAATGGGAACAACTGGCTTCTTACCCCGCACCAGCTAACATTGCGGTTGTTAAAGAGTTTTATGCCAATGCAAGGTATTATGGTGATGAGGAAGTGACTTACACTAGTTATGTTAGGAGTAAGAGGATTCCCTATGATGCAGACACAATTAATACATTCTTGGCTGCTGAATGGCCAAGAGACTCTAACCAGTGTCAGTTTGCTTCTTTATTGGAGGAAGACCTTGACTTTGTTGAAGTTGAGCGAACATTCTACATTCAAGGGGGTCACTTTCAGAGAAATAGGCAGGATGTGCCTATTCACATAAGAATGTCGTTCCTCACTCCCTTAACCAAATATTGGATGGCATTTACTCACGCCAACATCCAACCATGCTCCCATGTGTCGGACATTACTACACATAGAGCTATCTTTATCTACTGTGTTCTTAGAGGTTTGAATATTAATGTGGGCCAGGTGATTGCGAATGAGATTAAACAACATGCCTATGCCTTAAGCAGTAAGTCTCCTATTGAGCACCCTTCTCTGATTACGCATCTTTATGAGCTGGCAGGGGTGAATACATCTGCTCTCCATTCGAGAGGCTAAGGAAGGAGATTGATGTTGCCTATTATATGCAGTATTGCATGTTGGATGAAGAAGGGTTGCATGTTCCTCCACCTCAGCCTGCCCAGCTAAATCAGCCTCAAACTGATCCTTTTCAAATGATAGATATGCATATGGCATTAGTAGGTGCCAAGCTGGAGGCACTATATCGGGGTCAGATGGCTACCGCATAAATGATTTTTGGGTTATATGTTGCTTCTCCCAGACTTCATTGCATATCACTTGATGAGTTCAACACTCGCATGTCTTAGCCTAGGGACCAGGCCCAAGCTAGTGGAGGAGGTGGCACGTCCGAAGTCGAAGCTATGGCAGAGGATGAGGATGATAAGGATAAGGATGATGGTGTAGAGGATGATGAGGATGATTTGGAGGAAGATTCAGATGCCTCTGATGGGAGTGATGACAACATCTCATAATGCTGCTAGATCATGATTTTTCTCATGTTTTTGTTATTTTTATGCGTGTTTGAATTGTGTTTATTTTGTTTTTAATTTTAGTTTGAGTTATGTACTTGGTTAAATGGATAGTTTGTTGCAATAGTTTGGTGTTAAGTGATAAATTGTTTGATTGTGAGAAGTAAGATTATCTTGTGTTTGCTTTATTGTCTTGTGATTGATGTTGAGATAATGATTGGTTTAGCTGTTAAGCACAATTGGTGGTTGCTCATAATTTTTTAAGATAGATGCATGGTTTCAATTGTGACTAATGTGCTTGGCAGGATGTTATCAAATTGTGGAACTTGAGTTAACATGCGAGAGGTTGGGCTTCAGAGTTTATTGTTGAATGCTATTGTTTTGGAATCATAGTTGATTTTGCCTAAGTTTCTTTGTTGAACTATTTGCTTGCTTGTTACAAATAATCAATGTCATTTGTTCTTCTCCCTTGTAAGCCAATGCCAACATTTTAACCCAAAAAGAAAAAAAATTGTTTTATCGTTTGAACCTTGAGCTGAATGTGAAAAAACCTTTGAAATCCTTGCCTTGAGTTGAGTAGAGTATGCATGTATGGTACAAGAGAACGGTTCAATTTTGGGGTTGTTGGAAAATTGAAAAAAAAATAAAAAAATAAAAAGAAAATGAACATTGAGTAAAGCATTGAGAAGCAAGAGAAGAAAAAAAGAAGAGAAGATGAGCTCAATGAATAAAAGTTTGGATTAAGTTCAAAAGTGGTTTCTCAATTGAAAAGCAGAAAGAGAGATTAATGCTAAATCATGAAGAAGATTTTTCACTCTCTTAAGTCGAGGAACTTTGTTGTCTAGAAAAAACTAGTTTTTCTTCTTAGCTCACCACAATACAAGTCTTAAAAAGTCCTTGTGATGATAACTTGCTTGTGAATGTGTTTGATGTAGTTTAAATGAAAGGAAAAGTTGATTTGTGTGACATTGTGATGTAGAGTGAAAGAGACACCTCACTATACACTTTTGAGCTTGAGTGAAACACTTTCTTTGGTGAGGAATGGTGTCATGCACTATGGGATAACATTTTGCTCTGGTTGTTGATCACTCATAAGGCCTTTGCATCTGTTGTGTATTCTTTGTTATATGAGCACCATAGTTGAAGTTTGATTGGCTAAGGCATCATTATATCTTGACTAATCTTTCTATGATGAGCAAACATGAGTGATTACTTTTTTTAGAAGAAAATGCTTTCTAGTGTGCTAGACCATTGTAGTATGGCTATTTTGTTTAAGCCAGGTTACATTTTGCTTGAGGACAAGCAAAGTTACAAGTTTAGTGTTGTGATAACGGTAAATTTTACCATTATCTATGATGTAATTTTGATACCAAATCAACTCTCTTTGACCTTGAAGCTTGCTTAAACTCTTGTTTTTAATTGAATTTTTGGAATAAGTTAGTCGAGGTTATACTTAATGATTTTCATAACTAATTCCTTCAATTTTGTTGGTTATTGGTATGTTTTGCAAGAAGGGTCAAAGTATCAAGGAGTTGGAACCCAAGAAGGACAACGAAAGCACTAGAATAGAAGGCTACAGAAGGCTGCAGAAGGCTCAAGGACGCCTGGTTGCCCTTTTCTGGGGCCTTGAGCGCTGGTTGTCGCGCAACCACGCTTGGTTGCCCCGCCGTTCGTCCTACATATCGCCCCGTCGTCCGTCCTACATAACATTGTGTCCCCATGGTCGTTCGCCTAGTGAGGGATGGACATCGTAGGACCTTTTCCGGTAGGAAGGGCGTAGAAGAAGTTCTTACTGGTAGCTATTGATTACTTCACGAAGTGGGTGGAAGCAGACGCGTTGGCAATAATTATTACTCAGTAGGTGTAGAAGTTGGTGTGGAAATTAATATGTCATTTCAGGTTGCCTCGAACGGTCATCACAGATAATGTCCAACAATTCATAGACACAGTTGACAAAATTTTATAAGAACTTGCGAATTAAACAAATCACCATTTCGGTAGAGCAGAGGTCGTCAATAAAACCATTGTTGCTGAACTTAAGAAAAGATTGGGGGAGAAGAAGGGAGCCTGGGTAGATGAACTACCGGAGGTCCTGTGGGCGTACATATGTACCCCGTACAGAACCACTAGAAAAACGCCTAAACGAAGAAGAATTGAGGATAGAGCTAGACACTTTGCGTGCACGAAGAAAAGTCATGGTCATTCGTGCCGAAGCATGCAAAAGGCTCATTGAAAGGAGGTATAATACCAAAGTGAAGCCTAGAAGCTTCTGGGAAGGAGAATTGGTATGAAGAAAGACCGGCAATGCGAGGTGAGTGGAAGCGCAAGGAAAAGTGCTTGGAGAACTTGGCGAGTGGTAGCACATGGAAAAGACCGGCGATGCTAGGTTTAAAGCATTGACGAAGGAGAATTGGACGAAGGAAGAACATAAGAACTCGTATGACTAAGGTGTAAAAGTGTTAATGTGTGTTTTGTAGAATTGCTCGACCCTACACCCGAAACATTTTGTATATTAAATAAACTTTTTCATGTGTTGTCTTGTTATTTGCTTGAGTTACATCTTTATCATTTTAATGACAAATGTCATTGTAAATAAATTAAAAAAAAAGTTAAAATACTAATTTAGTTCATATTTAGTTGGATTTTGTCAATTCAATCTTAATATTTTTTTTAATAAAGTCTAATTTTTTGTCAAGTTTGTTCAATTTAATCATTTTTGTTAACGTCGTTTAAATAATAAACAAATATTGAAAAGTGTATGACATGTGTTAGTTAGTGTTTTTTTAATTGTTCTTAATTTTTAAAAAAATGTCTACATATTAAGTTAACATCATGCCACATGGCAGTGCTAACACCATGTGTCACACATGTTAATGTCACATGCTATTTAATTTGGTTTTTATATTTGTTATTTTTATTCAATTTAGTTAAAAAAAATTTAAAAATGGAGCAATATTATTCTTTTCTAAATTGAGACCAAATTAAGATTTTGGATTAAAGTGATATTTTGATTTCTCATATCTCATTAGTGTTAAATTTGTGTGTGTTTTTAAATCTAACACAAAATACCACTATATCAAAATCATTCACATTTTTATTAGACATTTCTATTTTTGAGTTAGAGTTGATTTAAAATTAGAATGAATATTTTAAAAGTGAGAACTCATCCATTGATTTAAAATTTAAAGAAGTTAAAAATCAAATAAATTATTTAATACTTTATGTGATTTTTAGGTTAAAAATCAATTAAACTATTTAATTTTTAAATTAAAAATCAACTAAATAATTTAACCTAAAAATCAATATAACATTTATATAAAAATTAAATTTATTCTCAATTCATAAAGAAACAAATTTTCTTGATTTAAAATAAATTGAATTGAATTAAACAAAAATAATAAATATAAAAATCAAACTGAATATAAAACACTAACACTGACATTAACATACATGTGTTATTAGTACTGGCATATGACATTGTTACTATCAAATGACAGTTTGATATATTAACTTTTCTTAAATTAAACAAAATAAAAAATAATTAAAAAATTAAAAAACTTAAAAAAAATTATAAACTAACACATTACATATATTATTCACTATTAATTATTAAAAAAAAAATGAAACAAAATTAACAAAAATTAAAAATTTATTAATAAAAAAAATATTAAGACTGAATTAATAAAACTAAATAAAAACAAGACTAAATTAATATTTTAAAAAGATAATGAAAATTTCCAATTTTTGTTATTCATGATTTTTCTCACAATATAATTACTTAATGAGTGGATAATATTTAACAAAGTTCTGATTTGAAAACAAGTTTCAATTGTTATCAAAATATACATAACATGTATTTCGTTAATTTAAATAAATTTATTAAACTTAAAAATATTGATTAAAATATATCTACAATCAATTAATTATTCGAAATCATTTATTAAAATAATTATTTTTAATTAAAAATAAAAATTATTATTTATTTAATTAACTAATTTTTGACTTCCAATATTTTTCTTACATTTTCTTACAAAAATAGAAAAATCTAGTAACAATTTCCCGACTATTTCTAACGGGGGCCACGAGTTGAATTTTCCTACACAAAATTCTAACCTAACAAATAATTTATATTAAATAAAAAATATTTTGCTTCTTGTGCTATTAGGTAAATAAATAATAACTGGAACCATGCCAGGTCAGCAAAGAAAAAGTTCTGAAGGGATAAATCTGGAAAATACACGGGCTTGTGTGAAATCTTCAATTTTGACTTTGTTCATTTATTTTTATACTCGAATGAGGAACTGCATAGCTCTTTGTATATTTTAAAAACTGAGGTTTGAGCTTATCGTTCAGCAATAGTCTTCACAAGGTTGCTTCCCAAGCTTGCCAAGCACCCTTAGCCAGAGAGAGAGAGAGAGAGAAAGCGAGAAATCGTTAACAACGAATATTTGAAAGCGATGAAAGTTCTGATTAATCCCGAACCATTTCTCTCCCCACCAAACTCCATTTTCCCCAACAAGCCTGCATGCATCACTCGCTTTCAGCTTCGCCCTTTTCCCAACCTCCATCGCCACCGCTGGATCAGCCGAAGGCTCTCTTCCACGCCGCCGCCGAGGGCCACGTTGGATTCTACTACCATCGAACAATTCGGGATTCCCGAGTTCGACGTTCGGAACCCGGCGCTGTCTTCCTCGTATCGCAGTTCGGCGCTGCCGAGGCCCAATCAGACGGTGCTGGAGGCCCAAGCTAGGGTTTGCACCGGCCCAACCCAGACTCGTCCCCTCGACGAGCAACAAGCCTTCAAGGTCTTCGACACAATCCTCAGATCAGGTTACTCTTTCTTTCATGTCACATTGATGTGTTATTGGTGGTGGTTTGGTTTTTACTTTTCTAAAGTGAGAGCAGAAACGGAGAACAATACATTATCAAAGTGATACTGTTTGATTAGAAAATGAAAAGTTAAGATTTAACAATTTGGCATTCTCATTTCATCACAATCTCAAATTTTTTATAACTTTCTCATCAATTATTTGGGCAAATAATCAGTTTAGTGTGTGTTTTTGAATCCACTGCGTTCTTCCTGTCGATCTTTCCGAGACAGTTTGTAACCTTGAAATTACAATTTGTTAATTGTTTTAGTTATAAATTCAAAGAAGTCAAGTGACTGAAGTGAAAACATTAACAATTTTTATGAATTAGAGTGATAATAAGTAGTTAAGTTTAGGGACTGATGTGATCTTAGAGAATTATTTAAATTTCTTTAGTTCGAGGAACTAATATGATAGCGTTTTACATTTTTAACCCAATTATTATGGCCACACTCTGTCCTCCAAAGTATGCATATAGCTTACAGGACTCTAGTATTAGTCAAGTGCTATGTTGCATGGATACCGGGACAATACCATTTCTGAATATTTAAAATTTCAAAGAATTAAAATACAGTATATATGTTACATAAATTATCACTATATTTATATAATTCTTATATTTATTTAATTAATTTATTTTTCTTTATTAAATTATTTTATCTTAATTTAATTAATATTTGTTTTGATTTGGCATTGTTATCATATTACTAGTGGTATTTTAATCTCTTGCAAAATTTATTGAAAAAGCGTTTGTGTAGTCCAATTTAAATAAAAGTGATATGATTCAGTTATGATAATAAATCTTTCCCTATAATAAGGGATCAACAAATGAAACATCGAGGTTCTGATAGTTAAGGTTCTGTGTGACACGCTTATCTGTATTTCGTATGTGTACAAGACATGTCACTGATTTTGGAGTATCAGTGCATCAGAGGTCAAGTGTAAGTAATCAATAATAATAATCAAATTTGAACCATTCCAAGATGGTTTTGTTAGAAAAAGTTAAGGTTGTAAGAATGAAGGCCTTCAATCATATCTAATAGATGATTTTTTTGAAATAATGCTTTCTTTACAAGCTATATTAGAGTAATTGAAAATAAACAAAAAAATTGTTCTAAGATTTGATTACTTTGTATTTAATCTTAGCTAGGGGAGAAATGAAAGATGAATATGAAGTTTCAAAAGCACAACTTGGGGCATTTTTTGCGGGGATGACAATCCGTGCAAATGCATTTCCTGAAGCAACACAATGGAGTGAAGGGGAAACCCGTGCAATGAAGACATTTTGGCCACTTCTGGTTAGAGTGCTTCCACCTGAGGTGATATTCATTGCAGATCCGGAAGGGTTGATGATGGGTGTGGGAAGTTCCATTGGGCCGCATTATGTTGGCAATGGCACCAGCGAGATGCGATTGGTTGGTGCTCTCAGGGAGGTGTTGGCTGGTGGCCATCTTGGATTTGAGGAAGTGCAAGGTGTGTTAAAGGATGTCCTTCCCTTCCAAGAGGGCCATGAAAAGCCCAAGGAAGCAAGTGAGGCTTTACTTTCTGCATTTTTAATTGGTCAACGCATGAACCGTGAAACTGACCGCGAATTAAAAGCATACTGCCTGGCATTTGATGATGAAATTGGTATGAATTTTAACCCAACCATTTCATTTTGTTCTTTTTCATTGCCAAAAATAAGAATCTTTTTGTTAATATTATTGTGAGTTGATTCTCAGGCCCAACTCCTGTTGCTGATGTCAGATCATTGACTCATTATGGTGAACCTTATGATGGTAACACACGCTTCTTCAGGAGTACGTTATTTGTTGCTGCTGTTAGATCTTGCTATGGAGAGTCTTGCTTGCTTCATGGTGTAGATTGGATGGCACCTAAGGTGTGTGAATTGTTTTCCAAGTGTTGGGTGTTTTGTTTGTTTAAGAGAAAATTAAGATGCTTACAGATCATGAAGTTTACTGAAATTCTATCTTTGGAGCTGACTAAGTGCATTATCGAACATTGTATTTCTTGAATAAACTATTGTTTGTTTTTTAGGGGGGTGTAACTGAGGAGCAGATGTTGAAGTTTATGGGGGCAAATGTAAACTTATCCCCTGTCAAGGCCAAAAAACTTCTTGAGGTCTTTTTATTTTCCAGAAAATAATTTGTAAGACCATCATAGTGGTTTTCTCACTATCCTCTTCTAGCCACTATGAATAAAATTATTTGTGATCTATTGTCTTTCCAGGACGATGAAGTTGGGTTTGCTTATGTAAGTCAGCGTGAAGCTTGCCCGTCTCTGTAAGAGCATCTCACTAAACATTTTGAATTCTAAAATTTTTAAAGATACTTATGTATAGAATGTTGTGGAACATGAAGGATTGTGTCACATGAGAATCTTTAGACGTTTAACCTTAGCATGTAGTGAAAACGTTCCTTCTTCAATTAAAGAGGATGAAAGACTTGTTGCCAAAATTTTCAAAATTTGAAATGGCTTATAAACCTTTCTTGGGGGATGACCTTTTAGTTCAGCCAGACGAATGAGAACCTTCTCCCTTTTGTGAAACTTGAAGCAAGTCTCCTTGGTGTGGCCAAATTTCTTATAATGAGAGCATCAATGATCCTCCTTGCCTTTTTAGTTGATTTTCATGTTTCCAAGGTTTGAGGTCCTAGTTTTGGAAGCCTTTCTAGAAAACATGGGAACTCTTTCAGTGGAGGGCTCATTTATCATAACCTTTCAACGAGTCTCCTCATTGCAAACTATGTGATGACTTCAAAAAGATATGGAAGTCTTTCCTTCCCAATAATTTGTGCTTTAATAGGGTCATATTTAGGATTCAATCCTGATAGGAACTAAAATATCATGGTTCAAACTGAGCGAGAATGATAACATCTCAGCTATTTTCAAGCTTCAATTTTTGATGTCGCTCCAACTCAATCCACATATTTTCCAATATTCCATAGTATATTTTGCAACAAAGAGAGCATCCTGTTTGGCACTAAAGATCTTGCTTTCGAAATCATGTAAGGATGTCATGTCGCATGGAATAAGTATTTCCAAGGTCTTTACAAATTTCACAGACACTAGAGTAACGTACAATTTTTGTTGATTTCTATAGTCATGGGTCCCCATAGCCCGATAAAAGTATGCAAGACATCATTGTCCCAAATTTGAAAATTAGGCTTATCTTGGGATATGACCTCCCTCTAATATGGTTGAACTTACCCTAACCGTTCAGTGTGCATCTAATAAATTGAGCCCAGTGGAAACAATTATGATCATTGAGACGACTAACATTAGGAAAATGTGGAAGATAAAAATTACTTGGATGGGTTGCTAGGGTGGCTTCGAAAAAGCAAGCAACGACACAAATGGTGATCAAAAGTTCTGATACAGACCTAAAAAATTAGTGAGACTTGAAACCCACGTGTAGAGAAGGTAAATGTGCATGTGAGTGCATGGGTGCTTCAATGATAGTTGACTCCAGGAGGTGTCAAAACAGAGGATGGCAAATCTCTTGGTGTGAATGATGGTCAGGTTGGAGGTGATAGTGACAGAGGTTGTGAAACACAAACTAGGTGCACTTTAGGCATCTTAGATAAACAAAGGAAATTGGTGCATGATAGGTTCAAGGGAAATGTTTATATTAGGAGAAATAAAAGAGATAGA
Source organism: Vigna reflexopilosa (assembly GCA_027742785.1). Taxonomy (NCBI): domain Eukaryota; kingdom Viridiplantae; phylum Streptophyta; class Magnoliopsida; order Fabales; family Fabaceae; genus Vigna; species Vigna reflexopilosa. Next base: position 35,350,733 of record CM050911.1, on the reverse strand, counting down.
CATTTATAACTGTCTGTGGGTAGGTTTTGTTGTCTCAGACTTTTATAAAGTCTGTGTAGGCAGTTGTTTTTAGCAGTTTTTTAGGAAGTTTTGTAAAGGGAAGGCTAGGGAGAGTTTGGTCCTCTCGAAAGACCAGGGCTAGTGTAACAATTTAGATTAGTGTGCTTGTTTCATTGTTAATAAAGTTGTCTAGGTGAACATCTAAGAACCTGTCTTGGAAGTCTTTACAGTTTTAAATAAATCTGGGTACCTATCAGTGCAGCTTAAGCAATCCTAGAAGGAAGTCGCAGCTAAGACCACAATGAAAGAATGCAAAAGCATAGCCCCCAAGATCGGGAGCTTTGTTGCCAAATTGAAAAGACTCAGTTGTATGAGGGAGAACTCTATCTCTAAAGTACATTAGTATCCATATACAGAGAGCTCTATCTATAAAGTAATGATTATACAAAGTTCTATAGTATCTTACTACAACACACTTGTAATTATTATTACAATATCCTCTTATTACAGCACACTTTTAATTATTACAATATCCTCTTATAACTTAATATTTTCTCCTCACTCAACAATACTAAAATTGTAGATTCAACCAACTACTTAGCTAGTCCCTATTTAATAGCTTAGAATCATTGAAAACAATTCCTCAATAGTTCTGGAATAATGCAAATTTCTCTTTTAGCTAATTTTGCTTTCTCGTCTCAGTGAAATTAGTCTGATTGAAACTAAACCAAATAGGGACATATTACCTGGTTTTCAAATTGTAGGGACTATTTTTCATTTTATGAAAACTAGGGCCGCTTCATAAAACAGTATTTTATGATGGAGACTTTATTGAATGTGGTAAAACTAAATGGACTAGTCCAATATTTGGAACAGGGAAAAAAGTTGATAAAGATAGGTGCAAAAGTGAGGGTAAAAATGTGTTTGGATGTAGATAAAAGAGAAGCAAAAGAATTATTTTCCGTTATTTTTACCTAATTGGTATGTTCTATTCCACTACTATCCCTATTGGTGCATTTGTTATTGTGTTGCATCCTCTCTTAAAAACTATCTTTGAAGGGGGAAGACCCATTCAAGTACTCGACCAACATCTCACATTACTCTTGAGTTCCCATAATATCCCAAGTTTCTTATGAGTTTTAGGAATATAATACAAGAATAGCAGTGAGATTGAATGGGGTCAAATAATATAGATGGATATTGTTAAAAATGGTATAACTCATACTAACAGAGACTAATGCTGCTAGCAATACAGGTTGAAACTATAATGTCTGCTGATAATATAGGCGAGTTGTGTTGAAGAACCAAGTTTATAATAATACTGTTTGGAATGGAGATTAAACCTGTTTCCCCTCCCCTCCCCAATCCCCTCTTTTTTCCTACAGCTACTCTTTAATTGGAATTAGGGAGCACATAAAGAAACGCCCTCCACTTGCATCGACTGAAAAGATTCAGCAATATGTAAAGGTGGGACACAAACTTGTTTTTCTTGTTAATTTTATTGATCTCTCTTAGATTATAACTTGATTCAGTATTAACAAATTTTAAATTCACACTCAATAGTCCATTTTTAAATTCACACTCAATAGTCCATTTTTAATTCACACTCAAATCTTAAACTATCTTTAGTTGTATCATAAGCCATTATTTGTTAAAAAGGGTTATTTGTAAATTTTGTAAGGGATTTTACTATCATATTATATTTCCTTGATAAGATAGGACATTTAGTTTTGCACTCCGTATACCATATTAACAAGTTATTATATTTTTGTGCATGAAGTTACTAAAGGAATCAATAAAATAACTTAATGTCAATTTAGCACAAATTTGAATTTTTTAGAAGAAAAAATGTGTTGAAGTATTACATAAGTAATGAAGTTTTCAACCTAACGAGTGCTAACAACTTAAGAACTTAACTCTTTTTTTGGTTCTTTGATTCTGAAAATACCAAATGGAGGTTCTTTGTAAAATCCTGAAAAATAAAAGCTTTTGGTTGCTCAAACGAAATAAATCCCACAACTCAGTCTCACATGGAAAAAATGGTTGTTTATTCACTTTTAGCTAAAGCCTATGAGTATTGGAATCATGACTTGCAATTATCTCAAAAATAAAAGGAGATAAGAATAGAGCTTAGAAGGAGAACGAAGAAAGATGTTTGGACAAATTATTAAAAGGGGTCTACTTGTGAATTATATGACAGAATTTGGTTTTTAAATTATAATTCATATATCCAACATACCTATTGGGACAAGATTATTGTTATCGATGTTGTAGTATATGTAATTCTGTATTTTGAATGTAAGTCTGAGCTGAACAGAAGAGACCATGAATTGGATGGAATTTTTCTTTTTCTTATAAACCTTAAGTAGACCAATTAAATTGGCCCAAGTTAGGGTACCAAGCATGATTTCGTTTTTTATCATAGAAGCACCATTTTCCTATTTAGTTAAAAGCGTACATTTTTCAACAGGCAAGTGGTAAGGAAGCTATTGTAGCTGGGTTTTATCATGAAGGTTATGAAGAGCCCTTGTTAATGCTCATGAAGAGAAGGGGAGTACATTCAGGTTTGGTAGTGAAGGTTGGGATTAACTCTTCTCAGTCTGTGAACCTTTTCTTATCATTCTTTTCGAACATAAAAATATTGATATGCTTGTATCATGAACATTTGTTTTCTTCTCATAAAATTGGTTAAATAGTCCTAATATAATATATTAATATCGGAAGTTGCTAAGAAATTAGCAAAAGAAGCCACACCATGTTGATTACGGTCATTTTGTAGGGAGAGGAAGGGGGCCTCTCATTGACTACAAGATTGCGATCTGCTAAAACAAATAGGGGACCTCCTGTGAACTACTGTTCAGGGTTCCGTGCACTTGATGTCTCGTCCACATCTGAACTTGGTGGTATGTATTGGTTCGTTGTTTACTTCTCTGTATTATTTGTGTGATTAAATGATTACTTCGTCATAGTGTCCAAGTTTATAAATGTGATTGTTTTTAGTTTTTTTTTTTTAAAGCAAATTGACAACCTGTTCCCTGTGCCAGTTTCTGATCGACGAACTTGATAATTCTGTACTATATCATATCTTAGATTGATACTCAAAGTATTTTTATTCTTCATATGGCAGGAGTGACACGTCAAGGTTTTAGTCTCGAAGTAAATGCCAAGGAGTACGGTTTCCAACCTACAGACACACCAAGAACTGATAGATCTGTAAAGTTTTTTAGCTTTTTGTATTTTCTTCCTTTGATCTTACTCTATCCTATATTTGAAACTTACCAGAAATATCTTTGCAATTAACTATTCCCAATGTGTTTAAAATATTGTCGCTATTGTAAACGTTGCCTTTTTTATTAAACAATGTATGTAAACCTCAAGAAATTTTAATTCCTATAGCATGAGAATCTCCCAAGTATTTAAAAAGCTGAACCTAAATAACTCCAAAATAAAATTTCTAATCACTGTTTTAAATATCTACCATCAACTACCAAGTGAACAAGTCCTAAGTTATACTTATTTCTAACAATATAATTGATTTAATTATATCCTCTAAAATAAAATCTTTGTTCCATTCATCTAATGAAATTTGTCTGAAAATTTAGAAGCCACTTGATCTTCCCTTTTATCAATATAGTGAAAATTAGTCTTATTTCTAATTAAGCTAGATCTCCAACACTTTTCTGAGACAGAAGACAAGACATCTTCAATCCATGGTAAAATCAAACTTACTGAAACTCTGATAAAAGTTACGATAAGTAACTGTTTCAATTTATGACTCATCAGAGAGGTCTGTGATTTCGTGCAAGTCATTCTAGAATTAGTTATCTCTAAGTGTTCTGGTGTCTTTTTTAGTGAAGACTCAATCTATCTACCTAACTTTCAAACTCAATGTTTGAATAGTATATTTCGTAAATTATCTTACTCCTTGCATGCGTGTGCTATTTTATCAATGAACTTGGAGGAAATTATAATACTTTGATCTGACCATTTCGTGCCTGGAATTTTATTATTTGTTGATGTGTTGGAATCTTAAACTATTGTATAATGTAATGCCATTGCAGGTAGGAAGTCGTTTGTTTTATTGAGATTTTAACTAACATTATTATCTTTTGTCTTTGGAACTTCAGGTCTCAAAGAACATTGAATTTGGTTTATCTGCTCTCTTGGGAGAAAAAGGACCAGCGTATGATCGAATTGTCTTGAATGCTGGAGTTGTGGATCACTTGCTTGGAGTTGATGGTGCAGAAGATATATCTGCTGCACTGGATAGAGCTAGAGAGGCCATCGACAGTGGTAATGCTCTAAAACGACTTCTAAACTATATCAAGGTCTCCCACAAGATGGGTTGAATTTTTTAAGCATCGCAAAATACCTTACTTTTAAAACGTGTTGAACATATGAGAGATTAAAATAGGAACAATCTTAAATGGGTCCCCAACTTGATCCAAGTAATGAAAATGAAAGAAAGAAAAAATTGGAGAAACATCAGTTCTTTTTTAATGTTTTAAGGATTTGATTCCGTTTGTATAACAATCTCCAACATGCTTAGAACCACATATAGCTTCATTATACTAATAGACAAATGCTAAACCGTGTGCTTAGGACAATTAACAGGGATTTTTTTAATTGGAATACATAGAAGTGTCTTCTTTTTTTATGAGAAAAAATTCTTTGAGACACATTTACACTTATTTTACAAATTATTTCTCACTCCCTTGTTATAAAAAATCATGTCAAATGAGTGTAAGTGTGTCAAACTACCATTACCCCTTGTTTTTATATGAATTTTAATGCACTTGCATTTGATTTTCAATGATATATCTTTTTTTCTTTTAATATCTTAACCAATATCGCCAAGACATTGTTTAGCAAGATCTCGTCAGGAAACGAAATTGTGTATTGTTTTGTTGGAAATTAAACATTGTAACTTCGTCCAAATTTATAATTAGAGAATTTGACACATTAATTGCCAACGTGTTCTAGATTATTATTAGCTCGATTATGGTGTTTGCGTCTCGACTTTTTATGGTATACTTTAGACTCTCACTCCAACAAATATAGGATTTTAGTTGGTTTTCTATTTGGAAAGTGACTACTTTCATAAATTCAATTATGATTTTTATCTGTATTAATGAAATACATATAAAACTTGAATGAATAACATTATACTTGTTCTTTTGAGATTTGACTCGTCCATGATATCTTCTGTCTAGATTATTCTTTCTTCACCTAACAATAGTTTTAGATGAGTTAATGAATACGTAATGAATGTAATGTGAAAATATTGTATTACATATTTATTATTTATTATTTTGTTAGAATTGTGTTAATGATTAAAGTAATCATGAATTTGATATTTAGTTATTATTACGTGTATTTATTAAAGAAAAATCAATGGTAATATGTAATTTAAAATATTTGGTTGATCCTTAGAAGATAATTGTATATTAACATTAGTTTTTTTCTTTAATTAATACATTATAATAATTAAATATTAAATACGAATTTAATTATATTAATTATTAGTGAAGTTTAAATAAAATTAACAAAATTAATTATATTTTATTAAAAGTAACGTTTTTAATGTATTAAAACTGAACTATATCAATATTTGATGTACTAAAATAATTATTTATTTTATGTATTAGTAGTATTTTCATGGATCTGGGTTAATTTAGTGAGTAATTTTATAATTATATTCATAATATAAGGTTATCAAACTCGTAAATTAATTTATTAACTTGGACAGGTTTGTGTTTTTGGTCTTGGTTTTCGAGTTAACTTGGAAACAAACTTGGTTTTCGAGTAAATTCGATATAGGAAGAAAGAAAAAAAGAAAAATCCTTTTGAGTTTAGAGTGTCGTCATGTTTCGCTGTCGTTCGTGGTCACACTTTGTTATTTCACCTTCGTGTTCACCTAGTTCATGGTCGCGTTCATTTGGCTCGTGGTTTTGCCTGGTTCGCACTTGCAAGCCGTGTTCGTTATGGTTTTATTAAAAAGAAATTCATTCAACTGTTTGTGCGTGTTTCTATCTTTAGTGTCTATGTTTTATTATTTTAGCATGTAAATATTTAATACTGAACTAAAGTTGAATCCTTTTGTTTAACTTATTATTTTGGATCATTGGGTCTCTCTTTACTATGCTAAACTTAAGTTCAATAACTTGTTTTTTTATGTGAACTATTAACTATATTCGATTAAAATTATGATAAAAGAATAATAATATTAAAGAGAAGTATTTACATATATATAATATGATAAACTAATAATTATAATAATATTATAAAAAATAAAACAATATTTATAATATTGTAAATATTAAATTATTATATTATTTATAAATATTATTTTTATATGAAGTAAATTTTACGAATTTAAAGTTCGAGTTTGTGATCCAAATTTACGAAACTTTTATGAATTTACGTAAACTTTCGAATTTAATAAACTTTTTCGAGTTTAATAAACTTTTTCGAGTTTAATAAACTCGCATAATATTGTTTACATGATTTGGATGGTATACACCAGTTTACGGAGAGTCTTGTAAATAAAAGAATCTGCCAAATAAAGAAGAGAAACCAATTCCTTACAAAACAAAACCCTAATTAAGAATTTCATAATTGACACGCCATTTTTTTCTCAAATGAAAGTAAAATAATAAATTTATGATACAAAATAAATTAAAATATATTGTAAATTTATAATATTTATATATTTATTTTCAACAAAAAAGTCATTTTGTTTCCTCATTTTCTTTTATCTTTTTTTTTGAGTGGCACACTTTGTCCAAAAAAAAATTGGCACATATGTAAAACATTACAAGGTTCTCCACTTATATTACTCTCGTGTTGGAAAGCTTCAAAGGAAGAGTCAGATTTTAGTACGGATTTCTATTTTTTATTTTATTTTTAAATTAAAATAAATAAAATTTATAAAACTATAATTAATTAAAAACCAATATGTTTCAAATATTTTTAATAATTTAAAAATTCAAATATTTATTATTAAGATTTTGTTTATATATATATATATATATATATATATATATATCGTAACACTAATATCATTAATGTAAATTAACTTATTAAATTTAAAAATAATGTAATCTTTATATCAATTAATTATTGCAACAAATGATAATAAAATGAATTTTTCAGATATGTATATATTATTTCAGATTTTATATAATCAAATTGATAACTTCGTTTAATTTTAAATTCGCTCAAACTATTAATTTAAAGAAATGTTTTAATTTCTAATTTTTAATATCAAATAATTTTATAAATTTATTATATTTAATATATATATATATATATATATATATATATATATATTAATTGTAGAAAATATTAACTTTTTAAATTATTTTTCTTGATATAAATGATTTATTAAAGGGTTAAATATGTTTTTAGTCCTTATACTATCAAGCGATTTTTGTTTTAGTCCCTTTCAAAGTAAGGTACATTTTAGTCCTCCTTCTTAAAGAAACTTTGATTTTAGTCCTCTAAAGCTAACACCGTTACAAACTAACTTACGTGTCTAACGGTAGACTGACACCATTTTTTTTTTACGCTGACTCAGTGTTTTTCCCCTTCTCTCCCTCGTTCTCTTCCTTTTCTTTTTCACGCATAAATGGCCTTCCAGATTCCATGAGAAGAAGATCTAATGCCTTTAATCCAAGAGAGGATATGTTAGGGATCAATATTCATATTCTATTTTTTTTTTCATGACCATTAATTAGTTCACAAACGCTGGTTAATGAGATTTTGGAAACTTGCCTTCTTGTAGATTCGAATAGAATCTGTTATTGATTTTTTCCCAAATCTTCATTCATCTTTCTCATCTCATCCTCTTTAATGAAATTGGGGCAAAAGAAAATTTTTAAAATAGCTATACACAACCAAATCATTTTACATTCTCACAAAAAAGAAACAAAAGCAAAATTTGTCTCATCCTCTAACTTTTCCTCTCGGTCTGTTTAATCTATATATCTAAGTCAGTAATTTCATATTATCATCACTCTTTCTTCACATCATTTTTAGCCAGCGATTCATTTCTTGCTTGTGATTCAGTCCACACTTTTCTTTGTTAATCGCTCAAGCAAAGTTAAGCATTTGAAGCTCCACCTACCAGCATTGGTCTGTTTCCCATCTCCATGTTGCGTAAAACGTCGACGAGTGATTCTGACTAAGAGGAACCGGAAACTGGCGGTGTCTTCCTCTGTGCACCGCTGTCAGCGTTCGATCGTACGTCGCCCTTGCCGATGGATCCGATAATGTCTCGCATGCGCTTCAGATCTAGATGAAGTTTCCGTCGGCAGCTTCGCCAGCTCTAATGTCCTTTGTCGCATGCCACACCACCGCGTCGGGATGATAGAACTTCGCGAGGTTCCGGTAAGCAGACTTGATCTTCGTCGGCGAAGCGTGGCATTAAATTTGCAACATCTCGTAGAAGCTCAGCGCCGGCAGCCGTAATTGGACCGCTTCCGCCGAAACGGCTCGAACATAGCTCTGGTCGTGAGAGACGAGGGAGAAAAGGCATCAGATCTTCTGACCATTTATGCATGAAAAAGAAAAGGAAGAGAACGAGGGAGAAAAGGGGAAAAACACTGAGTCAACATAAAAAAAAAAATTGGTGTTAGTCTACAGTTAGACACATAAGCTAGTTTTTAACGGTGTTAGCTTTAGAGGACTAAAATCAAAGTTTCTTTAAGAAGAATGACTAAAATGTACCTTATTTTGAAAGAATGACTAAAACCAAAATCGTTTGATAATATAAGGACTAAAAACATGTTTAACCCTTTATTAAATTATCCAATTGTATTGAAATATATTCATAATAAAAATTGACAACGGATTTTTATATTTTTAGATTTGGTTTAATAGCATTTGTACAAGTTATTTTATTATAATTAAAATAATAAAGTAATAAATATAAATATTAAATTAAAATTTTATTTGAATTTTTTAAAATTATAATTGTACATCAATTAAATTATTTTGTTATCATTTTTATAAAAATGAGTATTATTTTAGTATTTTCTGTATGCAAAAGTTTATTCTTTTAAGAAAAGAATTCAGCATAACTAAAATTAATTATTTAAATGAATTAATTTAATTATTTTGTATAGAAACATTTTACCTAATTTTAAACATTGAAGAAGAATTAATGAAAAGAAATGTTAATTATTTTGTATAGAAATATTGATTTATACTTATTTTGTTGTTACTTTTACTCATTTATTTTATTTTTAAACTATTTTATCTAAATATAAAAATATATTTTTATATTTTTTTTCTTATTTTTATCTTTTTATTTTTAATTAATTAATATTTTAATAAATTATTAAAGAATCACTTATATCTAAAGTATTAATTTTTTATTTTAAATTTTAGTTTTTATGATTTCAAATTACTAAGTCATTTAATCAATCATAATATAAGGAAAAACTATACAAGAAAACTTAATTTTTTACGTTAAAATAAAAATATATATTATATATTTATGATTTATTTCTAATTACTTGATAAGTTAATAAAATTAAATTTAAAAATATATATTTTAAACTTAAAATAATATTATTTAAAAAATAATACATATTTATTAACAATATAAATTGTTTACGTTACCATATAAAAAAATTTATTTTTAAAGGATTATTTTACTTTTTTTATCTATTTATATTTTAAAAATTGATTTACTATAAAAATAAAAATATATTTCAATTTTATCATTTAATATATAATAAATTATTATTTTATTTCTTAAATAATATATTAGTTTCTCAAATTTAGAATCTTTATATCAATATCTAAAATATCAATTTTGTCTAAAGATAAAATTGTTTTGTTAATAAATTTAATCTACAATAAGCAACTCTAATAATTAATTTAAAAATTAGTTAATTTTTAAAATAAATAAATAATTATATTTTTAATTTGTGTCCTTATATACATTTTGCTCAAAATTAAACGTTTTTTCTTTAATAAATTTATAATTGAAAAATAACTGATATTAAAAGCATTAATTATTTTTTAATGTTATTTTTCTTTAAAAAAAATTCTTTCATAATTTTTAATTATTTGGTCATTTAATAAATTATTAAAGTATTAATTCTTTTTCTTATACTATCTTTTTCATTTTTAATTTTATCTTTTTTATGATTTCTAATTACTTGATAATTTAATAAAATTAAATTTAAAAAATATATTTTACTTTTATATTTTAAAATAATATTATTTATAAAAAATATATACTTAAAAATAATATATATTTAGTAATAACATATATCTCTTGTGACATATAAAAATTTGTTTATTTTTTGAAAAATTGTGGAGCTGATAGGATGATCGGGTGAGATGTGATGGAATAGGATCACTAGAATGCCGGAGACGGGATGGTCGGCTTGACAGGGATGGACGGACTTATCAGGATTGAGAGGACGGGTTAACCAGGATGGACGAGATGAACTAGGTTAACTGGGTAAAAGAGATGATTCAGATGTACGAGATGGACAGGTTGACGGGAATGACCAAGATGTATTGGATGGATGGATGATCTGGCTCGATGGAATGAACAAGATGGACGGGCTGGCCAGGATGGACACGATGGACAAGGATGATTGGATGGCCAGGATGTACCAGATGGATGTGTTGGCGAGATGACTTGGATGGACAAGGTTTTCTAGGATTGAGGGGACGAATTGGTTGGGATGGATGAGATGTCTGAGATGGATGAGTCAATGGGATGGTCGGGATAGATCTGAATGTTGAGCAAGCCTTGGTGGTCGAGATGGACGATATGGTCGGGATGAATCTGAATACTATGCTAGCCTTAGTGGCTAGGATGGACGATATGATCGAGCTAGCCTTGATGGTCGGGATGGACATGAATGTCGGACTATCGTGATGACTAAGTTGATGTGGATGGACAGGATGGAAGTGATGTAACAGGTGGACCACATTGATTGATGATTGGGATGGATTGGATGGACGAACGGGATGGTCGGGTTGGCCAAGGTTGATGGGATGGTCGACCTGGCTTGATGGACGAACTAACGATGATGGACGGGCTAACAAAATGACTAGGATAGACAGGATGACTAGATTGATTGGATCACTAGGATCGAAAGGATGACCGATATGGTTGGACTAACCTTGATGGTTAGAATGTATGTGAATGTCAGATTGTCGTGATGGACAGACTAGCGAGATGACTATGATATATTGGCTAGCTTATCTGACCGAGATAGATTGGATGAACTGATTGACCAAAATAGCCAAACTAATTTAATGATTATGCTGATGGATCGATAGAATAACTTATCTAACATAATGATCAAATTGACTAAGCTAGCTTGACTAATAAATTGAATAAATTAGTTGAACCGACTAAAATAAATAAACTAACCAAACTAATAGAGATAGATGAATTGACATTTTTTTATCCTTTTACTTAATAGTTACAATAAAAGAAAAACTCATCAGGTCACGAGAATAGTTTTCTTTTAAAAGATTAAACCTAGGTAAATTTAATTTTCTGGAAACCAAAATTCCAACATGTGTTTCCATTTGAGAAGAAAAAACACATACCAGAATTCTGATTCTGATAAGTAACATGTGTTATCTTTGTAAGTTTTTCCCAGCTTTGCTTTTTGGGACATGGAATAAAAAAAAGAAAATTTATTATTTGATATCTATATTCTCTTCTTACTTCCATTTTACAACTTCTTTTTGATAATAACATATATTTAACTAATAGAAATCAGTATAAAAAGATTTTTTAATAAAATAATAATATTTATAATTATTAAATGGTAATATAAAAATATGATAGGATCCTAAAAAAATGAGACTATGAAAATAAAATGGTGTGGTGGGGCCAGCTAAGCCAAGTTGAAGGCTTTGAGAAGTGTACTTGAAGCCACTGTGATGTTGCCTTTGGCGGTTTCCCATTGTGTCAGAATTTAATGTCATTCTCCTTCCCATTCAACTACACCTACTTCACTGCCTTATTTTTCAAATTTCTAAAAAGAATTAGAGGTTCTAACTTTTTTTAAATAATTAAAAAGTATTTAATTTTAGATAAGGTTCACTGCTGTATGTCACTTATATTTTATATTTTTTTATTTAGATATCATTTCAATTACTTATTTCTAAATAATATTGAACCGTAGTCAAACTATTTACTCCCTCATTCTCTATATTACAGTATTATTTAGTCTTTACTTTCAATTCAAGATCACATTATGACATTGTGTCCTACTTACTCATTTAGTTTGATCAAATTTAGGTAATTTGTTTTTTCTTATAAAATAATTGAATAATGCTGGACACATCTTATAATGAGAACATACACCTATTATGATTGGGCGATTTGAGTGACAATTGCAGACAAGATTTGTTATGAAGGTATATTTGGAAACCACTTAGTACGTATATTGTAGTATCATGGAAGAATGTTGTTTCATTATCTATTAAAAGATTAATCTAAATATCCTTTCACATGTTTGGATGAGTTTTTATCCTTTTCAACATTCCTCTTGATCTTCACATTTTCAACTTTGTCACTGAAATAGTAAAGTTAATTTATATTCACATGAACCCTCAAATCCGAGTTTATTCACAAAAATGTCACTAATTTTTTTTTAGTGATATTACGGACTAACATTAGATGTTAAAAGTATGTTTCAGACTAATATAAAAGTTTGTGCTGGTTTTATGAAGACTTTTCGGATTTATGACCATCATGATCACTAGGTTGTTCGAATTCTATGAAATTCTAGTGTGTTTAAGTGAATGTAACACATGTTACTTTGAGTTCATTGATGATCATATGCTCATAAGAAGCTATTGAGTACCTACTGAGGAGGTAAAAGAACCATTTGCACAAGCAAGAACACTAATAGGATATATATATATATATATATATATATATATATATATAAAGCAGAATAGTTTTCACTATAGGATAACAATGATTTCAAAATTGTTGTTCAAGAAATTTTTAACTATCATTATAAAACATTTTATAAAATAAACCTTGTTAAAGTTATGTATATTATTTTTTTAATATTTCTTTTTAATCTAAAAATATATATTTTATAATAGTTTTATTTTTTTAAAATAGAATATCATTACTTTAAATCCTAAAATAAACCAGTATAATTTTATTTGATAATCTTTGATTGAGAAAATAAGTGGGAAAAAAAATCTAATTTAGATGTTAAATTGTTGATAATTGTACGGTTAATGAACTAAATAAACTATACTTTGCTTTATTGAAGAATCATACCCATGTTTACATTTTTGAAGACCAAAATGACATCACTTTACAGCTGATTTTGAAGGGCACACTTTATCCCATACTTGTGTTTCATTATTCTTGATGCTATTAACTAACATCTTGAATAAAAAATTGGTAATTTTGTTTTCATTCGTGAAAGTAATAGGCTGACGAAATTGAATTGATTCCATGTTCACATTCTCAAAAGCTTGAATCTTGGTTTGTGGTCACCTCCTTTTCAAGGGAATATTTTAGTTTTTTTTTTTTTTTTGTTATGGTAATTCTTGTCAACTTTATTCTTATTTGGCTCTGATGGAATTACTAAGAAAATAAAGAAGACACTAATAAAAGCTGAATCTAACACATATAAAAGATTAATATATATAATTTCTAATATAAAATTTTAAAATACTGAATTTATAATTCTTTATTGAAGAATTAGTAAGTATGTAGGAAGTGAAAACTAGAGAAAAAGATGAGCATAAACAGACGACAAGAAGAGCAGCTTTAATTTATGGTATGAAAACGTGGGCCTGGAGGCAGCAGCTATGGAAGTATGTATGTATGCATGATACAATTTAGGGTTAAAAAAGGGTTTGGTGGAAATAAAAATTTGATGAGGATAAGGGAGAAAATGATGATGGAGATGCAGAAAATTGAAAGATAAAAAATGGGAAAAAAGAGTGATTGGTGGTGACATGATTCCCTTCAAAAAGTTTGGCAAAAGAGAAAGCTGATTTGTATTGCTTATGGCTTTTGGCATAGAGGGAATAACTTCCCATTCTTCTTCTTCATCCAATACAACACAATGCCCTCAAACAATTCCCGCCATATTTCAACTTACCTTATTCTATTTTCTATTCGCTAATTACCAAAGCCAAACTATATTAATAGGTAATAATATTTATAGAGCATGGAAAAAATTATTCATAGGAACGAGTTTATCTATTAATACTACTTTTTATAACATTTTTATATATCAATCACTCATTTAGTTTCCTATCTTAACAACTTATAATGTTAGACAATATTTTTTTAATATCACTACTTTTAATTTTAATTCTTTTTATTGAAAATAATTTTTTTTCTATATTCTTTACTATAAAAGTTAAGTGTATCTTCATCTTGTATTTAAAGTATTTTTTTTTCTAAAGAATCTTTGTATTTTTAAATTACTTTGAGTTTCCACATAAACTACTCGTATTGAACTATACATATGTCGATATGCATGGTTTAATTTTTTCAGAAAATAAAAGTGAACTAATAAAAATATATACATAAAGTGATAATCAAATTGAGTTTTGAAATAAATAAAAATAAAAATTAAATAATCCTTAAAAAATATAAATTATCAATCAATTACTTTTTAAAACTACAAACAAAGTGATCCTTAATTGTAATTGCACTGAAGCCTTTTTAACAGATATTTAGAGCTGTAAATAAACTTTTATAATTGAGAACAAATCTATTTTACTATTAAAATTTCAATGAGTAAAATGATTGACATACTTTATATTCCAAGAACTATTTAATTTATTTAAGGGACTATGAATTAGAATTTGAATTATTGAATTAAGTAATAATGTACAACTTTAAGAACTATTTATCTATTTTAAATTAGTTCCAATGATGAATAACAAATTATGTCAATCATGAAGGGATGACCACCATATTCAACCTAACTTTTTTCTTAACTTAAACAAAGTCCTATGTGTTTTTTTGAAATTAATTAAGACTAAGATTGAGTTAAGACATTTGAGTTGTGAAAAAATAAAATGAAAGTAGAAGTGTAAAAATAAAAAAGTAAAGAAAAAGAAAAGGGGAAGATGATAATTTTATATTTACATAAACATTAAGCATTTATTTAGACATCCTGTCTTATGTTGAGGCATTTTCACGGGCATCTTCACCCTCAGCAGCAGCACCATTCTCTCACACTCTTCTAATTGGTGTTCTTTATTTAATGGTGACCGCTTATGTCACGAGTTTCTTCTTCCCTTGCTTCTCTCTTCACCAATTGCTTTCTAACCTCTCTTCTAACACATCAACATTCATCATCCTCACACCTTATATTCCAAACATTTAATACTGTATCTTACTCTTTCTCTCATTTTCATTTTCATTTTCATTTTCATTCTCATTCTCATTCATTCTCACACACCTCAACCCTCTTCTTCTCTTTTCCATTTCCTCTGTCCCCTCAAACTCCCACTTCCAACCTTTTTCATCACTCAACACTTTCCCATTACTCATCAAGAAAAACTCTTATGCTTTTTCATCCACATGGGCTTCTCCGAGAAGGCACAAGTAGAGGGAGGCTTTGATTCAGATACCAACAGAAAATGGCTTATCGCTGGAATCGCTTTACGACCGCCATTGAAGCCTATTTACACTGTCCCTCTGGAAAAGGAACAGAAGGAAGAGGTTGACACACAGGAGTATTCCACCACACCAACAGCCGTCGAATCCAAGATCCCTACACCCTTCACGTGCCCACCTCCTCCTAGGAAGCCAAAACCTTCCTTCAAGTGCAACTATCGTGCCGTTGTTCCAGACTTTTTCACCCCACCAGACTTGGAAACAGTGTTCATACGTCACGTAATTGATCCCACACAGGAGAAAATATGAAGGGAAAATTTTTTAAAAATGAATCTTAGTCACCACTTTCTTCTTTAGAGATAGCTGGCTACAGCTTCTGCTTCTGTTTTTCTGTATCTTAGTGTTTCTCTCTCCCTCAATAGTGTAAGTGTTTTCCGTTTGGTTCTGTAGCTAGAGCTTCGGTAGTTCATAAAGTGTTTTGTATAGAGCATCGCATCTTAATTAACTCTGCATGATATTAATCATTTTACTTTATAACCACATAATGTATGAACCATATTACATATATTATGTAAGATTTTTGAAAAGGAGTGTCTTGTTGAATTGAAAGTGAACTGAGACGGTGAGTGTATTTTTCTGATAAAACGGTATGTGTTTGTGCTTTTTAAGATAACGTTGATAGAAGAACTATTTCCTTATCTAAATGGTAGCTAAAAAATGGTGGGATTCCAAAAAGGGGTACATGTGACACTGTTCATGAACACGCGAAGGAATAAGAAATTTGGTTATGAAGTCAAAATGAGAGATAAGTAAGAAATAGTTAGTTTACGAAACGCGAATGGAGGAGGAATATGCAATCGTTTTCAAAGAGAGGAGATGGGGCACAGCACATTGTTCATTGACTGCACACAGAAGCCCCACAAGAGTCCTCATGCCAAGTACCGTTACCTTTCCTTCTCTCAATAAATGTTTTCTTTTCATCAAAACTTTAACTCATACTTTACAAAAGTATAGATTCAAGCTTTCTTATTAATATAGAGGTTATCGGTAACTATCTCTGTGTAAGTGTTTTCCAGATTTTGAAACATGTGATTTTGATGAGTTTTTTAACATAACTCATGTAAACCTTGTAGTAAAAGAAAACCTTTGAGGTGCATGGTATGTCTTAAAGTTTGAATAAAATCAAGTTGAATTTCAAACTGTTGAAAGGTGTGTAAACTAACTAGGAAGATGTGTTTTTTGTTAGAAGGCGTGACTTTCATTAATGCCAAAATTGATTTCCAATATAAAACAAGCTCATAACCTATATTTAGAGTTTTGATAGTTACAAGAACGGCTCAACGAGTGTCCATAATGTGTAATTTCTTATTCATATTTTAGCAAAATATTTGAGTAGGTGTAATAGAATATATAAAACATACTTTAAATTCTCTCATTTTGTGTATATATATGTTGATAGTATTGATATTCAACTTAAGGGTGAGTTTCCTTCATAAAAGTTTGGGTTGCTTTTTCAATTTTTTTTTTTACTATTTTTTATTTGTTTTGAATAAAAACATTCTTTTTAAAAAAAAATAAAATTGTACAAATGTACAGTGAAACTATATAAAGAAAAGTAAAAGTTATACAAACTCTTGAAAAAAAAAGTAAGAATATGCTATACTTTTGTAGTAGAAAATATACACATTTTTTCTCTAAGTAAATAATTCCTTATTTTCTCTAGGAAATTTTGGTTCTGTCGTGTGGATTAGAAAGAAATTCATACATTAACAAATTTTGGGTGTTTTAATTAAAACACAATTCCAATTCATATAAAAATCTTTTACATTTATTAAGTTATAGAGTGCCCTATAGTTTAAGGTTCTTAATTTTATAGTAGTTATATTTAGACTGAATTTTAGTTTATGATGTCAAAATAATCTTTTATATATACTGCCCATCTATCACAAAGTAAACTTTATGAGCAGATTTGTATATGAAAGTTTGAAAAGAGTATAATTTTATTTAACAAGTAATTTGTTGTTGAAGAGGAGCTCAAAATGTAGTCTTCAATCGAAACTTATGAAAATTTAATGATTAGTGGAAGTGAATATGAAGTAATTAGTTTTGGTGGTAACATAAGTGATGGACATAAATAGAATTAAATTGGCATATTGCTCTCTAAATGAAGCCTACCCTCTTGCTAGTATTGATATTGGGAAGGTTCTCCCTATTCTGTGTGATATTAGCTATTGGATTCATATGGTAAAGGGACAAGGCACATGTGGAGGGAAAAATCAGAATCCTATGCTACTTGAATAACCCTCTCTATGTATATATTCTAAACTTAAATAAAGTTATGTTTTTTATGACCAATAATTGGCAGATTGAACACTAGAGTACAATATAAATTCATGCTTATCTTATCTGTCTCCTTCTTAGACTGCTATTAAATATAGAATGTTTATTATGAATATACAAAAATCTCATCAGTTTACCAAGTGGGGAATGACTTGAGAAAGTTCATCGAATACTGTGTAATAAACAATGGTCCCTCGGGATCTGATATTTGATTGGGAGAATAACTTGCATTCACACATGTAAAAAGAAGACAAAAAACCTTTATGTAGTGTGTTTAAATTATGTTTATGATATAAAATATTTCCGTAACTCAAGAATTTATACTATCATTTAATATAAAGTACTTTCGTTATAATTATTGGTTAATCCAACCACTAGAAATAGTATATGACTAAAAATTTTCAAGAGGAAGAATGAAGATTTTTCTTGGCTTCCAGTGGGTTGTTTGTTGATTATGTTATATATAATAATCCTGAATGGAGTGTCATTAATTATTGGCTCATATTATATTAACTGCTTTTCTTAGCATGGATTCTTGACCCTTCTTGAACTATCAACTACGAATCCTATTAAAAATAATACTTCTCCATCAAAACTAAATTTTAGTATTCTAGAATGAGAAAGTTATAAATTTGTTAAAGGTAAAGAGATCTATCTAATAATTAGGAATATGTTTGGATATTGTTGGAAATAAAAGTAATGAATTTTTTTATATTCTGAATTATCTGATAAGTCTTATGTTGAATGTCTAACATTTTTTAATCAGACTCGCATTCCCCCTAAATAATACTTTCCCATTTTGTTTTTAGAATTTTCATGATCGGGTTACTAACACAAATTTTTTTCTTACGTCTCTTTATTTTATGTTTCTTAGTCTAGTATGTAATTATAGACCACGTACATAATAAACGTTTATAAAGTCAAAATAAATATCCATTGAACAAAAAAAATAATCTAACTCAAAACAAAAATGCTAATAAAAATCTAATTTACATGTTAGAGAAGATAACTCTTATTTGGATCATGTCCTCCTTTTATATAAGTGAGGAGTCCTTGAACACCTAAAATAATGATACAATATTTATTAAAAGGTTTAAAGAATAATTCTAATGTTTTATTTCAAAGAGTAGAGTATTATATATATACATTCAAAAGAATGACAGGTGTACAAATCTGCACAAATTATAATAATATCTAAATGATAACTAACACAATATTTTATTGCCTATAATTGAATATTAGACATATTTTAACACCCCCACTCAAGTTGGTGCATAAATATCACACATTCCCAACTTGAATAGAGACTCATTAAACAATCTACATTCCTTTGGTGAGAACATAGCCAACTGCAATTCTGATCTTACAAAAGGAAATGAAATTATTCCAGCTTCAAGCTTCTCTTTGATGAAGTGTCTATCAATCTCCACATGCTTTGTTCTATCGTGTTGCACAAGATTGTCAGTCATTGCTATAGCCGAAGTATTGATATAGTATAAACTTATAACTTCATTTTGTTTAAAGACCAAATCTGATAGCACATTTTTAATCCACAAAAGTTTATATAGACCTAGTGTCATGTCTCTGAATTCTACTTTAGCACTAGATCTTGCTACTACAGGTTGTTTTTTACTCCTCCAAGTTACAAGATTCCCTCCTACAAAAGTAAAGTATCCAGAGGTAGATCTTCTATCATCTTTTGAACCTGTCCAATCTGCATCAGTGTACCCTTCTACCTTTAAGTTTCCATGATTTGAGAACAAAATTCCTTTTCCAGGAGCGGACTTTAAATATCTCAAAATTCTTTCAACAGCATTCATACGAAGCTTTCGTGGATCATGCATAAATTGACTAACAACATTCATTACATAAGTGATATTTGGACGTGTATGGCATAAATAAATTAATTGTCCTACCAGCCTTTGGTATCTTCCTCTGTCCATGCTTGCTAAATTTGAGCATTGAAAGAGCTTATGATTTTGTTAAATTTTTATCAGTTGGTTTACTCCCAAGCAACTCAGTTTCTGATAATAAATCAATAGTATATTTTCTTTGGCATAGAAAAAAACCATGTTTTGATCTAGCTACTTCAATACCCAAAAAATATTTGAGGTTTCCAAGTTGTTTCATCTCAAATTCAGATGCAAGGTATTGTTGTAAACTATAAATCTCATCTTGGTCATTTCCTGTAACAATCATGTCATCCACATATATAATCAAAGCTGTAATTTTTCCTTTTCCGCACTTCAAAAATAAGGTGTGATCAGAGTTACTTGCTCTATAGCCAAAAGCCTTCAAAGACTTGGTAAACCTTCCAAACCATGCTCTTGGGGGTTGTTTTAATCCATATAGAGCCTTCTTTAATTTGCAAACCTTCATTCCAATTGAATCTGTCATGCTTGGTGGAGAATCCATATAAATTTCTTTTGAAATTTCTCTGTGTAGGAAAGCATTTTTCACATCAAATTGTAGAAGAGGCTGTTGAGATTGTTGATAGGGGGAGCAATGGTTTAGCAGAACCTACAATCTCAGAGTTTCTGGTTTTTGAAGATGACAACACATAATTAATAACACGTGTATTTTGTGTTACATGTTCATAGCTTTCATGATTCTGATTATATGAGAACATGTTTGTGTTCTTTCTGTGATGATCATTGCATTTCACTATGTTATATATGAGATTTTATCTGTGAATGCAAGACAAATATTTTGGAAAAGAAAAATCTCATGCACTTTCGTTGAACTGGAATTGTGTTGCGAAACAACATTTTTAAGTCGACTTCATTATGAAATAAGTCGATTAAAACTCGTGTCTTTGCACAAACTTTTTCATAGTGTGCTGTGAGATATTTTGAAGAGAAAGTTTTTCAAAACTATGCTTTATACTGTTACATATTCGACTATTGCGCAAGGCATTCGACTAAGTTTGTTATGTTTTGAAATTCTGTTAATGCTTGACCTAAAGTGTCTAACAGTCATATTTTTACTTTGGTTGACCAAACATTAAATGAGAATCAACTGTATTAATTGCGTAATCAATTATTTGCTGTGACTGCTACTAACTGATATAACTGTTTTGTTATATTCGACTGCATTACTAGCTAAGTCGACTTAAGAGCGTCTGAAAATTGTGAAAAACTATATATTGACGCAAGTTCGATTTCTGTAACAAATTTGGTGAATCTAACATTGTTTTGTGATATCTTTCATATTAGTGCTGTTACAGAAGAGGACGTTCCAAGAATCAAAGAAGAAGACTGTGGTGTTCATCTCTTGTGATTTCTTGAAGAGCAAGATTGTTGTGCTTTGATCCATATTCACTTTGAGGTGTCTGCTACGTGATCAAGATTCTCAATCTATTGAAGATTGGCTTGTTTCCCTGTTGTGATTACAGGAAGAAGGACGTGCTGCATTCTTGACTTTGAGGGGTTGCTCAAAGGGTGAAGATAACAGGAGAGGGGATTCTTGTTGTTGGTCTTGTTGTTTGTATGCCTATATTTTATTTAGAGGGTTAGAGATGTGTTTTATATTTTTGACGTGTGGTCGCTATAAAAGCCTTGCTGTAAAAACCTTGATCATTATAGTGCATTTGCTTTCTGTGATTGGAAGGACACTGAATGTAAGCAGGTTGGCCGAACCAGTATAAAAACCAGTGTTTGATTTCTCTGATCCCTACACTTTTACTTTTAAGTCGACTCTATTCTGCATTAAATCGACTGTATTCCACTGCACTTAAAAAATCTTTTTCTTTGCGTTTCAAGAAAGTTTTCAAAGAACATCCTTTTGTGAAAAAGATTTAAAAAAGACCCTAATTTTGTGTTTCACCAATTCACCACCCTCCTCTTGGTGTGAGAAACTAAGCTATACTATTTTAACAAAGGCCACTCTTGGTTTGCAGCTAGCGACAAAAGTATTCTCACAGTATTGAGCTTGGCTATCGATGCGAACGTCTCTTAGTAATCTACACCATAAGACTAAGTGTAACCTTTAGCCACAAGTCGTGCTTTATACTTCTCAATAGTTCCATCAGCTTTATGCTTAATTGTAAAGACCCATTTGCAACCTACAGTTTTCTTCCCTCTTGGTAAGTGATAACGGTTGAAATACTGTTATTTTTATACTTCATTTTGATACTAAAAACATCCTTTATGACTTAGAAACTAACTTGGACTCATGCTTTTTTCTTAAGTTAGAGAATAAGAGTGTTGAAGGTAGTATTATTGGTTTTATGCTTGGTTTTTCTTGTTTTGGCAAGAATTAACATTAATTGGATGAAAGAATTTGAAGTAGCAAGGAGTTGGACTCAAGAGAAGCAGGAAAAGTGCATAAAAGAAGATTCGTAGATGGTGCTGAGCGCCATTTCTACCGCTGAGTCCTAACCTTGTTGTGGAGTTCTCTGGCTGAACTTAAGCGCCAATGCTGAGGGGAAATTCAAGTGCTGCAGCCACCGCTGAGTGCAACTTTTACCGCTGAGCGCTAGACTCTTCAGTTGAGTTCACTACCACGCGCCTGGGCGACAACGCTGAGCGTTATTCGAAGTATCGCACCTACCACTGAGCGGAAATTCCAGCGTTGAGCGCTGTCAACGTGGGCCTGGGCCAATTTTCTGATATTTTTTAGAAAGTATATAAGGATTTAGTTGACGTAGAGGGTCGATCTTTGGACAGAAAGAAGCGCAAAAACACTTTCTTCACCCCTTAGAGGCGGATTTTGGATGGGGAAGCTCCAATCTACAACTTTTAGAGTTCTATCTTTCATTCTTTTCATCTAGTTTCACCATGTCTATGGTGAACTAAACCTCCATTGCTATTGGGGGAAACAATGTAATTCTTTGAAACTCTCATGTATTGAATTGATTTATATTTCAAATTCTTTACTTCATTAATTGTTAGGGTTTTTCCTTTTTACTCTATGCATGCTTTATTTAACTCATTCAATTGCATGATCATTGATTTTGTCGATATGGACACATACGGGGAAATCTAGACAGGGGGAAATTCTCTCGAGAGCAATACTACCTAGACATAAGAATAGGTGGACCGATTGCCTTTAAGCTTCTTTGCGAAAGTAATGCATAATTAATTGCTAGGGAGACAAGACATTGTAAACTAGTAATTAAGAGTAGGATTTCTTCACCGAGACATCGGGTTTAAAGTAAATTAGAAAGTGGCATTAACATTAATGAAAAAGTTGAATTCGTAAATTCATGAGAGTGGATAGGATAAGTCGGCAACCCCAACAACATAACCATTCCATATTTTATACATCATTCACCTGCGTATTCTTTTGGTCAAGTGATCAACCTTTGCATGCATATTTACTTTTTGCATTCTAAACCTAATTTTCGTTTTCAAGTCTTAAATAATCAACAAATCACATGACTGTTTAGGCCAATGAGTCTTTAGGGAAAACAATACTTGGTCTTACCATTTATATTACTTGATACGATTTGGTACACTTGTCGGGGTCTTAACAAGTTTTTGGCACTGTTGTCGGGGACTCGTGGTTGAACTATTCTATTCGTGTGATTATTGATTAACTTTGACTTGATTTTTTTTGTTTGTTCTAATAAATGTTTTCTAGGGTTTTGTGCCTGTTAAGACTCCGACAAGTGTACTGAATCGTATCAAGTAATATAAATGTAAGACCGAGTATCGTTTTCCCTAAAGACTCATTGGCCTAACCTCTCATGTGATTTGTTGATTATTTAAGACTTAAGAAACAAAATTTGGGTTTTTGAATGCAAAACAGAAAATAAACATGCATGCAAAGGTTGATGAAGTGACCAAGAAAATACGCAGGTGAAAGATATGTGGATGAATTATGTTTTTGGGGTTCCCGACTTTATCCTATCCACTCTCATGTATTTACGAATTCTACTCTTTCATTAATGTTAATGCCAATTTCTAATTTACCCTAAAACCGATGTTTTGGTGAAGAGAGCCTACTCCTAATTACTAGTTTACAATGTCTTGTCTCCCTAGCAATTGATCATGCATTACATTCGCACAGAAGCTTAAAGGCAATCGGTCCTCTTATTCCTATGTGTAGGTAATATTGCTCCCAAGAGAATTTCCCCAAGTCTAGATTTTCCTGTATATGTCCATATCGATAAAATCAAAGATCATGCTATTGAATGAGTTAAACAAAGCATGCATAGAGAATAGAGGAAAAGCTCTAACAATTAATGAAGTAAAGCATATGAATAAAGCATCAATTCAATATATGAAAGTTTCAAAGGATTACATCATTTCCCCAACAACAGTGGAGGTTTAGTTCACGATAGACATGGTGAAACTAGATGAAATTAATGAAAAGAATGAAAAGATAAACCCTAGAACTTGTAGATTGGAGCTTCCGCATCAAAAATGTGCCTCCGAGGGGTGAAGAGAGTGTTTGTGCGCCTCTTTCTGTCAAAAGATACCTTATCTGGGTCGTGCAAATCTATTTAAAGTTCATTAAAATCAGCAGAAACTAGCCCAAGCCCAATAAAATGGCGCTCAACGCTACAATACTGCTCAGCGGTAGGTGCAACACTCAGAATGGCGCCCAACGGTGGCGTTCAGGCACCCAACGGTCGCGCTCAGGCGCAAAACATTAAAAAACTGGCGCTCAGCGCCACCTGCGATACTAAAACTGCACTCTGGTTGACTTTTCAGCATTCTTGTTGACTGATTGATTTTTCTGGTTGACTATTGACTTTTTTGGTTGACTGGTTGACTTTTCTGCATTATAACTCCTCGATACTTCATTACTTCTTTCAAATCATTCAATAACCTATAAAATCAAGGGAATTTAGTGATAAAATCATAAAGCATATCCTCAACTCTCTTATTCACAAAAGCAAAATCATGAGTCCAAGTAAGTTTCTAAGTCAAAAAGGGTGCATTAAGTATCAAAATTAAGTATAAAATAAAGGTATTTCAACCGTTATCACAACTCCAAACTTAAAACTTTACTTGTCCTCAAGCAAAACAAAATGTAACTCAGTTTTCAAACAATAAATACAATGGATTAACATTTTTCAAAACTCTTTCTTCCAAGACAAGTAATCACTCTCAACTCATCATAAAAATATTAGTCAAGATGTACAGATGCATTACTTCAATTAAGCTCAGTATGATGTTCACATAGTCACAGTCTTTTCAACAGATGCTATTTTCATGAATGACTAAACAACCAAGCACAGATGCAATCATGTATAACTGGAACTACTCCTCACCAAGAAAAGTGTTTCACTCAAGCACACGGGTGTATATTAAGGTGACTCATTCTCTCTACTATCACAATGTCACACAAATTAACTTTGCCTTTCATTTAACCACAATCAATCATACTCACAAGTAAGTTATCATCACAAGGACTTTTCATGGCTTATAATGAGGCTGGGCTAACAACAAAAATTGGTTTTTCTAGATCACAAAATCCTTGAGTTAAGAGAGTCATTCAAACATTTATAATTCAAGCACAAACTCTCTTTCATAACCAATCTCACTCATTCCCAACTTTACCCTTTTTGCATTGAGCTTGTCTTTTTTTTCATTCTATCTTCTTTATCTTTTCTATCTTTACTTTTTCAAGCTTTGCTCAACACTTTAGCTCAATGCTTATCTTTTCTTTTTCAACTATCCCAACAACCTCAAACTTGAACCTTTATCAATACCACACAATAATTCTCAACTTAACTAAAGGTAAAGATTTCCAAAAGGGTTTTCATATTCTATTTAAGGCTTAGGTTCAAAAAGGGTAGAACACATTGTGCTCTTTTATATTGGGACGAAAATTTATGCATTGGCTAAGAAATGGCTAATAAAAAATGGCCTTGATCATATGACACAAGCAAGCAAGTGATTTAATCATAAAAACCTAGGCAAAGTCATTCATGCTTTCAAAGTAATAGCAATCATTCAATCAAAAACTCTGGAGTTCAAAACCTCACATATGCTAATTTCAAGTTCCAATACATAGATACACATCCTGCGCAGTATCACAATCACAATCATATCATCATGCATCTATTCACATATATTGTGAACTACCACCTGTATATAGCATCTCATATATCATCTGAACATCAATCAATATAAAAGCATCATCAAGCACACTCATCAAATCATCATCAACCCATTGCATCAGATATAAGTTTTAAACCAAGTACATCAACACCTATTCTAAAAATAGAAGAAAATAAAGCATAAATTAAAAAGATAGGTTTAGAAAACTGGGTTGCCTCCTAGTAAGCGCTTCTTTAACATCACTAGCTTGACCCAATAAGCTCAATCTAGATCTTTAATGCTGATGCTCTTCCTTCCTTCATAACACCAACAAAATCTCAACAATTTCCTGGCCATCAACTTCACTCTCCTAGAATAAGGAGCCTCAATCTCAAGAATCCCTTTTTCTTTAATATTCTTGACAACCCATAACCTGTTTTTGAATTTCACTGGTGTTCCAGGTTTGGGTTCATTACTCTTCACATCAGGGTGTTGTGAACCAATTTCTCTTCCTTTTCTTCTTCCTCTCCTTCCTACTTTGTAGAGAAACAATTAATCCTTTTTTTGACCGACTTGACAACTTTATCTGGTAGACTAATCACTGATAGAACTTCATCTGATGTTTTAAGACTAGTCTGCCTCTCTTGAATCGGCTGCCCATCTTCAAAGACATTAAAAGTCAGCTCTCTTTCTTGATCCTTCAATATTAGCAATCCATCATATACATGAATGACAACCTTGGTTGTCTTCATGAATGATCGTCCAAGAATGATCGGTATCTCTTCATTTTCCTTCATCTCCATCACTACAAAGTCCACTACAAATTTGAGTTTATTAATTTTCACCACCACGTCTTCTATCACACTTTACGAATGCTTGATGGACCTGTCTACCATTTGCAAGATTGCTTTTGTAGGTTTGACCTCCAGACCACCAATCTTCTTAAGCATATATAAGGGCATAAGATTGATAATAGCTCCCAAGTCAACTATAGCCTTCCCTATATTAAAATTCCCAACGGTGCAAGGGATGGTGAAACTCCTCGGATCTTTGAATTTGAGAGGAAGCGTCTTTTGTAATATGGCACTGCAATTACCCTGCACTTCATTTGTTTCCTCATCTAGATACTTCTTCTTTTTGAGGAATTGCTTGATGTGCTTCACATAAGTAGGAACTTGCTGCAGTGCTTCGGTCAAAGGCATAGTAATCTCCAATTGCTTGAAGATCTCCATGAAACGCCCATATTGCTTCTCTTTTTCAGTCTTTGAAAAGCTTTTCGGATAAGGAAGGGGCTTCTCAACTATTTTTTCTTTTTTTATCTCTTCCCTCTTCTTTTCTTTCTCCTTTTTCTCTCCCTCTTCTCTCTTCTTTTCTTTTCACTCAACCTTACCTCTTCTCTCTTCATTCTCTTCTTCTTTTTCACTCAAGTAAACTTTCTCTTTTCTCTCATCCAAAATATTGCCACTTCTATTCATAATGGCATTGCACTCCTCCTTAGGGTTAACTTTAGTATTAGCCCCAAAACTCCTGTCAGGCATATCCTCCAACTTTTTAGCCAATTGGCCAACTTGTATCTCTAAGTTTTTAATGGCCGCTTCGGTGCTCTTATGATTACAGGTAGTCACCTGCATAAATTGTTGGAACATCTCTTCCAACTTTGTGGTTCTATCATTTAAAGTAGATACCTGTTGTCATAGTGATTGTTGTTGCTGCTGAACCTATGAAACGTTTTGTATCTCTTGGCAATTGAGAGAGTGCCTTTGTCAACTTTTCCAATTGTTCAGCAATAATCATATTCTACGCAAGCAAGGCATCCTGAGATAGCAACTGTAGAACTCCCATCTGTTGAGGTGGAGCTCCTCGTTCACTATGCATCTCATTATCGTTGGAAGCCATGTTGTCAATCAGTTCATAAGCTTCCTCTAGAGTCTTTAACTTGATATTACCTCCGATTGAGGCATCTAGCATCAATTTGGTTTGTGAACCAAGTCCTCCAAGGAAAAGAATGAATACCGTTACTTCATCAAAGCCATGTGTGGGCGTTTTCCTCAACAAACTCTTGTATCTATCCCACTCTTGACCTAGAGTTTCTTCCATGCCCTGTTGAAAAGAAGATATTTCTTGTTTACCTTTGTTTACCCTTGACTGAGGGAAGTATTTATTCAGGAACTTTGCTACCACATCTTCTCACATAGTGAAACTATTCTCAGGGAAAGAATTTAGCCACATCTTAGCATTGTCTCCCAAAGAGAAGGGAAACAAGATAAGTTTAATAGCTTCATCTGGTACATCCTTAATCTTCACTGTATTGCATATCTCGTGTAATGCCCTATGTGACACCTGGGCACTGACGAGGGCGGGGAGTGAGCGCCAGTGCAAGAGGCGCGAAGTGTGAGAGGCACAAAGAAAGAGCGGCTCCTGGCAGGCTTCCAATGGAAGGGGCACATGGAAGAATCGAACATACACCAGAATGAGAGGGATCTAGAGACTGTATAGGTATGAGACTATATAGTTGAAGGATAGCTTAAAGGAATTGATTTGGCTACTCATATAAACCAAATGCATTTGATTTTCGATAGCCTAACCCATAAGAACTCCATGGTTAAGCGTGCTTAGCTTAGAGTAATTTGGGGATGGGTGCCCTTCTGGGAAGTTTTCCCAGAAAATGTGTTAGTGAGGACAACGACACCAAAAACTTGTTAAGACTCCGACAAGTGTACCGAATCGTATAAATTAATAATAGGTGGTAAGACCAAGTATCGTTTTCCCTAGAGACTCATTAGCCTAGACTTTCATGTAATTTGTTGATTATTTAAGACTTGACAAAATAAAATTTAGGTTTTTAAATGCAAAACAGAAAATAAACATGCATGCAAAGGTTGATCAATTGACCTAGAAAAATACACAGTTGAATGATATGGATGAATTGTGTTATTGGGGTTTCTGACTTATCCTAATCCACTCTCATATATTTACGAATTCTACTTTTCCATTATTGTCAATGCTGTTGGAAAACAGGTAGATTTCATTTTAACACCAAGAGTGGGGGGGGGGGTGAATTGGTGAGTTTTCAAAATCAGAGTCTTTTCGCAATCTTTTACACAAAGTACAAAACTTTACAAACTTTCTTGAATCGCAAGTAATAGAAAATTAAGTGCAGCAGAAAATCGAAGTTGACTACATGAAAAGTAAAGTCGACTGAATGTAAAAGAGTAGAGATAGAAAATTCAAACGCAGGTTTTTATACTGGTTCGACCTCATTGCCTACATCCAGTGTCCTTCCAATACCAGGAAGCAAATGCACTATAATGGTCAAGGTTTTTACAACAAGGCTTTTATAGAGACCTCCACGTCAAAAATATAAAACACCTCTCTAACCCCTTAACCAAAATATAGACAAACCACACAACAAGACTTGCAGCAAGATATCCCCTCTCCTGCAGTCTGAAACCCACTTTGAACAATCCTCAAAGTGTACCAGACTCCATGAGTCCAACCCCTATAGTCACAAAAACAATCACCACGGATGCCAACACAAATCTTGATCAACCAGGAAACACCTCAATTGTGCAGATTTAGAAACTCTTCAAAGAAAGATCACAACCATCTTTTTGATGAGTTCTTGGAGCTCTAAATCTCAGAGAATCAATCTGAAACAAAATATGAAAATGTTAGATTTTCCAAAAGTCTTTGAAACAACTTAGGTCTCGTCTATTTATAGATTTCTATAAAACAGACGCTCCTGCAGTCGAATACGCTACTAATACAGTTGACTGTCCCTGACAATTATAACAGATAAGTCCAATTAGTAGCAGTCCAGTCAAACAAATTAATTCCACATTCATTACAGTTGACCCTCATTCAATGCTCAATTAACTTTTAAAAATATAGTCGTTACTGTGCATGAGCACAAAAGAATTTCAAATTAAACAACTAATACAGTCGAATGCGTGGCGCACACAATCGACTTCGACACAACAATTCACTTTGAAATTCTTTTTAATGCAAAATCTCACATAGCACTGTATTTGAAAATCTGTGCATAGTCACGAGCTTAATTCGACTTCCCCCATAATGAAGTCAACTTATAACTTGCAGTTATGCCACACAATGTAAGTTCATAAAAGTGCATGTCTTTTTCCTCTTCCAAAATATATGTAATGCAATCACAACAAATGTCACATATATCAGAATAGTGAATATGCATTCATATATTAGATTTCATACAAACATGTTGATGAGTCAATATTTTCTTGACTTTCTTAGTTTATTGTGCTAGAATTAATCAGGGAATTGTACTTAAATGTCCGATATTTTTTCGTTTTTCCTAATTGTGCTTAATTTGACCGGAAATTTTAATTTTAATTAATTTGAATATTTTGAGCTAATTATTTGCATTATTAATTGCAGGGAAAATTTTGGAGATACAATTTTGGACATTAATTCAAGACTCTCTATAAAGACACTTTAGAATTAATCAAATTTTAATTTAGTAGATTAGGCTTTTTAATTTGTAATTTGGGCCAATTTTTGGTAATTTAGACCAAGCCCAATTAGTTGTAATACACTTGGCACCTTAGGGTTTCTTTTAGGGTGGACCCCACCCATTTTATTTATGACTCTCGGCAGATTTGGAAGGGGGCGGGGGGGGGGGGGGCTGCGTCACTCACTTCTTAGGACTTTTGGCTGGAACGGTTTTCTTAAGCTGCTTGCAGCCGCCACCCATATAAGATATTTTTCCAAGCTTGAACGACGATGCGGGGGGCGTCACTCACTTCTTAGGACTTTTGGCTGGAACGGTTTTCTTAAGCTGCTTGCAGCCGCCACCCATATAAGATATTTTTCCAAGCTTGAACGACGATGCTCCCTTTTCATTTCGGGTTCATTCATTTTTTTTATTGATGTTTTATTGCCGCATTTCATTTGCATTTAATGTCTTGATTCCAACACCTTTGTTATTATTATTGTTATCCCATGCACATCTCACTTCCAATTGAATGGCTGTTACGCTAGAGAAGCTAGGCCTAGCTGCCACACTTATTTTGTTTCTTTTTAATTAACGTTACTTGATGAGAGGAAAAATGGGGGACGGAGATTGATTGAATGGTGCATAGATAAATAGGAGTAGATTATTGGAAACCTTGAGGTGTCACGGCCTGAGTGGTGCAATGGTGAATACATTTGGAGAAGCTCACTTCAATTAGCTTGAAAAAGCAAGTAGCACACGGACTACGGCAATTGAGGGGCAACAATAAAGCAAAGGAGTTGATTTAGTTGGTGATGCAGCGCTGATGGGAAATGACCTTTATTTTTCTTCATTTCAAAGCACGACATTGTTGGCTTAAGTGCATCCCGAGGCATGGACGTCCAGGAGAGCACACGGAGGACATCTTTTATCACAATTTTATTTTCTCTTTTGGCTTTAAGGAAGAAGCTCGTTAATTGCAAGAGGAAGCGGTCATGCATCCGCGAGGTGATTAGATTGGAGCAGTAGGCACACGCCGGTTCATTTTCTTGCTGAAATGTGTTTCTTATAGTCTATATATATATTAGAAAGCATTCAGGTTGAAGAGTTTACCACATTATTTTACTGCTTACTCGTATTTCTTAATACTAGCACGGTGATGAATGTGCATTTCTTTTATTGGCTTAAGCTTTGCATTCCAATTTCATTTGACTGCGTTTTCAGATTTCTCTAGTACATTTTAATTAGTTCATACATTTTATTTTAGGATTGTTTGATTTACTGTTTCTATTCACTTTAATGTTTTTCATTGTGTTTAATTGTGATAATTTAGTCGTCATGTTAGCCTAAATTAATTGGGTTGGTCATTAGCGAAATTACATTGTTTCCTTGAGATTTCTAGACTGTAATTGTATTTGCCACTCTGACTTGGTTAATATGAAATCTTTATTTGCACTTGCAATTGGGTATACACTTAGTTGCCCAGTTGATGTTAAGTCTTCACTTAGTTGATGAAACTGCATAGTGTAAATTGGATTTGATGTTAACATTGTGTTCGCTTAGTTCGCTTTTATGAAAACATGATTAACCTTCGTTTAGTTGGTTAACTGTGTTAGATTAGAGGTTAGATTCGTTGCTTTATTTTGTTGATCTGTGATAGGAAGCATTGTAATTAAGTTAATGACCAACTGTTTCCATTCTTTCTTTGAAACCGTGTTTGCATCTATGTTTACATTGTTGTTTGCACTCGTATTTTAATTTTGTTTATCCGCATTCACAAACTTTTCACAAACCCCCCCACTTCGTGTCTGTCCTAATTCTCGAACCACATTTGGTCCTTGAGAGACGACCTAGGAGTCACTTCCTTGTACTATACTGCATTCTTTATGCACATTAAATTTGCATGGGTGCGACACCCATCACATGTTCATCAAGATAACAATCAATATTAAAGACTAGAACATGTAACACATTGCAATACATGTGTTATTAAAAATGTGTTGTCATCATAAAAAACTAGAGTGATATAGATATTGTGTTGTCAACAATCTCAACAGTCTTGTCTCCCTAGCAATTGTTCATGGATTACATTCACATAGAAGCTTAAGGCAATCGGTCCTCCTATCCCTATGTCTAGGTAATATTGCTCCCGAGAGAATTCTCCCATGTCTAGATCAACCCATATGTGTCCATATAGATAAAATCAAAGATCACGTTATTGAATGAATTAAACAAAGCATGCATAGAGAATAAAGGAAAATCTATTTAAAGTTCATTAAAATCAACAGAAATTGGCCCAGGCCCAAGAAAATGGTGCTCAGCGCTACAGTACCGCTCGATGGTAGGTGCGAAACTCAGAATGGCGCCCAGCGGTGGCGCTCATGCCCAAAACAGTGAAAAACTGACAAGAAAACTGGCGCTCAGCGCCTCCTGCGATACTGAAACTGCACTCTGGTTCACTTTTCAGCATTCTGGTTGACTGTTGACTTTTCAGGTTGACTGATTGACTTTTCTGCATTCTGGTTGACTTTTCTGCATTCCAACTCCTTGATACTTCATTCCTTCTTTCAAATCATTCAATAACCTACAAAACCAAGGGAATTTAGTGATAAAATCATAAAGCATATCCTCAACTCTCTTATTCACAAAACTAAAGAAAAATCATGAGTCCAAGCAAATTTCTAAGTCAAAAAGAGTGCATTAAGTATCAAAATTAAATATAAAAATAACGGTATTTCAACCGTTATCACTCTTCCTGTAGCCTCTTAAGTTTTTCTCCAAACTCATTTTCCCTATGAAGGAACCCACTTACATTTTTAATGAACGACTTGCCTTCTTTAATGAATTACCTCATAAGTTCTAAGTTTCTTAGAGTCTCGGGAGGCACAAACTTTCTTCTCATGCAAGCTCTTAATTCATACCAATCATGAATGAAGGATTTTCTACCTTGTTTAACACTAATTTTCCTTTGATCCCACCACTCTCTTGCATTTTTTTCTAACCTAGAGAGATATAAACTAAGAACACAAGATTCAGACTCTCTAGAAAGAACAATGGGACTATAGGATTCAATTTCACTTTGTCTAATAAGGAATGGATGCATTTGATTAAGTTCCTTTTCCAAAACTAGGTATGTTAATACACCTATATCTTTACCAAGGAATGGAAGTGTACTAGCTTAAGTATACAAATCATCCTTAATATATGAAGTATAAGACGTAATATAAATCCTAGATGACCCATATGAATTGGAGTACGAAATCTTTGATTTTAAAAGTTTTTCTAGTCTAAAAGGTATACAAAATTCACACTTAGACAAGTCCCATGTAAGAGAGGCGAGTCAAAAAAGACTGCTTAAATACCAAGTCTTACCTTGCCAGAAATGTCTTAGGTTACTAAGAAGTTACCTCTTAAACTAAAATTACCTTGAAAATCAAAAGATACAGACTCACAAACAGACAAATATGAAGATAAGAACTAAACTCTAAGACTTTTCCAAGAGCTTAAAAGAATTGAAAGAAGTGAGGTCTCCTAGGTGAGGCTTGGAACTTTGGATCCAAGACACACTGATAACGGTTCAAAAATCATTATTTTGATACTTAATTTTGATATTTAATGCACCCTTTTTGACTTAGAAACTAGCTTGGACTCATGATTTTGCTTTAATTAAATGCTTGGCATAAATCTTATGATTTGTAAATATCATGAGGAGATATCGCACTCTTAGGTTAGGTGGATTTGGGAAATGTGACAGCTCTCCTCTTCTCTCCCTAAGATTGGTATCATGAGATATCTACAAATCACGATCTGGAGAATTCTCTTGATGATGAAATATTACCTAGAGATAGGAATACGAAAGGAAATTGCTTTAAGCTTCTATGGGTATTGCATGAATAATTACTAGGGAGACTAGAGATAGTAAACTAGTAATTGTGATTAGGCTCTTTTCACCGAGAGATCGGGTTTAGAGTAAAATAGAAAGTTGCATTAACATTACTGAAGAAGATGAATTCGAGAGTGATTAGGTGAAATCTAAACCCTAACAATATATTCATCTCATATTATCAACATCATCCATTCACTTTTGTGTTTAGTCTCAATTGATCAAATTGCATTCATGTTTATTTTTCTGCACTTTGCATTCAAAAACCACAAAATATTATTCGTATAGTCTTAATTGGTTAAGCAAGAGCACAACTGTTTAGTGCCATGAGTCTCTTGGGAAAACAATACTTTGACTTACCGTTTTATTATTACTTGATATGATCTAGTACACTTGCTAGAGTGTTAACAAGTTTTTGGCGCCGTTGCTGGGGACTCGTGGTATAACTATTCTGTGTGCGATTCTTAACCGATTAGACTTTCTATCTTTCTATCTTTAAAAATAAAAAAGAAGAAAAAAAAATATCTTTTACTATTTTTATTTTTTGGGCTAATTGTGTGCTCTACTGTAGTGTTCTTTAGTGTATGCAGGATAAAATTTGTATTAGGAGCACAAGATCATCAGGAGGCAGATAAGAAATAATTGGTTCACCAACACCCTGATGAGAAAAGTGACGAACCCAAACCTGGCACATCAGTGAAATTCAAGATTAGGTTATGGGTTGTCAAGACTATCAAAGCAAACAGAGTTCTTCTAGAAGAGTGAAGTTGGTGACAAGAAAATTTTTGAGATCTTTTTGGTGTCATGAAGGAAGGAGGATGCCAACATCAAAAATCCGGATTGAGCTTAATTGGGTCAAGCTAATGACGTTAAAAAAGCGCTTGCTGGGAGGCAACCCAGTTTATAACTTTTTCTTTTTTTTATTGAATTATGTGTGTGGTGTGGATTTGATTTTTTTTGTGTTTAAGTTTTCTTTAGGTTATATGCTGCTTTTGATGGCAGAGATGACAACATCTACTAATGGATGTTAGGGGATTAAGCATCTATTGATGGATGTTATGTTAGGGGAGTAAGCATCTACTGATGGATGCCGATAAAGATAAGAAAAATTAGCATATACTGAGCGATGCTAAAAGATTGAGTATCTACTGAAGAATACCAGGAAGGTACACCTACTAATGGGTGATGGTAAGGTTTGCACCTACTAATGGGTGCTAGAAAGATTTTGGGTCAAGCTCGTGACGTTAAACAAGCACTACCTGGGAGGCAACCCAGTTGATTGATTTGTTTCCATTGCATGTTTTAATATTGTTCTAGTTGCATTTAGGGCTTAATTGTTGCATATGTGAGTTAAGTGATTGGGAATTGCATGAAAATTTAATTTTGAAAGTCGAAATTGAGAGTTACAGGGTCAAAACTTTTTGAAACAAAGCAAAAAGGGGAAAAAGCAAATCGCACTCACCGCCTGGCGGTGGCGTCGCTAAGGGGTAATACGATTTTAAAATTGGGCTTTGTTGCCTTGGCCCGTTATGTGATTTTTACACCCCTTAGGGCTCGCCCAAGCACTCTCTATTAGATCCCTAAACTCTCTTTCACTTTCAAACACACTTCCAAAGTTTCCCCATCACTTCTCCTATCATCCTCTGTCTTGAAAGCCCAATTTTTATCAATTTTGAACTTATTTCAACATCCAAGTTTGGGGTGTTGTGAGAGCACAACTATTTGGGGTTGATTCCTCCACATTCTTTGGAAGAAGTTTTGTGTTCTACTAACGTTTAATGAGATTTCTTGTGGTTTTGTGAATTGTACTTGATGAGGATGACCTCCTCATCGGGAAAAAGGATCAAGACTGTGGGGAACAAGAGGAAGGAATCAGAGTTGGAGCAGTTGAAGCTCCATCTATGGAGGAAGATGATGAGATAACATCTACTGATGGATGTTATTTGCACTAGAGCGGGATTTTTCTATCTTTTGTTTTTGTATTTTGAAATTTATTTGCTTCTGTTAGTAGTTTAGGGTTTGATGTACTTAGTTGAAAACTTATATCTGATGCAGTGGTTTGACTATTTATTTTGCATGATGGGTATTACTTGATGATGCTTGTTATTGATTGATGTTGAGATTGTGCACTATATGCTGATATACAGGTGGGTGTTCACAAGCTATGTGAATAGATGCATGATGTTATGATTGTGGTTATGATGCTAAGTAGGGTGTTTATTTGGGATATCTGGAATGTTGAGTGAGCCTATATGTGAGGTTTTGAGCTCCAGAGTTTTTGTTGTGAATGTTTGCTATCTACTTGAAAGCATAAATGGTATTGCCCAGGTTTCTATGATTGACTGAATTGCATGTATATGTCATATGATCAAGGCTTGAGTTATACATCTTTGAGTGAAACACTTTGAGTGCTTGAGTTATATACTTTTGAGTGCTTGAGTGTAACACTTTATCTGGTGAGGAATGATTCCATGAATTCATGATTATATCTATGCTTAGCTAATTGATCATTCATGAGAATGGCATCTTTTGGAAGATTATGTGAATGTGTGAACACCATGATGAGTAATTTGAATCAAAGCATGTGCACATCTTGACTAAATTCTATTGATGAGCTGATTTGAGTGATTACTTATCTTGAAAGAAAGAGGTTTCGAATGTGATTGAACCATTGTGATGATTGGTGGAAGACTAAG
The DNA here is from genome assembly GCA_027742785.1 of Vigna reflexopilosa. Classification (NCBI taxonomy): domain Eukaryota; kingdom Viridiplantae; phylum Streptophyta; class Magnoliopsida; order Fabales; family Fabaceae; genus Vigna; species Vigna reflexopilosa. Next base: position 35,313,754 of record CM050911.1, on the reverse strand, counting down.
TTTTATTTTGTTAGCTTGAGGACAAGCAAAGTTCTAAGTTTGAGGTTGTGATAACGGTTCAAAAACCGTTATTTTGATACTTAATTTTGATATTTAATACACCTTTTTTGACTTAGAAACTAGCTTGGACTCATGATTTTGCTTTAGTTTTATGAATAAGATAGTTGAGGTTATACTTTATGATTTTATCACTAACTTCCCTTGATTTTGTAGGTTTTTGGAATGATTTGAAAGAAGGATTGAGGTATGAAGGAGTTGTTGTGCAGAAAAGTCAACCAGAGTACAAAAAAGTCAACCTGACTGCAGAAAACAAAGTGCTTAAAAATCACCTACCGCTGAGCGGTGAACTTAAGTGCCGCACCTACCACTGAGCGGTAACCCAGCGCAGAGCGCTGGTGATGCGAGTTCTGGGCCAGTTTTCTGTTATTTTTATGATCTGTTTTGGGCCTGGACCCGTTTTCTGTTATTTTTTTGCCCTATTTAAAGACCAGAACATCTTAGGGAATGTATCTTTTGATGGATTAGGCACAAAAACATATTTTTCACCCCTTTGGGGGTAGATTTGGGGAATTGACAACTCTCCTTTTCTCTTTCTAGGGTTTCTATCCCTTCCATTCCATTGTACACCTAGTTCTTCCATGACGATGGAGGACTAATCTCATTTGTTATTGAGGAAGATGTAACCTCTAAACTCTCTTGTATTTGAATTGATTCTTGTTATTGATATATGCTTCTTTCAATAATTTTTAGAGATATTGTTCTTTACTTAAATGCTTGGCATAAATCTTATGATTTGTAAATATCATGAGGAGATATCGCACTCTTAGGGTAGGTGGATTTGGGGAAGGTGACAACTCTCCTCTTCTCTCCCTAAGATTGATATCATGAGATATCTACAAATCACGATCTGGGGAATTCTCTTGATGATGAAATATTACCTAGAGATTTGAATATGAAAGTCAATTGCTTTAAGCTTCTGTGGGTATTGCATGAATAATTGCTAGGGAGACTAGAGATAGTAAACTAGTAATTGTGATTAGGCTCTTTTCACCAAGAAATCGGGTTTAGAGTAAAATAGAAAGTTGCATTAACATTAATGAAGAAGATGAATTCGAGTGTTTTGTTAACACCCTGACAAGTGTACCAAATCGTATCAAGTAATAATAGACAATAAGTCCAGATATCGTTTCCCAAGGGACTCTTAGGCCTAAACGTATATGTGAATTGATTTCATCAAACTTGAGTAAAAATTGAATTTAGGGTTTTTGAATGTAAAATCTAAAATAAATATGCAAATGCAAAACTTGATCAATTGGCAAATAAAGATATGAATTAATGGAGTTGTTGGGGTTTACGGTTTCATCCTAATCCACCCTCTTATATCTACTTTCCTTATTAAGTTCAACTTTATTATCAATATTTATGCAACTTTCTAATTTACTCTGAACCCGATCTCTTGGCGAAAAGAGCCTATTACCATAATTACTAGTTTACTATCTCTAGTCTCCCTAGTGATTACTAATGCATTAATGACAGAAGCTTAAAGCAATTGACCGTTGATGAGTCAATGTTTTCTTGACTTCACTTAGTTTATTGTGCTAGAATTAATCAGGGAATTGTGCTTAAATGTCCGGTATTTTTCCGTTTTTGCTAATTGTGCCTAATTTGACCGGAAATTCTAATTTTAATTAATTGGAATTATTTGAGCTTATTATTTTCATTATTAATTGCAGGAAAAATTATGGAAATACAATTTGGGACATTTGGAGATTAAATGAGAAAAGTAGGGGTGCTGATTTAGTAAGAAAGAGGTGCACACAACAGCTTGAGGTGTGGGCAACCACAATCCTCTTGGCACAAGAGAAGTTCGTTGCATTTAAAATGGAGAGAAGCTGGTTGCATTTAAATTGGACAACACTTTTGCAATTGAATGTTTGGTCCAACAAAGAGAAAAAGGCATGCTCAACATGCTGTCTTCAATTGGAAAGAGCTAAGCGGCCCAAAAGCAAAAGAAAGCAAACACCTCACGGGCTGTAAGATGGAATTGGTGCAGCCCATGTGCACAAGTGACACGTCCAGCTTGTTTTATGCAGCAGTGATGGGTATCGCACCCCATGCAAAGTTAATGTGCATAAAGAATGCAGTAAAGTACTAGGAAGTGACTCCTAAGTCGTCTCTCAAGGACCAAATGTGGTTCGAGAATTAGGTCAAACACGTAATGGGGGGTTGTTAAAAAGTTTGTGAATGCGGATAAACAAAATCAAAACACGAATGCAAACAAAAAGGAAAACAGAAATGTAAAAACGGAATGTGAAAACGGGTGACCAGTTTCCATACTGGCCCTCAAGCCCAGCTCGAGTTTTTATTCTTTCTCTTTCTATTTTGAAACCCAGACGAAATTAATGTTTCTATCTTTACTTAGCTTTTACTTTGATAATTTAAAAATATCAAATTTTCATATTATCTAGTAATATCTAAGTAAAGAGGGGCAGCTGTCAACACCCAATTTCGTCCCGGTGACTAAAATAACTACTCATTTTCTCATTCTATCTTATTTTTTTTGGCTTTTTATCTTTTTATTTTATTTTCTTTTATTATTCTATTTTATTATATTTTACTTCTCCTTTTTATAATTTTCATTTTTAATTTTTGTTTTTTTTTTAAAAAAAGAAAAAAAAAAGAAAAAAAGGGAACGGTACAATGTGTGCAAGGCGACAAAAGTTTTGGCAAAGGGGTGCCGTGTGTACGTGATTTTCTGCAGGCAGGACGACGCGGATTGGAGGGTGGCAGAGGTGATTTGGGCATACGGATTTGTTACGGAGATTTCTTTCGAACGGAGGACCATCATCCAGTCTGGGGGACAGGGAGTGAAGTTTCGATACAAAGAATACTAAGGCTTTTCAGAGCAGCGATAATTCGGATACACAATTGGAGAAAGAAAAGCAGCTCAGAAAAAATAAAAAAGAAACCACTGCCCTGGGGAGACCATCATCACCCATTCTCACCATTTTGGAATGACCAAGCCAAAACTCTCAGAAGGGAACCTCTCTTCACCGGATCACAAGGCAAAGAAGACTTGGTTTCCACAGAGGTATTATCAGGAGCTGAAGTGTTGATTCTTGGACATCTCACCGTCGGCATCAATCACATTCTTCTCGTTGCAGCAGCCCTTGGAGACGCTGAGCAGTAACACACAAGCTCCTAGAGGTAAGCTGAACCTCCCCCTACTTGCTCTAACAAATAGCTTACTGCATGGTGTGAGGCGTTTTATGTTTGCTGTTGCATTGTGTGTTTCCCATTGCTCTGTTTAAGAGCGTTGTTGTGTATGAATTTTCATCCTTCTTCCCTTTCAATCACCATAATCACCAACTACTATAACCGAATATCATCATCATCGTTTTTCACTCCCTCACTCTATCTCATGTTTCCCAAGTCAATCCACCCCTTACTGGAACCTCCATCCCGACTCACGCATCCCACCTTCATCCTCAACCTGCACAGCACAAAGCCACATAAATAAAAACAATCACTAAGAACCAAGACTCCATCTTCTACCGTTTCATACTCTCTCCCTAGCAAGATGCCTACGCTCTTCATCTAAACCCAACATCATCTTTCACCTGCATCAATCAAAACAAACAGAAATCAAATCACAAATCCCATGCCAATTCGTTCAAAGTTGGTCCTCTAAAGGCAACCCTGACCAATTGAAGTTGTGGTGACCGATGTGAAATGAAAAGGAGATGACCCCGAAAACACGTTAAGGAACTGGAGGTGAAGGAAGAGGTTGTCCTCCTTTGCTTGGGCAGGGAAACCCTAAGGGTTTTTGGTGTTTCTGGAAAAGAAGAGAAGCAACGTAGGAAAGAGAGGATTCTGACACGACGGTGCCGACATAAGCCTGAAGTTGTGAACGACGGCGGCCCTAGCGGCAGTTAGTGACACCTGCGGCACCCATCTCGCGTTTTTGTGGCGACGACTCATGACGGCGGTGGTGGAGAAACGGCGGCAGGCAGCGTTCAAGGGTGGAAGACTCCAACCCTAGGCTAGCGCCAGAGGAAGATAGGAGGGCCGGTGATGCCGTGGCCGGTCGTGGTTCTGGTGGCGTCAGTTGTCGCCGGTGATGTTGAGGATTGAGCAGCGAGTGGTGGTGCAGTGGCCGGATCGGGTAGAGAGTGGTGGCGCGTCCTTGTGGCAGAGGCAAAGCTCAAGGGCTTTCTCATTCTTCGAAGGAGGCTCTTGAGTCTGTGGATGTGCGTGGAATGAAAGGGAAAGTGGTAAACCCTTATTGAATTCTGAGTTGGGAAGCAGAAAGAAGGCCTTGGGCCAGCGTCAGGCTAAACAAAAAAAAACTCCCTTTCAATCTGCACACCCTCATTGCTAAGTTGCACCCCCTTTCCAATTGGGCTTAGGCCCAATCTGTCATTAGAAATAAATTAGGTTTAGACACCCTATAGTTTTTTTATTCTAATTATTTATTTATTATTTTTATTTTTTTTATTTGTTATTTTATTTCTAATATCTACTTATTTCAAAATACATTAATAATATATAGGAAAAGAAAAATATATATTTAAAAATTAACAAAAAATTTATTTCAAAGGTTTAAGCACACGTGCGACCATTCGCGTAGGCCTTGTGCGGAAAACCTTTCTCTTCTTCTTTCAAAAATTGACAAAAATTTTATTTCAAAGGTTTAAGCACACGTGCGACCATTCGCGTAGGCCTTGTGCTGAAAACCTTTCTCTTCTTCTTTTAAAAATTAACAAAAATTTTATTTTAAAGGTTTAAGCACACGTGCGACCATTCGCGTAGGCCTTGTGCTGAAAATCTTTTCTTCTTCTTCTAAAAAATAAATAAAAATATATTTTAAAGGTTAAAGCACACGTGTGCCCGTTCGCGGCGTCCTTGCGCTGAAAACCTTTTCTTCTTTCTTAAAAAAAAATAAAAAAAAGATAAATAATAATAATAATAAAATAAATAACAAAAAAAAAATATTTTAAAGGTTAAAGCACACGTGTTCCCATTCGCGGCGTCCTTGCGCTGAAAACCTTTTCTTCTTTCTTATAAAAATAACAAAAAAAATATGTTTTAAGGTTAAGCACACGTGTGCCAGTTCGCGACGTCCTTGTGCTAAAAAACCTTTTCCCTTCCTTATGAAAAAAAATATTCAAAAACCAAAAATCATCATATTTTCAAACAAACAATCAATCTTCCTGCCAGAACTACGTAATCCTTGATTCTCCATCAAAAGTGGAGATACGTAGGAGCAAGGCTAGTCCTTGTCAAGGTCACTTTCCAAAAAAAAAATCAAAATTTATCCACAATCTTTTCCAACCAAATTTCCCAAACAATTTCTCAAACAAAGTCGTTTTCAAATAGTTTTAAAAGAACTACGTAACCCTGATTTCTCATTTTGAATGAGAATACGTAGGAGCAAGGTCAATCCTTGTCGGGTTCAAAAATAAAAAAAATATCTTTTGTTTCTTTGTAGTGTCATTTCTGGGGATAATTAAACATTTTGAAAACCACATCATCATTCGTGTATTTAATTAAAGGTATTGCCTTCGGGCAGGCGTTGTAGGGTGTTAATACCTTCCCTACACGTAACCGACTCCCGAACCTAATCTGGTTTTCGTGGACCATGTCTTACTTTATGGTTTTTTCGTAGTTTTCCAGAATAAACTATGGTGGCGACTCCAAATCTCTTTTCAAACCCCATTTTCTCTTTTTTGGATCCTCGTCCTGTCGCGATTTTGGTTGCGACAAATGGCGACTTCATTGGGGAGTCTAGATAGTCAGGCCATTTAATTAAATACGCGAATTTGATGTGGTTTTGCTTTATGTTTTTCTTCCCTTTTTCTTTTTCGTATTTGTTTATTCTTATCTATGTTTGATATTTGAAATAATTTGTGTATATTGAACCCTAGGGTAGAAAACATGTTTATATCTGCCTGGGATTTTTCTGGTTGTTTTGCAGGTGAGGGTTTGGGTATGCATTGCGTTCTCCCTTCACACACACACTTTATGCATATCATGAGTGGACCTTATACCCGGGTCTGAGTGTAACTTAGAAATAGAGGGGTTGTGTAGCGGTGTCATTTGGGACATACTTCCTGTTTGACTATCGTGAGAACCCCAACTAGAGTTTATTCCCTTCACTTATGTCTCTGCATCTAGTTGATTACTCGACTGTTGTGGAAATGCTATGAAGGGGGCCATAGCTCTAGTGACTATCGACCTTTAGGTTCAGGGAACCATCCTTGTGAGATTGCATATACTTGACCTTGAATCCGAAGCATTGAACCTTTATTAGGACACAAAGGGAGATGTGTGTAATCTTATAATCCTCATTTTTGTTTATTAAAATTACGCACCTTGTACATATCACCATATCATTTTATACATTTGATTTTTTTCCTTCTTTCTTTTTTATTCATGCTTCTTCATGGTCTTATCACATTTTGTGGGTTCTAGTCAAGGAATTATAAAGTTGTGATTACCTAATGGTAAAAATGGAAATTAACATGGGATTTTGAGTCAAGGGGCATTTGAGTTCAAACTTTTTGAAGAAAAGCATACGCATTGAAGCCAAGGGGGCATTATCGGTCACTTGAGGGATCTAAAAAAGATAACCTTGGAAAGTGCATTCAGGAACGAGTGTGGGGATTTGTTGATCCTGTTAGAGGTGGAGGTCCGGACAACAACAATTATTGTTTTAGTTCAATACTATGACCCATTTCCAATTGGTGCCTACAGTAGAAGAATTTGAGTTGATCTTAGATGCATTTCTCTAGGGAAAATTTGATGGGTTGTCGTAGCCCATACAAATTTGATGTGCATAAAGAATGCAGTATGGACTAGGAAGTGACTCCTAGGTCGTCTCTCAAGGACCAAATGTGGTTCGAGAATCAGACACGAAGTGGGGAGGGGAGTTTTGAAAGGTTTTATGAATGCAGATTAATTAAATTAAAACACGGATGCAAACAGAAATGTAAACACAGATGTAAACAACAATGTAAAAATAGAAACGAATACAGAATGAAAACGGTTGGTCATTAAGTCAATTACTATGCTTCCAATCACAGATTAAGGACAAGTACACACCACTCTAATCCAAATCCAACACGAATCACCCAACTAAGCGAAGGGTGATTCGGTTTTAAAAATTACAAACTAAGCGAATGCAATGCACAAATTTAATCAGTTATGCATCATACAGTCTAATCAACTAAGCGAAGATTAAACACCGATTAGGAAACTAAGCGCATACCGAATCGCAAGCACACAACATATTAAATATTGAGCGAAATCAGAGCAGCAGTATGACAATTAAAGTGCAAGAGTTACATGAATAAACTACTCTTTCCTCTAATCCAGCACAGCTAACCGACTAAGCGAAAGCTAATCATGCTATCATAATTACGAGCTAAGCGAACGCAATACATCTATTCCATCCTATGTGTTCTATACAGATCGATCAACTAAGCGAAGATGCAATCACCATTGGGCAACTAAGCGTATACCCAATGCAAGAACACAGTCAGATTTCATAGAATGCTAGGCAGAGCAGAATAAAAACAAAAACATTCCAAGAAATCTCAAGTAAACAAAGCAATTTTATTAATGACCAACCCGACTAACCTAAGCTAACATCATAATTAAATTAACACAACCGAACAGAATAAGCAACACTAAAGTAAACGAAAACAATAACCCGAACATAATAAACAACATAGTGAACGAAAAAAAAAAAACTAAAACACTTAAAACACTGTGTAGCTCGAATTAATTGAAATGCAACACTTATACGCTAATAAATGAAGGACATATTGCATCTTAGAATAAAACTTCAATGTAAAAGTGCGGGAATAAAATTAGAATGCACGAATTTAACAATTGCAAATTCATGCTATTAAAGTGCTATTGAATGAACTAGAGATGCTATCAAAATACTTGAGTAAAATTGGAATGCGTGAATAGTAAAGGAACATGACAGTGATGGCTATCAAAATGGAAGTGTGAACAAGATAATGAATCTGCGTTCTTTCCATAAGCAAAATGTAAATGTCGTGTGTGCACATCCAAACTAATCACGCTTGCAGCAGCGTTTTCTCCAAGGAATAAATACATGTTTTTATCTAAAGAAAAAAATCACTGTCATCTTCTCAAAGCAAGAAGAGAAAGAAGAAAAATATTAATCACCCATGTGCCTAGCCGTAACCCTCCATGACCTTGTGCTATCAAAAATAAAGTGTCCCCTCTGTGTGTGTCGGCTCTAGATTTTCATCTCCTCTCGGTGGTGGCTGCTGCCCACTTTCATCTAGGAAAACCAGCGTTCACCCTATTCCAGATCTCCTCCTCTAAAAGTAAACATTCAAAAGCTAAAAAAAAAGGTCCCGTCAAGTGAGTGGCATCTGCTTTAAGATGTAAGGGTTAATGACCTGCTTCCATGCCTTCTGGATTGCAGCGAGATGCTGGGCCGTGGACATGCTACACGCACCTCCATAATTTGCTGCTGCCCAAGCTGCGTGTGCTGGACGTCACCCTCTCAAACTTGCGTGTTGTTGCAGTTTTCATGGGCCGTATGAAGATGTTGCTGCCCTTTTAAAAACCCATCAACGCATCCTTCAAACTCTGCACCCCTCCTGGGCCCAAGATGTGAAAAGCTAGTCAAATAAAATTGAAGTTTAAAAACACCAAGCCGTGCACTTCTTTTTCCAAGCTGAACCGGTGGTGTCCGTGTGGAGGCTGGACGTGTCTCCTTGGACCGTGATATGTTGCGTGAAGCTTGCAGCTGTGTGATTGGGCTTCTTCTTCTCCAAGCTGCTGGATTCTCCAAGCTGGAAGCGTGAAGCCCGTAAACGTGTGCTGTCCGTGAAGAGCTGCTGGATGAATTCACGTGGATGTGCACCTCCCAATTGCTGGACTTCCGTGGAGGCTGGACCGTGGCAGCACTTCTTCAAGCTGAACGTGGAAAGCTAGAAGGCAGGCCGTGGCAATGTGCATAAATGGAATTGCATATTACCATGGGCCGCCACTTCACTTTTTCTAATATTCCTCTCACATGCTTTTTTTTTATTTTTAAAATGAAGAAATGAAGATCCAATTCAAGTGCTGTTGCCTTCCTGTTCATGACACCTCCAACTTCTCTCTTTAATTGAAATCACAAATAAAACCCATGTGGGTGGCAGCTTATGTGCGTGTTGTGCAACAGCTTGGAGATCTCCATTCCAGTCCATCTCCATGTGCACCCCCAAAAATAAATCCACACTTCTTTTCTCATTTTAGCTTAAAATAAAATTGATGTGTCATTTCTCTTTAAGTCCCAAAATATTAACCAATACTTTCCCTACAATTCATAATGCAAATAATTAGTCTAAGATAATTCAAATTAATTAAAATAAGAATTTCTGATCAAATTAAGCACAATTAGCAAAAACGGAAAAATACCGAACATTTAAACACAATTCCCTGATTAATTCTAGCACAATAAACTAAGTGAAATTGAGAAAATATTGACTCATCAATCTGTGATTCATATCTCGCGTGAGTAGGAATGCCTCGAATACCACGTGTCATGTGAGGGAGCCGCTACAGTGTAAACCAAAGATGAAAGGGGCAAATGAATGAGCACAACTTTATGCAAACTTAGAGGAGGAAAGTTTTAACTAGCGTGTTTTCCATGCAACAAAGATTGTGTATTGTACACCGTTGCGGGAATTACCCTAATGTTCCCCTCATGGATATCCAATGTTGTGTATTAATTACATCTGTGTGTCAGCACAAAAGCAATTTGGGGTATCCTGTGAGAGCATCTCCAACGCCTGCATCTCTTATCATATTGCAAATGCTAACAAGAAGGAACCATTGCAGAAATTCTTCATCAAGTTAGGAACGCTTGGGGGCAATGTTGTTAGCTTCGAAGTGAGGCCCAAGATCATGGAATGTTAATGAAAGATTTCCTTAGCCGATGAATCACAGAGAGGGTTAAGACAGTCAAGTTGCCATTCAAGTTAAATTCTCCTTACCCAAACTTTGAAAAGCAACTTCATAATGATGAACAGCGGATGAAAGCAATAGTTGAAAAACTGGAGTGGGAATGTTGGCATCGAGCTAAAAAGGAGACATCAAGAATTAATGATTCAGATGAAGGAGCATGTTGTTGAACGAGGGAAAATTGAAAGAAAAGTCTCTCACAACTAGCTTCCCTTGCTAATGGAGCTATTGAAGATGTCCCTGAGTTATTAGCTGATGCTAAGTCTACAGTGTCAGTCTTTAACCTGCTTAAGGGGATTGAAACTTTCCTCAATTGCTACAAGAGCCGATCGAAGAAATAAAAAATGTGATGGCTAAGGTCCAAGTTAGTTGACCAAAACTTTCTGACTCATATTTTGGGAACTTCTGAATGATAAGCCACCCTATTGACTCTGTTTTGTGTTAATTTCCAAATTATACCGGAACAATGTTTTCATAGCTTTATAATTTCTGACTAGAGTATTTGAACTACATTGTCTTCTCTTTTTCTTTTCCTTTTGATTTTCTTTTTCTCAATTTGTTTCATTTAATAAAATTAAAAAAAAGAAGAAGCCTAAAATACCCTAAAGGACTCGAACTAGTTACCAAATCTTGGAGAACCGAGGAGAAGTTCAAGAATGAAGGGATGAAAATTGTTATCCAACAATTGAAGGGGCAAATGAGCTAAACCTTAGAGGTCCTGAATGCCTTGACAAACCCCTGGAGGTTCGTGTGCACTGATAACGGTATAAAAACCGTTTTTTTCATGCTTAAATTTGATATTAAAACACACCCTTTATGGCTTAGAATGAGCTTAAAATCAAGTAAAACACTTAGTTGAGTCATGCGAGAGTCAAAAGTTGGTTTTCTTGGTTTTATGCTTTGTTTCCCTTGATTTTGTAGGTTTTTGGAATGAATTGGAAGAAAGGTTGAAGTGTTAAATGGTTGGAGTGCTGAAAAGTCTTAAACGATTAGTTTATAGGAAAGATGAGGCCTTAAGAGTCCTTTGGGAAGAACGATATTGGGCAATTATTATTACTTGATACGATCTGATACACTTGCCAGGGGTTTAACAAGTTTTTGGCGTCGTTGCCGGGGACTCGTGGTTTAACTTTTCTTGTAGTGTAAATTGATTAAATTTGACTTGATTTTATGTTTATTTTTATTTTTGTTCTAATAAACGTCTTCTAGGGTTTTGTGCCTAATGTTTGCAGGATGTAGTTTGGACAAGAATTTGATTATATGGGCACTCAATTCTACCAAAATAATTTCAACCACTGGTGGGAACCTCACTCATACATGGATCAAAGCCAATGTAGGCAAGCTGATGAGCAACAAATTACTCCACTTAAGAAAAATACAAATTCTGATGAACTTCTTTAGAGGATGATGAATTTGGAAGTATACCATGTCAAAAGCATAGAGGAGAGTGTAAAGAATGACGAATTTTTTCCACAAGGCATGTATACAAGATTTTCTTCTCATAGAAGCATGGAAGAGATGCAACAATATCAGTGGCAGCAACAAATTTCTTTACCAATAGAAACGTGGGAGTATGATCAACAACTATGTCATCAGATAGCTGATGTGATAGAATAAGTCAAAAGCCTTAATGAAAAGTTCGACAAATTTTTGGAGAAGTATGATTCTAAGAGCTATGAAGTTACCTTCAGGAATTTGGAGACACAAATTGATGATGTTGTTGATGAGGACAAAATAGAGAGAGAGGTGAAAAAGATAGAAGACATAGAAACAGAAAAGGTTGTTGTTGAGGAGAAGATAGATGAAGAAAAGATAGAAGAAGAGGCTGAAAAATTGAAAGAGATGGAGTATGAAAAACCCTTGCCCTATCCAAAGACATATTCTAGGAGGGAGAAAGAAAAGCAGTTTGAGCGCCGTATGGAAATTTTTAAGAAGTTGGAAATAATCAGACCATTTTCTGAAGCACTTCAGCAAATGCCATCATATGCGAAATTTTTGAAAGAACTTCTCATGAAGAAAAGGAAGTATATTGAGAAGAAAACTATTGAGGTGCAAGGAAATTGCAGTGCAATTATACAAAGGACATTACCTCCTAAATTACAAGATTCAGGGAGCTTTACCATTCAAGTGGTTGAAAGAAAAGAGAAAAATAGAAAATGTGCAAAAATAAAGAAGAAAATATAAAGAAAGAAAAAGAGAAAGTTGAGGGAGAAGAAGAGTGAGAAGAAGAGGAAGAGAGGAAAGAAGAAAAGATCACATGAAAAACCTCTTCCTCATAAAAAGAAATATCATAGGAAAGAAAAGAAAATTATGTGCTTCATGGAAATCTTTAAGAAATTGAAGATCAAAGTTCCTATGATTGAAACATGGAAACAGATGCTTGGTGTTCTTAATTTTCTGAAGAAATTCAGCAGTAAGAAGAAAAAGAAAAGAATATCAAGCAAGGGCAGTATCAACACTTACTGATGGGTGTTGAATTTATTGGGTAGCTTCTACTGAGGGAAGCTAAAGATTTTTATGTATCTACTGAAGGATACAGGAAGGCACACCCACTGAAGGGTGTTGGTAAGGATTGCACTTACTGATGGGTACTAGAAAGGTTTGGGTCAGACTCGTGATGTTAAACAAGTGCTACCTAGGAGGCAATCTAGTTGATTGATTTATTATTGTTGCATGTTTTAATACTGTTCTAGTTGCATTTAGGGCTTAATTGTTGCATAAGTGAGTAAAGTGAGTGGGAATTGTATTTAGGGTTTAATTGTTGCATTTTAGAAAATCCATTCTCTATCACTTTTGCATCATTCATAATCCAAGTTTGGAGTTTTTGAGAGAGCACTACATTTTGGTTTCATCCATCATCAGTTATAAGAATTTTGCATACATTCAAGGTCTTTCCACCCCAAGGACAGGTTGTTATTTTCGAGATGATCATAGGCATGTACAACACACCTCCTGCTCATAGGTGGACAATGGATGAGTTCAACAACAGAGTGGCTTGACAAGAGCAGGCACAAGGGAGTGGAGCTGGAGCAGCTGAAGCTCCAGTCATGGAGGATGATGACAAGGATGATAACTTTGAGGATGCAGAAGCTGAAGAGGATGAGGACTCCGATGACGACATGGAGTGATATGGCATCCACTGATGGATGCCAGTGCATTAAAGCATGGTTTTATCTTTCTTTTACTTTTGTACTTTGAATTTTTAGAATAGGTTGAATTTTATTTTTGTGTCTATGCTTGGCTTATACACTGATTCTGATGATGGTTTGATGATTATATTGCATGATGAGTTATTCAATGATGATGATTGAATGTGGATGATGGTTGAGACTATTTTGCATGTTGATGTCAAAGTGAATGTTTCACTAACTGTGGGAACAGATGTGTAGTGGTTTATGATTGTGATTGTGATGCTAAGTAGGATGCATGAATGATGTGTGAGAAAACATGTTGTGTGAGGTATTGAGCTCCAGAGTCTTCATTGATATATGTATTGTTCACAGGGAAGCATGAATGATATTGCCTGAGTCTTGATAATTGATTGAATTGATTGTTGATGTCATATGATCAAGGCCATGTTTGGAAACCCTTACTTAGCCATATTTTCGCCCAAAGGACTTAAAATATTATACCCTTTTTGGACCTTGGCCTTAAACAGTATGAAAACCCTTGTTTTGAAATTATTTACCTTGAGTTGGGTTGAGAACAATTGTATGTGTTGAAAAGGTTCAAGTTTGGGGTTGTATGGGGAAAGTTGAAAGGCAAAGGAAAAAGCATTGAGCTCAAAAGTTGAAAAAGAAAAATGCATGAGAAAAAGAAAGGAAAAGAAGGAAAGAAAAAGCATGTAAAAGTGAGTTCAATGTAAAAATAAAAAAGGGAAGAAGTTGGGAATGAGTGAGATTGGTTAAAAAGAGAGTTGTGCTTGAATTTTGAATGATAATATAGCTCTCTTAACTCAAGGATTTTTTATTCTAGAAAAACCAATTTTTCTTGATAGCCCAGCCACATTACAAGCCTTGGAAATGTCCTTGTGATGATATTTGTATGAAAGGATTTTGGTTGTTTTAGATGAATGGCAATATTGTTCTATATGACATGTGAATAGTAGAGAGTAGAGTGATTCCTTAAACACTTGAGTAATTGAGTGAAACACTTGCTTGGTGAGAATTGTTGAAATCCATGTTTATATCTATGCTTAGTGGACTGATCATTCATGAATAAAACATCTGTTGGGAAATATTTGAGTATGTGAACTGGATTGGAATGAAAGCATGCATGCATCTTGATAGGATTCCACTGAAAATCTGAATTGAATAATAACTTGTTGTGAGGAAAATGATTTTTGAAAAGTGTTGAACTATTTGATAAAAAGTGGAAAGCCAAGTTTTGTCTTGTTTGCTTGAGGACAGGAAAAGTTCTAAGTTTGGGGTTGTGATAACGGTCTAAAAACCGTTATTTTCATGCTTAAATTTGATATTAAAACACACCCTTTATGGCTTAGAATGAGCTTAAAATCAAGTAAAACACTTAGTTGAGTCATGCGAGAGTCAAAAGTTGGTTTTCTTGGTTTTATGCTTTGTTTCCCTTGATTTTGTAGGTTTTTGGAATGAATTGGAAGAAAGGTTGAAGTGTTAAATGGTTAGAGTGCTGAAAAGTCAACCAGAATCCAGAAAAGTCAATCAGTCAACAAGAAAAGTCAATCAGTCAACCAGAAAAGTCAACCAGAAAAGTTGACCAGAGCGCTGAGCGGTTGACCAGGGCGCTGAGCGGTCAGTTTTTGGCGCTGAGCGGTAGTTTTGGGCGCTGAGCGGTTAAATTGGGGCCTGGGCGGTTGTCAGTTTTTATTTTGCGGATTTTGAGATCTTTCTGTTATCTTTTTGGCTTATAAATAGCCCCAGTGCGAATTGAAACACATTCTTTTGGCAGAGAGAAACGTCCACAACAGCTCTACACACCTTGGAGGAGATTTCTTGGATGCTTAGGCTCCACTTTATCAAATCTAGGGTTTGCTTTTCCATTCTTTCATTATTTTCATCTAGATTCACCATGATTATGGTGAACTAAACCCTAGATTGTTGGGGTACAATGTAATCTTTTGAAACTCTCATATATCCAAATTCTTATTTACTTTATATGCTTGCATATGCTTGATTTATCAATTGTTGGGTTCTTTACCTGTATTTAATGCTTTTACCATTTAACTCATTCGGTAGATGTTGTTTGTCTTTATTGATACGGGGACGTACAATAATGTCATGAACTGGGAAGAATTCCTTGATTATGCTAATACCGCCTAGGGATAGGGGTAGGACGATCAATTGTATTTTGCTTCTGTTTATCATGCATTATTAATTATTAGGGGAGGCTAGGGATAGCAAGCTGGTAATTAGTAATAGGCTCTTTTCACCAAGGGATTGGGTTAAGGGTAGACCAAGAAAGTTTGCATGGCAATATGATAAATAAGCAAAGTGAATAAGGAGAGTAAATATATGAGGGTGGATAAGATGAAATTGTAAACCCCAACAACTCCATTCATCCATATTTTCTTTAAGCCAATTGAATCACTGCATTTGCATGTTTACTTTTGTTTTGCATTTAACCATTCAAATTAATTTCTTTTCTCAAGTCTTAAACGATTAGTTTACACGAAAGATGAGGCCTTAAGAGTCCTTTGGGAAGAACGATATTGGGTTTACCAATTATTATTACTTGATACGATCTGGTACACTTGCCAGGGGTTTAACATGCACCACAACCACAACATAGATTTTGAGAGACCCAAAAGTTCCTCTCCTATGGCCTCTAACTCATATTGTGCTTGGAGTAGAACTGTGGCAAGTTTACACTCAAAATGCCAGAGATAACGTAGTTGAACCAAGAAGCAAGCTCGGGCAACTACTTTCATGGTCCTTAGGGAAATGATTCAGCCGAGTATGGTGAGCACAATTATGACAAAGCAGCCTGAGTTGAAATCTTCTCCCGATGTCATTACATCAACGGATGTTGAGGTTGACAAGCACAAACTTGAAGTGCTAGAAAAATGGTGAAAGCCATAGCAGGTGGAGAAGGCCGTAAGTTTAAAAGTGAGGCAGGGCTATGTTTAATTCCGGATGTGATGATGCCTTCAAAGCTTAAATTGCCCAAATTTGAGAAATATAGAAGGACCACTTGTCCCAAGAGCCTTCTCATGATGTATGGCAAGAAAATGGTGGTCCATGCATATGGTGAAAAGTTGTCGATTCGTTTCTTCTGAGAGTTTGACTGATATGGCACTAACCAATATGTTTATCTTGAACCTTCACGCATCCGGTCTTGGAAGATCTAGTGGATGCTTTCTTGAGGCAGCACAAATATAACACGAATGCGGCACCTGATAGACTACAACTGTCGAGCATAGTGAAGAAGGAGTCAGAATCATTCAAAGAGTATGCCTAAAGGTAGAAAGAAATTCTTACTCAAGTAGAGCCTTCTATGAGTGACAAGGGGACAATTTCCATATTCCTCAATAATCTATCACCCTTCTATGAGTATATGGTGCATAGTGTTTCTTCAAACTTCGCTAACTTGGTGATAATCAAAGAAAGAGTTGAAATGGGTGTAAGGATTGGAAAGATCGCGCAAAGTCATACCATGACAGGAAATATGAACGAGTCGGGTCTAAGCTTGGGAGGAAAAGAAAGGAAGGAGATCAATCACTTCCTATTACTCAAATACAATTACCTTACTCTCCAATTGAAACAGTTCCTTGACAAAATCGGAGACTCGACCCAAACTCAATTTCTCACCAAGTCTCTAGGCAGAAGAATGCTTGTGAATTCCATTACTATACTTTTGGACTTAGGCAACATTGTTTCTAAGTCTGTTACAAAAAGGCCTTGTCTCTACTTGTTACGCGAATTCTGTAAAACCTCCATGCTCCCAGACTCATGATGCATCATATGCAAAAGGTGATTACCACGAAGAGGCTATCGATCATGCCATCAAAAGTGTTGGGTGTTCAAGCTCAAATGCAACTTTTGAATGATTCAAGATGGTTAATGTTTGAAGAAAGTTAGTCTAATGTTGGGGCACGACTTGAGAATGCCTCTACTGATGCCATGAAGCAATGATGTGGGCTTTAGGACCACATAAGAAAGCATAGGTCATTGTACAAATGAATTTGATGTTGTGAAGTGTCTTGCTACTAGGGAAGTATGCTCATTGATATTGCGATGTCATTCATGACTTGCAATGCGAACATTCACTATAGGGTTTCTCGAAGTAGTGTTGAAAATCGAGTCCTGAAAGGGTATTGCGGAAAAAAGGAAAACAAAATTGAAGAAAAACAAAAATGAAGGTAGTCTTGAGTCACTGGTCTTTCTCGCAAATCGTCAAACTCTCGTTTTTCGAAAATAGCAAAAAAAAAAGGAATAAAAAATGATAAATCAAACCAAAAGTCGTAGTGTCAGACTTTTCCGAGGTCAAATGTTTAATCAAAAATAACAATTTGACGTTTCCTTTCTAGACATTTATGCACACGTTGCTTGAAAACCTCCACCCTTCACTTTCCCAAAATAAAGGATTTTCCCCACAAACACTGTCATTGCCCTCAGTAACAAAGTAAACCTTTACATTGGGGCAAATTGGTTTGGCCAAAATTTTCTCGCTTGCGCTAGTTGGGTGATCCCTGAATTCATTGAGGCAAACAAAAGAACAAAAGAATTTTCAAAAAAAAACAAAAGGAGAAAAGAATAAGTCCACTAGATTGAAAACCTAAAAGGGCAGTCTAGAAAGGAAAAAGAAAAAGCGACTCATGTTGAAGTCATCTAGTCGCAGAGTTAATCTTTTGAAAATAAAGCAATCAGAGTTCAAAATGATGTGTGGCCTTCTTCACTTTATCTAAAAAGAAAAAAAAAATATATATCCATTGTCACCCCGTTTGGTCCAAAAATATTTTTTTTTCAAAAAATAAATTCCCAAGCAAGGGTTATCATCAGGTAAGAGTCAACTCGGTGCGCAAATAAAGAGCACTCAATGATCAAATGAAGAGAATTCATCAAGAAGAACAAAAAAAGACAAAAAAAAAACAAAAAGAATAAAAAATCACAAAGTGATGTTGAACAAAAAGAATGAAAATCGAAGTTCAAGAAAGTTCAACAAAGTGCTCGAAAAGTCAAAAAGTTGATGCAAATACTTAGATGATAACCCTTGTTTCAAAAAAATAATAACCAACAAAACTCATTTGGGCTTTTATATCCTTTCTTTCAATACCTTTTAGCCCCTAGCCACGTTACAAGCCTAATAAAGTCCACACAGATTGGATAATGTTTGCTCAAATTTTCATAAAGCTTAATTTTGCGATAAGGTGAAGTGACTTTAAATGTGTCGTAAAAAAAAAATAAAAAAAGAAGAAGTTGAAAATGAATGAATGGAAAACAAAAAAAAAAGGAAAAAGGAATGTCTCAAGAAGACAGGATCTCCTTACTGACTAGCCAAAAGCATGCGAAAGAAAATCAAACCAATTGGGGTCATCCTTTTAGTCGATCCTTTTCATGCCCACTACCTCTTCCAAACAGAACTTCATGCCAAAACAACTGGGGCAACTTTGTAAGTCTCACCCAAGTTTTTCATCAACTCATACCACAATAAACAAAGAAAAAGCAAAAAAAACTAGGGCAGCTTTGTGAGTCTCACACGAATTTTTCATCAACCCATAATCCTAAGACTGGGGCAACTTTACAAGTCTCACTTGATTTTTTTGAACCTAATTTTCATGGATCCAAACCCCAGCTCATTTTCCCAAACACGAAACCGGAGCAAAATTTTTGGTATATCGTGTTTTGTCTTGATACTCACATATTACATCTCCTTTGAGGATTGTAGTGCCCACGTGCTTGTCCCAGCCTTCCAAACCATTCTAAACAACTCTCATTCTCTTCAAAACCATCCTCTGGCCAATAAATTCAAGCATGTGTGCATTGATGTCTTGGAAGAAAAGTCAAAATCTAATAATCTCAAAGTTTAGACCTCGAAATGCATGACATTCCTCATTTTTCAAAACTTTGAAAATAAAAACCAGTTTGATGATTGCAAGTAAGACAGTCGACTCAAGCAAAAAAGAAAAGAAATGCAAAACAAAGCAAACGTTTTTCATCAATCCATCAAAAAGAAAACCTTTCGGATCGAAACCTCTTCATTCATATGAATGGTTGTCGAATTCTTCTTCAAAAATAAAAGAAGAGTAGCATCAAGATTTTAACACTTTGTAATGAAGGGTTTCAACGCCTTAACGTCTTTTCAAAAATCAAATTTCTGTCAAAATTACAAAACATTTCAAAAATTACTAATCTCAAGAATTTCAAAATTTGAAAGCCCAGTTTCTACACTGCCCCTAAGCCCAGTTTCACTTGGCACATACGCCCAGTTTCCACTAGCCCATAAGCCCAGTTTTGTCTGGCCCATAAGCCCAGTTTCGATTGGCACTAAAGCCCAGTTTCCACACTGGGCCCTAAGCCCAGTTTCCACACTAGGCCCTAAGCCCAGTTTCCATACTGGGCCCAAAGCCCAGTTTCCACACTGGCCCATAAGCCTAGTTTCCCCACTCACCCCTAACCCAGATTACACACTGGCCCCTAAGCCTAGTTTCGCCTGACCCATAAGCCCAGTTTCCACACTGGCCCATAAGCCCAGCTTCGCCTGGCCCATAAGCCCAGTTTCCACTCTGGCCCATAAGCCCAGTTTTGTCTGACCCATAAGCTCAGTTTCGAATAGCCCCTAAGTCCAGTTTCCACATTGGCCCATAAGCCCAGTTTCCACTGGCCCATAAGCCCAGTTTCGTCTGGTCCATAAGCCCAGTTTCCAATGGCCCATAAACCCACTTTCGTCTGGCCCATAAGCCTAGTTTCGCCTGGCCCACAAAGCCCAATTTCCACACTGGCCCCTAAGCCCAGTTTCACACTAGCCCCTAAGCATAGTTTAGCACTGGCCCCTAAGCCCAGTTTCGCCTGGCCCCTAAGTCCAGTTTCCACACAGGCCCATAAGCCCAGTTTCCCTATTGGACCTTAAGCCCAGTTTCCACACTCACCCCTAAGCTTAGTTTCCACAATGGCCCATAAGCCCAGCTTCGCCTGGCCCATAAGCCCAGTTTTGACTGGCCCCTAAGCCTTGTTTCCACACTGGCCTATAAGCCTAGTTTCGTCTGGCCCATAACCCCAGTTTCCACTGGCCCATAAGCCCGGTTTCGTTTGGCCCATAAGCCTAGTTTCGATTGGCCCCTAAGCCCAGTTTCCACACTGGCCCATAAGCCCAGTTTCCACTGGCCCATAAGCCAAGTTTCACACTGGCACCTAAGCCCAGTTTCACACTCGCCCCTAAGCCTAGTTTCACCTGGCCCCTAAGCCCAATTTCCACACTGGTCCATAAGCCCAGTTTCCCCACTGGCCCCTAAGCCATGTTTCCACACTGGTACCTAAGCCATGTTTCCACACTGACCCCTAAGCCAAGTTTTCACAATGGACCCTAAGCCAAGTTTCGCCTGGCCCCTAAGGACAGTTTAGCACTGGCCCCTAAGCCCAGATTCGTCTTGCCCATAAGCCCAGTTTCGATTGGCCCTAAAGCCCAGTTTCCACACTGGGCCCTAAGCCCAGTTTCACACTGGCCCCTAAGCCCAGTTTCCACACTGGCCCATCAGCGTAGTTTCCCCATTGACCCGTAAGCCAACTTTCCACACTGGCCCATAAGCCACGTTTCCACACTGGCCCACAAGCCCAACTTCGCCTGGCCCATAAGTTGAGTTTCCACACTTGCCCATAAGCACAGTTTCCACTGGCCCATAAGCCCAGTTTCATCTGGCCCATAAGCCTAGTTTCGATGGCCCCTAAGCCCAGTTTCCACACTGGCCCATAAGCCCAGTTTCCACTGGCCCATAAGCCCAGTTTCCACTGACCCATAAGCTCAGTTTCTTCTGGCCCATAAGCCCAGTTTCGGCTGGCCCCTAAGCCTAGTTTCCACACTGGCCCATAAGACCAGTTTCCACTGGACCATAAGCCAAGTTTCGCCTGGCCCACAAAGCCCAGTTTCCACACTGGCCCCTAAGCACAGTTTCCACACTGGCCGCTAGGCCCAATTTCACACTGGCCCCTAAGCCCAGTTTCACACTGGCCCCTAAGCCTAGTTTCCACAATGGACCCTAAGCCCAGTTTCACACTGGCCCTTATGCCAAGTTTCTCTTGGCCCCTAAGCCCAGTTTTCACACTGGCCCATAAGCCTAGTTTCCCCACTGGCCCGTAAGCCCTATTTCCACACTAGCCCGTAAGCCCAGTTTCCACACTGGCCCAAAAGCCCAACTTCGCCTGGCTCATCTGCCCAGTTTCCACACTAGCCCATAAGCCCAGTTTCCACTGGCCCATAAGCCCAGTTTCGTCTGGCCCATAAGCCCAGTTTCGACTGGCCCCTAAGCCCAGTTTCCACACTGGCCAATAAGCCCAGTTTCCACTGACCCATAAGCCCAGTTTCGTCTGGCCCATAAGCCCAGTTTTCACTGGCTCATAAGCCCAGTTTCGTCTGGCCCATAAGCCCAGTTTCCACTGGCCCTTATGTCCAGTTTCCATACTGGCCCATAAACCCAGTTTCCACAGGCCCATAAGCCCAGTTTCGATTGGCCCTAAAGCCTAGTTTCCACACTGGGCCGTAAGCCCAGTTTCACACTGGCCACTATCCCTATGTTCGCCTGGCCCCTAGGCCCAGTTTCAACACTGGCCCATTAGCCTAGTTTCCCTACTGACCCCTAAGCCTAGTTTCCACACTGGCCCCTAAGACCAATTTCCACACTAGCCCATAAGCCCAGTTTCGCTTGGCCCATAAGCCCAGTTTCCACACTGGCCCATAAGCCCAGCTTCACCTGGCCCATAAGCCGAGTTTCCACACTTGCCCATAAGCACAGTTTCCACTGGCCCATAAGCTTAGTTTCGTCTGGCCCATAAGCCCAGTTTCCACATTGGCCCATAAGCCCAGTTTCCACTGGCCCATAAGCCTAGTGTCGTCTGGCCCATAAGCCAGTTTCGACTGGCCCCTAAGCCCAGTTTCCACACTGGCCCATAAGACCAGTTTCCACTGGACCATAAGCCCAGTTTCGCCTGGCCCACAAAGCCCAATTTCCACACTGGCCCCTAAGCCCAGTTTCACATTGGCCCCTAAGACCAGTTTCCACAGTGGACCATAAGCCCAATTTCCCCACTGGCCCCTAATCCCAGTTTCCACACTGGCCCATAATTTGACCGGAAATTCTAATTTTAATTAATTTAAATATTTTGAGCTTATTATTTGCATTATTAATTGCAGGAAAAATTTTCGAGATACAATTTTGGACATTAGAGAAGACATCAATTCATTCAAGACCCTCCACAAAGACACTTTAGAATTAAACAAATTTTAATTTAGTAAATTAGACTTTTTTAAACCAAGTTTTGTAATTTGGGCCAATTTTTGGTAATTTAGACTTAGACCAAGTGTAGGAGAGGGTGACTTGGCACCCTAGGGTTTTATTTTGTGTGGATCCCACCCAATTTATTAGGGACTCACGACCTTAAAGGAGGAGTCCTAGCCGTCACACTGGAGATACTACTCTTGGTTGGAACAGGTTTTTAAAAGGGGCCAACACAAATTTTTGGGATTTTTTTTTCACTTGGCTGGGATATGAGAGACGTGTACTTGGATAGGATGAGTTGTGTGGCATCCAGCTGGGGAAAAGGAAGGAGGTTACGGCTTTGAAGAATGGGAACAGCAGCCAGACTCATTCATTCTCGGGTGCTGGAACATTTGAAAAAAAGAGGTTGCAACGTTTTCTCGGGATGGCTTTGCTAGAAGAGCCGTCTCTTGTTTTCAGCTTAGCCTTTTGAACATTTTCTTTTGGGAGAACTTGGGATGTGTTCATGTTTTCTTTTCAATGTTTGAATGAAGGAGAGCTCCTTAATTTTATTTTGGTGATTTACTTGCTGGTTCAATTGATTTAGCACTTAGCATTGAAGTTTTATTATATTCAGCACATTCCATTTCATGTGGGGAGGACACATCATGTAGCATCCAGCAGATGGAGAAAGCGCTGATTCACCTTTTTCATTTTGAAGCTCATTGATTTTTCATTTAAGGCACACAGATATGGGGAGCTCACGATCAGGGGAACCCTTTATCACATTTTCATTTATTTTGGTTTTGGATAGTTTACGGTGATGGAAGCTTTTAGAACTAAAACAAGTGGTCACGGCATGGGATGAGCAAACAGGCTGCCACCTCCATCTTTAAAAATTATGCTTTCATTGTGAGAAGGGTGATCCAATTTTCTTTGAGAAATAAAGAGAAGCACGACGCTGATTGGAATTGTGATGCTCACGGGTTCATATTTCTTTGGTAGATTTCATTTCATTTTGAGAAAATCAAATGGTGTCACAACCAATTAGAATTAATTGCAAAATTTAATTTCTTTTGGTAAATGCATAAGTGATCACATGAGGTGTTAGATAAATTTATGTCTTCTTATTTTCCTTTGCTTTAAAGTATTTTAAATTGCATTTTGAGTTGTTTTTCATTTTCTTAATTTAGTGTTGAATTTTAATAGCTTCAATTATGTCTGAATATTTATCTATTGCATTGTTCGGTTTAATGTTTCCATATACTTTAATGATGTCTAGTATGTTCGTTTGTGTTAATTTAATTGTCATGTTAGCTTAGGTTAAGAAGTTGGTCATTAGCGATATTATAATGTTTCCTTGAGATTTCTGGACTGTAATTATGTTTGCCACTCTGACTTGGTTAATGTGAAATCTGTATTTGCACTTGCAATTGGGTATATGCTTAGTTGCCCAGTTGGTGTTGAGTCTTCGCTTAGTTGATGAAACTACATGGTGTAAATTGGATTTGATGTTAACATCACGTTCGCTTAGTTCGCTTTTATGAAAACATGTTTAGCCTTCACTTAGTTGGTTAGCTGTGTTGGATTAGAGGTTTGAGTCGTTGATTTATTTTATTGATCTGTGATAGGAAGCATTGTAATTAAGTTAATGACCAACCGTTTCCATTGTCTTTGAAACCGCTTTTACATCTGTGTTTACATTGTTGTTTGCATTCATTTTTTGATTTTGTTTATCCGCATTCACAAACTCTTCAACAAACCCCCACTTCGTGTCTGACCTAATTCTCGAATCGCAAAATTGGTCCTTGAGAGATGACCTAGGAGTCACTTCCTAGTACTATACTGCATTCTTTATGCACATTAAATTTGTGTGGGTTGCGACACGCATCAAATTTTGGCGTCGTTGCCGGGGACCAACGGTTCGGTCTTAGGTTTTTGTTGTGTTAGTTTGTGTTGTGTTTTGTCTTATGTTGTGAGTGTGATGTTCTGTTTTGTGTGTTGTGTTATGTGTGTTGCATTTAGGTAGCTTTAGTTGCATATTTTCATTGCATTCTTCTTTTACCCCTCTTCCTTCTACATGTCTACCTACTTTGATTTTGTGAATATTGTTTCTTCTGCCTATGTCCATGACTTTGATTCTCCTTCTGCATCTAACTCTGATGTTGCTTCTCATGCATATTCTACTGATTTCTATGTTGAGAACAATATGACTCATCCTCCCATTCCTGAGAGTGCTCTTTGGGAGCCAGTTTCACATAGTGAGGATGATGTTCATTGCGTTCTCACATCTGGACTGATAGATTTGCTGCCTAGGTTTTATGGTTCTGCAGGTGAATGCCCACATAGACACTTGGAGAGGTTCCAACATATTTGCTCTGTAATGAAACCCCCACATGTCCCTGATGATCAGATTTTCTTAAAGGCATTCTTGCATTATGTAGAAGAAGCAGCATGGGGGTGGCTTTATTATCTTCCTCCTGAATTGAAGGCCAATTGGGAAGATCTTAAGCATCTGTTTTTGGAAAGATTCCGCCCTTCACAGCATCAATATCAAGAACCACCATTCCAGAATGCTTGTATGCCTCCCCCTGTCCAGGAACCACAGCAGCTGTAGTTTCATGAGCCTGCCCAAGCAACTCCTCATCCTTCCACTACTTCTGAGCCTACATTGAAGGAGTTATTGAGGCAGATAGCCATGCAGAACATTTAGTTCCAGCAAGAGACCAAAGCTTCCATTCAGAGTTTGACTGCTCAGATGGGGCAGATGGCCACTCAGCTCATTGAGGAATAATCTTATATTTCAGAGGAATCACCATTTCAGGCTGTTCAGCTTCTAGATGATGTTGGTGCCATCCACATAGGAGATGGGGAACAGAGTCATGAGTTTACTACAGCACCATCTACTTTCCCACCCTCCTATGTCCCCACTCTTATACCTGAGGAGACTGATGAAGAATTGGAGGACCAGGTAGATATGAGCAACACTTTTGAGATAGGTAGACTATCTTCACCTTCCACTACCCTACCAACTTTCAGGGAAGTGGAGGTAAACATACCTATGATTGATTCTATTGTTGATGATTATGTTATTGATAGGTGGTATGTTGATGATTGTATTGTTGATCAGCATGATTTTCATTCTACCTCTCTACATGATGAGAAACAACTTTTGCCATCTTGTCTGTATACTTATTCTCCATGCACTGAACATGAATCTGAGCCTGTTGTTGATATTGTTTCCACATGTGAAATTGATTCATGTTCTGAGAGTTTATCTGAGGTTCATCCTATTACATTGAGATTGGGTGTTATACCCCTGCATGTTATTTCTGTGGAACCATATTGCACTGACCATGTTGCAGGAGATACATATGACCAAAAAACACCCACAATGGACAACAAATGTGCTAACATTCACAAAAGCTTCAACACTAGTTGGCACCAGCTGAACCTGCTCGTCAACAATCACTGCTTCTTAGATCCAGCTGTGGAGGACATCTCCCTGCTTGATCAAATTTGGAGACTGAAGCAGTTCCTCCTCAACACTTCTTTGCTGAATCCAATGGTGGAAGAGATCTCCCTAAAAGTCCAAAATTGGCAACTGCCACCATGATCAGGGGAGTCTGCTTTTTCCCTACTCCCCCCTTTCCCACTTGTATTGCACTTGTCCGGGATCTGTTGATTGTTCTTATATTCTGATCTGATAATTGTAACACACTGAGGATAATGTGTAGTTTAAGTGTGGTCTATTGGGGGAGATTCTGATTTGTCTTTGATTAGTTTATGTTTTCTGCGTTAAATTTTTTGTTTTCTAGGTAGTTTTTGTTGTGTCTTGTATACAGTTTTGCATGTTTCTCTTGATTTCTGGACTTTGTTTAGGTTGTAGACTTGTCTTTCATTTCATTGATACTCTGATCTATTTGAAATCCTTGCTTTTCTCTGCTTGGAATATGATTATGATGTTTGAGAGAATTGATTTGATTGTGACAGAATTACCCTGTGTGAGAATTGAGCCACTTGATATTCTTTCTTGTGTGTGATATGTCTCTTGATTGCTTGCACATATGCCTTGGCTTGACTTTTTTGATGATTCTTGATTGATATGCATGTTTGGAAGTGATAAAGGCATTTTTGTTCTTGAGCCTCTCTAGCCAGATGAGCCTACCTTGTTTTAATCCTTTGATAACCCCTTTTGAGCCTATACTTTCCCCATTTTTTTTGGTTTTGAAGCTCATACACTAGCCCTATGTGAAAAACCATGATTACCTTAACCTTAGGGAATTTTGGAGCTTTGGAAGTGTTTTGGGAACAAGTGTGGTCTCCCGGGGGATTCAGATGAATTGGCTACATGGTTCCTCTTCTTGTTTCTATTTTTGTAAATATGTTGTGTATCTTGTCTCTCAGAGTTGTGTCCTAGATAGAGAGAAAATAAAATAGACAAGATGGAAAAAAAAAAGAAAAAAATACAGAAAAATGAGAAAAAAAAAATTGTGAATAATGGAGTCAAGAAGAGGATTGAATTAGAGGTTTTGGGTGTGATTTGACTGTGTTTACACTTGTTCCCCATTGCTCCTCTATTTCTTTTGGTTTATAACTTCTCATCCATACTATATCCTCCTTTTTCCTTGGCCCCATTGCATCCATTAAAGACCTTTTGATTTGAACATGCATATGTTTTTTTAGTGCTGGTATTAGAGACTTGCCAAGTCTATTTGTGTTTGCTTTCTTGAGTGCATTGAGTGACATTGATTTACCTTAAACACTTGAGAGAAACACTGATTGTGTGCGTCTGTGAGGCTCTGTTGCTTTTGATTCATCTCTTGAACTGATTGACTGTTTTCCATGTATTGAACTGTTTGGATGATTTCATGAGTATCTACTTTCATTGACTCTGTGTGGGATTCTGCCTATGCCTTTCACTGTCTAGATTTTGTGAGAATTGCGCAACTATGTTTCTGTTTTGTGAGTCTTTGTTGTCTGTCTGTCGAGTCTGTGTCACCTCCCTGATGTTTGAGTAGTTCCCTGGTTTTCGTCTTGGTTTTGCCCAGGAGTGCAAAAGACTAAGTGTGGTGTATTTTGATGAGTCGTTATTTCTTGAGCTGTATTTAGTTTATTGCACTTAAATAAACCAGGGAATTGTGTTTAATTGTCTGTTATTTCCCCGTTTTCCAAATTCTGCTTAATTTTGTCGGAAATTCGTAATTGTGCTTAATTTGACCGGAAATTCTAATTTTAATTAATTTGAATATTCTGAGCTAATTATTTGCATTATTAATTGCAGGGAAAATTTTGGAGATACAATTTTTGACATTGGAGAAGACATCAATTCATTCAAGACTCTCCATAAAGACACTTTAGAATTAAACAAAATTTAATTTAGTAGATTAGACTTTTTTAAACCAAGTTTTGTAATTTGGGCCAATTTTTGGTAATTTAGACTTAGACCAAGTGTAGGAGAGGGTGACTTGGCACCCTAGGGTTTTATTT
The DNA here is from genome assembly GCA_027742785.1 of Vigna reflexopilosa. Classification (NCBI taxonomy): domain Eukaryota; kingdom Viridiplantae; phylum Streptophyta; class Magnoliopsida; order Fabales; family Fabaceae; genus Vigna; species Vigna reflexopilosa. The sequence goes on along the minus strand of CM050911.1, from coordinate 35,285,886 downwards.
TGTGTGGATCCCACCCAATTTATTAGGGACTCACAGCCTTAAGGGAGGGCTCCTAGCCGTCACACTGGAGATACTACTCTTGGCTGGAATGGGTTTTTAAAAGGGGGCCGACACAAATTTTTGGGATTTTTTTTTCACTTGGCTGGGATATGAGAGACGTGTGCTTGGATAGGATGAGTTGTGTGGCGTCCAGCTGGGGAAAAGGAAGGAGGTCACGGATTTGAAGAATGGGAACAGCAGCCGGACTCATTCATTCTCGGCCCCGCCCCACTGCGTCTTTGACCTAAGTCCTGAACCACAGTTTGGTCCTTGAGAGAGGACCTAGGAGTCACTTCCTAGTCTATACTGCATTCTTTAATGCACATTAAATTTGCATGGGGTGCGACAACCCATCATCGAATTTTCAAAATTCCTATTAGTTCACAACTTGGCATATAACCTAAACAAAATTCAATGGCTTCTTCTATAATGTATCGTTCCATAATTGAAGCTTCTTGTGGATATTGCTTCTTCACATATCCTTTTAAGATGTTCATGTATCTATCAATTGGGTACATCCAGCTCAAAAAAATTGGGCCCACACAATTGAATTTTTGAAACAAAATTAATTATCAAATGCACCATGATATTCAAAAACGACGATGAAAAATACATTTCGGATTGACACAATATTGTGATTATCTCATTTTCCAATTCATCTAACACTTAAGGGTTAATGAATTTCTTGCATATGACATTTAAGAACAAACTTAATCGTGTTATAAGACCTCTACCAAAGGAGGTAAGATGACCCAAATAACTACTGACAAAAGTTGTTACATAAGCACATGGCAATTGTGGGACTTTAACTAACTAACTTCAAATCTTCCATAGACACAATAACATTGATATTTAAAGAGTAACTATGTGACACTTTCACACTATTCAAACACGGACAAAAACTTTATTTTTCTTTTTTTGTAAAGAGTATGACAATCTAACGATAAGTACATGCATTTTAACTCCTTCTTTTGTCTTTCCTTTTATGATCAACAAATTCTCAATTACATATCACGAACATTTTTTTTTCAACTTACACCACATCTATACAATGTCTTACGTCAAATTTGCACTAATATGGAAGATTATAAAGTATTGATCCTTTCTTCTAAATGTTATACTTAGTACTCCTCTTTTAGTGTTTTCCAAACACATTGTTAACGTTTTTTCCCTAGACAAATATTTCTTCACCATTGCGGGATCTTGATGCAACTTCATCCTTCTACCTTCCATTAAATGATTTCTTCATTTTATGGTAAGGATGACTACGAGGAAGGAACTTTTGATGTCTAGTATAAATAATTCTTTTGCCCATGCTTTAATTGAGTATAACTTGTGTTTTCTTCACATATAAGACATGCAAAATAACCTTTCCACATTACCATATGATGAGAAATAATTTATTGTGCAAAATAACATTGTATGCAAACAAAAACTTTTTGCATATATTCGTAATATTAAATGCATTCTGTGTTATGTCAGAAAAAAATCCCATTATGCTAACCGCTGCATCGTCAGTTGTGCTCGCCGTGGACTCCTCAGTTGCGATTGTCGTCGTCGCTCTTTATCGCATTGCATCATCTTCTGCCCTAACATTCTTTAGGGACTTCAAGGTTAATTTAAATTTTTCCCTTTCAATGTATAAATTCGCCCTTTTAACACTATTCTAACAATTTTGTGTCATCTAACACTATTTTAACTTAAGGTTTGGAACATAATTTCTTGGTTACACAATAATTTGATTGTAAATTTGATATGCAACCTCTTCCTATTAAACTTGTTTTAAGAAAAACGAGGGCTAAAGAGGGAATATCTGGTTGAGCAATGTCCAGTACCTTGAAGAGTGATTGTAAGATGGAGGTCTAGTGTCGATGCGATTAAGCGGAAGGATACTGAGTTATTGCATTGAATTTATCTATTAAGTTTGTCTATTTGTTTGAATGCATAAATATAATTTCTTATATTTATAATGCTTTAAAGGTTTGTACAAGTTCAAGGGACAATTCCTCAAAGAGAGCTGGTCTAGACATGGACGATGGTTTAGAATACCAATATAGAGGTACTTCACACAAGGACAACTATCAGTCAAGTGGAGCTGGAGATTTCATGTCTAAGTGTTGCAAATGTTGTCGCCGTAAAGCAAATTAGTCCAACGAAATGGTAGTTGGATGAGTGGTTGCAGAATTTTTCGTGGTGCCTTTGTGATTCAATGAAGAATACCAACGACAAATCCCATATTTTTGTATGACCATTTTTAACTTGATGCACATACATTAATAGTATAGGCAATTCTTGAATTAATATAGATTTTCTTTTCAATACCATTATATTAGAAAAAATTGAAAAATAATGAAATTTAAAAAGGATGTCAGACCAAATAGAATTTCATTATGATGTATGGTTTTATCTTTGGCTAATCTAATTGGAAGGATACCAAATTACTTTGATTTTTTATACGATCTTTAGCATATGAACCCCTGGGTAGTATAATTAGCCACTTTTCTGAAGTCATAACCAATTGTCCGTCTCTTTCTTCCCTTTTTACTAGTGTATCTTTCATTACCACTTTAAATAAGAACCGAGGTAAGAGAAAAGGTATAAAGTAGTTAAGGTTAATTGGAAATTAGCATTGTTTCTATTGTTGTAATAATGAAGGTAAATTAGAAAAAGAAAAAAAAAATTGTTACTCCAGCTTAGAGATTCTATCATTAAATTCATGTAGTGAAGTTTTGCTGGACCAAAAATAGAGTGCACTTCCCATGAAGTAAAGGAGACAATAGGAAAGGAAAATGGTGACATGGGTCCTGTAAAGATGCATCATTTTCATAAGGTTGTTCGTAGAAAAATTCAAGCACAATTATGATAGGTTCAAGGGAAATGTTTATATTAGGAAAAATAAAAGGGACAAACAGTTTTCTCAACATCATCAATATCAAAGCATCATCAAGCAATATCCATCACACAAAATCAATATCAAACCACTATATAATATAAAGTTTCAAACTGAGTACATCAAAACCTATACTACCAACAGAAGCAAATAAGTTCAATAATACAAAAACAAAAGATAGAAAAATCCTGCTCTAGTGCAGATAGCATCCATCAGTAGATGCTATCTCAGCTCCTCATCAACCCATGCTGTCATCAGAGTCCTCCTCCTCTCCTTCTTCAGCATCCTCAAAGTCATCATCCTCCTCCATGATTGGAGCTCCAGTTGCTCCAGCTCCACTAGCCTATCCTTTGGCCATGCAACCACAGTGTTGAACTCATCCACAGTCCACCGATGTGCAGGGGGTGTATCATACATCCCTATGATCATCTCAGCGATGGCCACCTGCCCTCTGTGGATAGACTGCAGCCTAGTGATGGGTGTCGCAACCCACACAAATTTAATGTGCAATTTAGATATGCAGTATAGCTAGGAAATGACTCCTAGGTCGTCTCTCAAGGACCAATTTTGCGGTTCAAGAATTAAGTCACACACGAAGGGGGGGTTTGTGAAAACATTGTGGTGAATACGGGTGAATAAAATCAAATCACTGACGCAAACAGAAACACAGACACAAAGCTAAAAAAAAAACGGTTTCAAAGACAGACTAAAAACAGTTGGTCATTAACTTAATTACAATGCTTCCTATCACAGATCAACAAAATAAAACCAACTCAAACCTCTAATCCAACACAATTAATCAACTAAGCGCAGTCTAATTATGTTTTCATAAAAGCGGACTAAGTGAACCCAATGTTAACGTCAAATCTAATTTACACCATGCAGTTTCATCGACTAAGAGACGACTCAACACCAACTGGGCAACTAAGTGTATACCCAATTGCAGGTGCAAATACGGATTTGATATTAACCAAGTCAGAGTCACAATTACAAATATAGTCCAGAAATCTCAAAGAAGCAATGCAATATCGCTAATGACCAACACAGTTAATTTAAGCTATCATGACAATTAAAGTGACAAGACCAAAAATATTAGACAACATTAAAACAAAATAAAATACTAGACTCCAACAATGTGACAAACAACTACCCAACTAAGTTAAATTAAATTACATGCAAAAATAAATTAGAGAAACTAAAAAGCAACTAATCCTATTATGCAAATTAATTCAAAACAAAGGAACAATCAACATGCTTTTTCATCTATCAATTATGTGACAATACATGCACCAATTAAAGTAATTCAATTCTTGGAATGGCCTAAATAACCTCCATGGCCGTGACCTCCCATGCCCAAAAGTTCCATTTCATTCTCTTCCTTCAACAAGCCAATTAATGTGTTGCTCCCTTTTGTGCCATGTGCTTCATTCTCCAAGACAAACCTTGCTTTCCACACTTTTTAACCATGAAAACCGTGCCCTTCTCTCTCCCAAAAGACCAAGTTCGGAAATCACACACCAAAACCCAAAATTGCCGAGCTATACTCCTCCTTTGTTGCAAAAGTGATTCCAAAACCAAAATGTCAAATGAAGATGCTTTGAATGCTTCTCCCAAGGTGCCACATAAGCAAAGTCAAAGGGAATAAAAACAATCACAATACATTCTCTTCATCAAGCCATTCTCGGCCAAATGCAAAGAGTCCACACCAAAATGGAAAGATTCCTTCTATGGTAAATGTTCTTCATATTGTGCTTGTCCAAAAGAGGTAAAAATTAAATGTGCTATTTCTCTCTCCTTACTACACATCCTCGGTTTTCTCCACCAACACAAACATTCAAATGTTTTCTCCACTTCTCACCACCGAGAATGCACCCAAGAACCAAAGGTTCCAATTGTAAAATAATACAAGAGCAACAACCCCAAAGTCTAACTTCTTCAAACCAACTTCAACACTACCATTTCTTCAAGTTCCTTTGCAAAAACGAAAATAATACTTAAGCCATCACTCCAGCTCTGTCCAGCCACCATAACAACACAAAAATCTGGTCCCATCCTTGCTTCAAACATCAAGACCGAAAATCAAGAAGAAAGAGCCCAAACCACAATACCCACACATCAAGTTAAGCTCTATTCAACCCAAAACTCACATAGAACTCCATTTTTATCATCCAATCCAAGAAAACCAAAGTAAATACGAAAATATGGCAGCAAAGAAGGAGAAAAACGAAATAGCTCTTCATTCAAACCAAAGACAAACCATGAAAGTGCAAGAAGAAACACTTCAAACTCATGCTTCCAACTTCAAAGAACAAGAAATGAGATGGGGAATGGAAAGGTTTTTCACCACCACCAAGCAAAGATAAACAAGATTCAAGCAAGAGAAGAAGAAAAATGCATTCTTTGTTCATTCCATGCTCAAAAACCGTGGGCACACAGCAAGGCTCCCAAGAGAGAGTTCATACAAAAGCCTAAGCAAAATAATGTGTAAAAGTGAAAGTCCCATGAAGTGACGGCTCCAAGTCCTAAATGCCGAGAATTGCCCTAAAATGGTGGGGTCCACCTTTAAAAAGAAACCCTAAAGTCTTTGCCAAATGTCCCACACATTGGGCTTTTACCAAATTGCCCTTAAAAGGGTCCAAAACACCTAATTCTAATTAAGGACTTCTAGAAAACGAAATTACAACTTTAATTAGAATCTAAATGACTAAATGTTGAGCCTTTTAATGTGTCACGCCATATCCTAATGCTCCAGATGATGTTTCCATAACTTCCCTGCAACCAGAAATGCGCTTAATCAGCTCAGAAAATCCAAATTAGCATAATTACGAATTTCTGACTAAATTAAGCAGAATTCGGAAAACGGGGAAATAACAGACAATTAAACACAATTCCCTGGTTTATTTAAGTGCAATAAGCTAAATACAGTTCAAGAAATAACGACTCATCACCTAGCCTCCATCAAAGACATATACATGTCCCTCATTTGAAACGGCTCCGCATCATGAGGTGGCATCTATGCTGGTGGTGGACCTCTCCTCCTAGGGCGTCTCCGTGGCATTGGCTGGCCTACTTCATATCCTCCACAGTACTGTCTATAATAGGCCTCATCAATAGCCTTCCTTGGTCTCTCCAATGGTGGAGTAGAAGTGTCCACCCCAGCTAACTGACAGAGGTGTGTAATCAGAGAAGGATGCCCCAATGGTGCCTTGTTGTTCACAGTACTGACACAACCCTTTATCTCATTTGCTATGATTTTTCCAATGTTCATGTTCATCCCTCTAAGCACACAATATAGAAACATGGCTCTGCTAACAGTGATATCCGAGAGATCAGAGAGAGGTTGGATGTTGGCATGAGAAAACGCCATCCAATATTGTGCCAAGGGCGTCAAATCAGCTCTCTTAATGTGCACAGCTGCTCCATTCCTGTTCCTGCGAAAATGCCCTCCAGGCACGCACAGCACACTCTCTATGTCATCAAATTTTTTTCCCTCCTCCATACTCAATGCCCATTGACACTGCACACCAGTCCACTCAGTATGTAGGAACATGTTAATAGAGTCAGGATCATACCTAATGATTTTCCCTCTGACATAGCTCATATAATCCTGAGTATGAGAGTCACCCAATGGCATTGCATTGGTGTAGAATTCCTTCACCAGTGCTATGTTAGCTGGTGCAGGATAAATGGCTAGTCTCTCCAGTTTCTGCTCTCCAGTTCCCCTCCAAATTGTGTAGCCAAGTCCGGTATCCACCCCGCCTTGTGCTCCATCAAAAGCCTTCTATCTTGGACAATGAGATAGTATTGCTCATGTCTCCAGGAAAGAAACCTGTTGGAATAAGGGTGTTATGGTTCCTTCCTCTTGTTCCCCACAGTCTTGTTCCTCTTTCCTGATGAGGAGGTCATCCCTGCATAAAGTACAATTCACAAAACCACAAGAAATTTCATTAAGGATTAGTAGATCACACAAAACCTTCTAAACACGCTGGCAATCACGCTGAGGGTAAAACATGAGCCCTCAACGTCACCTGCATACAGACACAGCGAAAAAACACAAAAAACCAACAACTGTAGAAGTCGCAGTCAACGGTACCTGGCGTTGAGCGGTGATAGGTTTTTTTGCATAAAACACCTATCTTACTTCTAATCTCCACCCACATGCAATTTTTCCAATTCCAGACCTCAATCATACATTTTAATCGGTTTAAACAATAACTTTTTCAACCAATTATGCACAAACATCAAAAGCCCTAAAGAATCATGCTTAGACAACCATTCTCATACAAAATCATGCTCTCAAAACGTAAAATGTAAAATGTGTATACTTACTTGGGTGGAGATGCTCAAATGTGTGCAAGATACTCAATGAATGTGAAGGAATCAGCCCCTAACAGTAGTGCTCTCACCAAACCCCAATCCTGGATGAGGGATTGGTGCCAAAAATGGTGGAGGAAGGGTTTTTGTGAAGAGGAGTGAAGGGAAAAATGGAGAGAATGCTTTGGAGAATGCTTGAGAGTGGTCAAAATGAGTGAGGGTCGAATGGAGAGGTTAGGGCGAGACCTAGGGTAAGTGAAGTGTGAAATGGGCAACCTCACGTTGGGCCCAAAGTTTTAAAACCCAAAAACTAGTATGCAGTACCAGCGCTCAACGCCAGACTTGCGTTGGTACCTAATCTCCTTCTTCCTAACTTGCCCTTAGCGTTCATGATCCAATGCCTCTCAAATTCAAGTCTCAAATTCCGAATTTCATACAATTTCCACTCACTCCACTCAAGCATTCAACAATCAAACCCCTAAAATGCAACTTGAACAGAATCAAAACAATCAAATACAGATAACTTCAATCAACTGGGTTGCCTCCCATGTAGTGCTTGTTTAACGTCACGAGCCTGACCCAAACTCTTTCTAGCACCCATCAGTAGGTGCAAACCTTACCATCACCCATCAGTAAGTGTACCTTCCTGGTATCCTTCAGTAGATACTCAATCATCTAGCAACCATCAAAAGATGTTATGCCTTTGGTAGGCTAATTCATAACCAAATAAAACAATGTTCCAAAGATATTCAAAATTACATCACCAAAATAAAATAAAAAAAATCAAAGAAACCAATGTTTTTAGATCACTGGGGTGCCTCCCAGCAAACGTTCTTTTAACGTCATTAGCTTGACCCAGTGAAGCTCACGTTCCATCTTCAATGTTGGTGTTTCTCTTGCTTTCATCATACGAACTCATCAACTGCTTCTGATCCACCTTTTTGACTCGCCTAGAATATGGAGCTTCAATCTCTATTACTCCATTCTCTTTAAAGCCTTTCACAACTCATAACTTGTTCTTGAATCTCACAGGGGTGCCAAGTTTGAATTGTCCATCTTTAGAGTCATGATGAATCATCCCTCCTTTGTCAACCTTATCTTCTTCCCTAACCTGCATCAAGACACAAATTTACCTTCATTGATCGTCTTGGCAGCTTTATGTCTAGTCATTGGTGCATCCTTACATGCAGCTTTGTGACTAATCTTCTTTACTTGAATTTGCTTATTATTGAAGACATCAAAGATCACCTCCTCTTCTTGGTCTTTAAGCATTATCAACCCATCATCCACATTGATGATCAATTTAGCTGTTTTCATGAACAACCTTCTAAGAATAATTGGGATCTTCTCATCCTCCTTCATCTCCATCACCACAAAGTCAACTAAGAATTCAAGTTTTTCCACTCGAACCACAATATCCTCCACCACACCATAAGGTTTCTTAGGTGATCAATCCACCATTAGCAAGGAAATTTTTGCCGGCTTCAATTTAATACCACCACAGATAGGGGCATCAAATTAATGCTTGACCCTAAATCAAGTAGGGCTTTCCCTATTTTCACACTCCAAATAGTTCAAGGAATGGTAAAACTTCCTGGATCCTTCACTTTTGGAGGATGTGATTTCTTCAACAAAACACTGCAACTACATTATTCATCAGTAGCTTCCTCATCTAGATATCTCTTTTCTTTGAGGAATTGCTTCATACACTTTGCATAGGCAGGAATTTGTTGTAGTGCTTCGGTCAATGGTATACTAATCTCCAATTGCTTGAAGATCTCTCTAAAACGCTCACATTGTCTCTCTTGATTAATTCTCTCACGCCCCTTGGGATAATAAGGAAGAATTTTTTCACTTTTCTCTATTTTTTCTCTCCCCTCTTCTTCTCTTATTTTTCCATCTCACCCTCACATATTTTCTTTTCTTTCTCCTCTCTCTTCTCTAACTCAACACTCTCTTTTTTCTCTTCCACTCTCTCATCAACTAAACTCACTATGGATTTACACTCTTCTTTAGTGTTAACCTCAGTATTAGCCCCAAGTTGCTTTTCTGCTTTATCCTCCATCCTCTTGGCCAACTGGCCAACCTGCATCTCTAGATTTCTGACAACAGCTTTAGTACTCTTAGTAGTGGACGCATTCACCTGCATAAATTGTTGGAACATCTCCTCCAACTTGTTGGTTCTCTCATTCAAAGCAGATACATGTTTCCATAATGATGGTTACTACTGCTGCTGTGGTCTATTCAACTACCCTGCTTGTCCAGCTTGTACATTCTGACCTTGACCCATGCTTGGGTGAGGTTTCCACCCCTGGTTGAAATTACCTTGGCGGAATTGGAATTGATTGCCCACGTAATTTGTTTCCTCTTGGGCATCCACTGGATAAGCACATTTACCATTGATATGATCACCACCACATAATTCACAAAGTTGTTGTTGAACCTGTGAAACATTCTTCAGCTCCTTTGGCACCTGAGCAAGTGTCTTTGTCAAATTTTCCAACTGTTGAGTTATGAGTTTATTTTGCACAAGCAATGCATCTTGAGTTGGTAATTGAAGAACTCCATTTTTTTTTAATTGGAGCTCCTCTTTCACTATGCGTCTCGTTATCATTAGTAGCCATATTCTCTATCAATTCAAAGACTTCCTCTGGAGTCTTGCACTTGATGTTACCTCCAGCTAAGGCATCTAGCATAAGTTTAGTATGAGAACCAAGACCTCCAAGGAACAAAAGGACTATTGATGCTTCACCAAAGCCATGTGTGGGCGTCCTTCATAGCAAGCTTTTATATCTGTCCCACGCTTGACCTAGAGATTCTTCTATGCCTTGCCTGAAAGAAGAAATTTCTTGTTTACCTTTGTTGACTTTAGACTATGGAAAGTGCTTGTTTAGAAACTTTGAAACCACAACTTCCCAGTCAGAAAAGTTATCCTCAGGGAAAGAGTTCAACCATAGCTTAGCATTGCCTCCCAATGTGAAAGGAAACAAACTAAGCTTTATCTCTTCATCCGACACACCATTGATCTTCACAGTATTGCAAATCTTGTTGAATGTGGTCAGATGCTCATATGGATTTTCATGAGACAATCTATTAAATTGGTTGCTCTTTACCAATTATATTAACGTCGGTTTCACCTCCATGTTTACAGCATTGACCCTTGGCCTTGCAATGCTATTAAAGTGATGAGGGCCAACAATAGTGGTGAAATATGCCAGAGTGCGTCTACCATTGTTCTCTCCAACCATCTCTTCAGTGCTCTAGTCAGATTCAAGTGGTGAGGGTTGCAAAACTGTCTCTAGAGAAGGAAATAATTCTCTAGAGGTTCGTACCTTCCTCCTCCTTTTACTTTCACTCAATCCTTCAAGAAGAGGTTCCAAATTTTTCTTGCTTCTAGTTTGAATTGTATCTTGCATACACAAGAAAACAAAACCCTAGAAAGCACTTTTTTAGAACAAAACAAAACAAACAAAAAACAAAAATCAAGTCAAAGTTAATAAATAATCACACAAATAGAATGGTAAGACCAAGTATCGTTTCCCTAGAGACTCATTGGCCTAGACAGTCATGTGGTTTGTTGATTATTTAAGACTTGAGACCAAAATTTAGGTTTAAAATGCAAGACAGAAAATAAACATGAATGCAAGTTGTGATCAATTGATCAAAAGAATATGCAGGTGAATGGTTGATAATAATATGGAATGATGTTGTTGTTGGGGTTTCCGACTTATCTTATCCACTCTCATGTATTTACGAATTCAACTTCTTCATTAATGTTAATGCCACTTTCTAATTTACGCTAAACCCGATGCCTCGATAAAGAAAGCCTACTCCTAATTACTAGTTTACAATGTCTTGTCTCCCTAGAAATTAATTATGCATTACATTCCACATAGAAGCTTAAAGGCAACCGGTCCTCCTATCCCCATGTCTAGGTAATATTGCTCCCGGAAGAATTTACCCAAGTCTAGATTTCCCCGTATGTGTCCATATCGACAAAATCAATGATCATGCAATTGAATGAGTTAAACAAAGCATGCATAGAGTGTAGAGGAAAACCCTTAACAATTAATGAAGTAAAGCATATATAATCATAATCAATTCAATACATGAGAGTTTCAAAGGATTACATCGTTTCCCCAACCACAATGGAGGTTTAGTTCACCATAGACATGGTGAAACTAGATAAAAATAATGAAAAGAATGAAAGATAGAACCCTAAAAGTTGTAGATTGGAGATCCCGCATCTAAAATCCACCTCTGAAGGGTGAAAAGAGTGTTTCTGTGCCTCTTTCTATCAAAAGATAGACCCTCTAGGTCGACTAAATCCTTATATACTTTCTAAAATAACAGAAAAATTGGCTCAGCGCTGGATTGGCGCTTAGTGCTAGGTGCGGTACTAAAAAATAACGCTCAGCGTTGACGCCCAGGCGTGTGATAGTGAACTCACTGAAGAGGTTGGCGCTCAGCGGTAAAAGTGGCGCTCAGCGGTGGCTACGACACTTGAATTTCCCCTCAGCGTTGGCGCTTAAGCGTTAGCCAGAGAATTCCACAATGAAAATGGTGCTCAGCAGCAAAGTAGCGCTCAACGCTAGCTGCGGTTCTTCTTTTGTGCACTTTTTCGGCCTCTCTTGAGTCCAACTCCTTACTTCTTCAGCTTCTTTCTTCCAATTCATGTTAAATCCTGCCAAAACAAGGAAAACCAAGCATAAAACCAATAATATTACCTTCAACTCTCTTATTCTCTCACTTAAGCAAAAGGCATGATTTCAAGCTAGTTTCTAAGTAATAAAGGGAGTTCTTAGTATCAAATTTAAGTATAAAAATAACGGTATTTCAACCGTTATCAGGAGTATGTCCCCCACTTCACCGTGAATGAGGCTCTAAATACCAATTGATAGGTATTACAGTCCTATACGAAACAACTTTGAAACAGTATATTTTTATTCCAACAATACACTAGATTTTCACCAATTAGAGAAACTGAAACAAACATACAACTTCTGGTTATTCAAGAGAACCATACTCTCCACTTCCCTAGATTCACAAAACTTCCAAAAACTAGATAAAAAACTGCTAAAAAAACTACCCATGCAGACTTTATAAAAGTCTGAAACAACAAAACTACCCCTTAGACAGTTATAATTGTTTGTCAGTTTTTATTCCTTCTAGTATTAACCTTCCCCTTGAACCTATCAATACCCCCTCCATGAAGTTTCACCTTGTCCTCAAGGTGAAAAGCAGGAAACTCTGTAATCATGGCCCAACTATTTTCAATTGATGAGAGATGTTGCCATTTAAGTAAAACTTCCAAATCCCCCGTTGGAGATGTGCGAGCATCGACCAGCTCCTCTGGATAGACCTCTAACATAAAATCTTCGGTAAATGTAGATGGAAGAGTTTGAACTGGAGTGGTTGGTTGGACAGTGCGCTTAAGGAGGGAGACGTGAAATACTGGGTGAATTATGCTGTGGGTAGGAAGGTCCAGCTTATAAGCTACAGCTCCTATGCGTTCCTGGACTATATAAGGACCGTAAAATCTGGGTCGAAGCTTCTCATTAGGTCTATTAGCCAGCAACTTCAGACAATATGGTAGCAACTTAAGATACACCCAATCACCCACTTGGAACTCCACCTCCCTCCTATGTTTATTAGCCTGAACCTTATTCTGATCCTAGGCTTTGCATAAAGTTTCCTTCAGCTCCCTCAATATCTCATCCCTTTCTTGTTGTAATTGATTCACACTTTGCACTTTTGATGGGATAGTAGAACCTGTGAGCAGCAAAAGGGGGTCACGGCCATAAAGGGCCTTAAAAAGGGACATCTTAGTAGAAATACTATAGTTAGTATTAAACCAGAATTCTACCCAAGACAACCACTAAGGCCACTTCCTAGGATGTGTACCAGTCATGCAACGTAAATAAGTCCTGATGCAGCGATTAACCACTTTTGTTTGACCATTGGATTGGGGATTATATGCAATGCTGAACTTGAGTTTTGTACCAGCCTGTTTAAACAATTCTTTCCAAAAATTTCTTAAGAAAATTGTGTCTATCGGAGACAATTGTAGAGGGAAAACCATGAAGTCTTACTATTTCTTTAATGAACAATTGAGCCACATCTGCTACTGTAAATGGGTGAAAAAGTGCCAAAAAGTGAGCATACTTCATGAGTCTATCCACCAATACGAGGATAATATTGTGTCTTTCCCTTGTACTTTAGGCAACCCCTTAATGAAATCCATAGAGATGTGTTAAGACTCCGGCAAGTGTACCGAATCATATCAAGTAATATAAATAGTAAGACCAAGTATCATTTTCCCTAGAGATTCATTGACCTAAACAGTCGTGTGATTTATTGATTATTTAAGACTTAAAAAACGAAAATCAGTGTTTATAATGCAGAAAGTAAATATGCATGCAAATGTTGATCAATTGACCAAATAATATGCAGGTGAATGATGTATGGATTAATTATGTTGTTGGGGTTTCTGACTTATCCTATCCACTGTTATGTATTTACGAATTCAACTCCTTCATTAATGTTAATGTCACTTTCTAATTTACCCTAAACTCGATGTCTCAGTGAAGAGAGCCTACTCTTAATTACTAGTTTACAATGTCTTGTCGTCCTAGCAATTAATTATGCATTACCTTCGCACAGAAACCTAAAGGCAATCGATCCTCCTATCCCTATGTCTAGGTAATATTTCTCCCGAGAGAATTTCCCCAAGTCTAGATTTCCCCGTATGTGTCCATATCGACAAAATCAAAGATCATGCAATTGAATGAGTTAAACAAAGCATGCATAGAGTGTAAAGGAAAAACCCTAACAATTAATGAAGTAAAGCTTATATCAAGAATCAATTCAATACATGAAAGTTTCAAAGGATTACATCGTTTCTCCAACAACAATGGAGGTTTAGTTCACCATAGACATGATGAAACTAGATGAAAATAATGAAAAGAATGAAAGATAGAACCCTAAAAGTTGTAGATTGGAGCTTCCGCAACCAAAATCCGCCTTCGAGGGGTGAAGAGAGTGTTTATGCGCCTCTTTTTATCCAAAGATAGACCCTCTAGGTCGACTAAATCCTTATATACTTTCTAAAAATAACAGAAAAATTGGTCCAAGCCCACAAAAATGGCGCCTAGCGGTAAAATTGTCGTTCAGCGGTAGGTGCGATACTCAGAAATAAGGCTCAGCGTTAAAGCCCAGACGTGTGGCAATGAACTCACTGAAGAGGCTGGCGCTCAGCGGTAAAAGTGTCGCTCAGCGGTGGCTGCGGCTCTTGAATTTTCCCCTCAGCGTTGGCGCTTAAGTGTCAGCTAGAGAACTCCACAGCGAGAATGGCGCTCAGCGGTAAAGTAGTGCTCAGCGGTAAAGTAGCGCTCAGTGCTAGCTGCGGTTCTTCTTTTGTGCATTTTTCCTACTTCTCTTGAGTCCAACTCCTTGCTTCTTCAACTTCTTTCATCCAATTCATGTTAAATCCTACCAAAACAAGGAAACCCAAGCATAAAACCAATAATACTACCTTCAACTCTCTTATTCTCTAACTTAAACAAAAAGCATGATTTCAAGCTAGTTTCTAAGTCATAAAGGGTGTCTTTAATATCAAAATTAAGTATAAAAATAATGGTATTTCAATCACTATCAAGATGTTAGACTAGACTTGAGTGGGAATGGGTAGAAGTTGTAATAAGCCTACTAGAGCTAGTGTTTCAGCTGTGTTCTGTTGATAAACTGCACATTGTTGGACCCACTCTTTAATATCTTTTTTCATGCCCTTCCAATAAATAACCCCAGTAATGCGTTTAAAAGTGTGGAAATATCGATTATGACCACCTATTGGGGACTCATGCATGTCTGTAAAAATGGTAGGTATGCTGGAAGACCCCCTAGGTAGCACCAATTTGCCTTTATAAAACAAACAGCCCTTGCATAGTTCATATCCCACATGAGAATTAGAATCAATCATCAAATCTTGCATCAAAGAAACCATACCTTCATCTTGTTGGGATTCCTCCTCCCATGAGTCTTATTGGGTGGGCTATAAAACTGAAATAGGCATAAAATAAGACTTGCGAGAGAGAGCGTCAGCCACTGTATTGTCTTTACCAGGGCGGAAACGAATCTCAAAGTCAAAACCAATTAGTTTGGAAGCCCATTTGAACTATTCTTCAATCAATAATCTTTTATCTGTGAGAAACTTCAGACTTCTCTAATATTTTAGAATGATAAAATGACTTCCCATGAGATAATGTTTCGATTTCCGAACAGCCTGCACCAAAGCCATGGTTCCCGCTCATAAACACACTTATTTTGTGCCCGAGATGATAAAGCTTGACTCCAAAAAGCTAAAGGTCGCCCTTCCTGTAGTAAGACAACACATAACCCTTTACCAGAAGCATATGTCTCAAGTGTAAAAGATTTGGAAAAATCTGGAACTGCTAAAACAGGTAAGTGGGCATTGACCTTCTTCAACTCCTCATAAGCTGCCCTAGCGTCCTCCGTCCAATGAAACCCATTCTTGGATAATAATTGTGTCAAAGGCTCAGCAATATTCCTACACCCTTAGGAGTCTTGGGTAAAGGCCAATTTTGCATTGCCTCAACCTTTTTAGGATCTGCTGCTACGCCCTATTGAGATATTATGTGACCCAAATATTCTAACTGTTGCTTCCCAAAAACACATTTCTTCTGGTTGAGTTGTAATGCATTCTGATGCAAAACGGTTAAAACTTTGGCCAAATTGTGAAGATGGGCATCTAACGTGGAACTATAAACCAAGATATCATCAAAAAATACCAGTACAAACTTCCTTAAAAAGGGCTGGAGAATGTTATTCATTAAATCCTAGAAGGTAGTAAGGGCATTGGTTAGACCAAATGGCATCACCAAAAATTCGTAGTGGCCTTCATGAGTGCGAAACGTTGTTTTCTCAATATCCTGGGGTCACATCCGAATTTGGTGATAGCTTGATGTAGGGATGGCCTCCTCATCAGGAAAGAGGATCAAGACTGTGAGGAACAAGAGGAAGGAATCAGAGTTGGAGCAGCTGAAGCTGCAGCTATGGAGGAAGATGATGAGATAGCATTTACTGATGGATGTTATTTGCACTAGAACAGGAATTTATATCTGTTTTTGTATTTATTTGTTTCTGTTTAGTAGTGTAGGATTGATGAACTTGGTTGGACATTATATCTGATGCAGTGGTTTGATATTGATATTTGTGCATGATGGGTATTGCTTGATGATGCTTTGATATTGATGATGTTGAGATTGCATAATATGCTGATATACAGGTGGTGGTTCACAAGCTGTGTGAGCAGATGCATTGTGATTTTGTGATTGTGATTATGAGGCTAAGTAGGGTATTTGATTGAATGATTGGAATAAGCTTATGTGAGGTTTTTGAGCTCCAGAGTTCTTATTGATATATTTGCTATCTACTGGAAGCATGAATGATTATGCCTGAATTTCTGTGATTGATTGAATTGCATGTATGTGTCATATGATCAAGGCCGTTTTTGAAAAGCCCTTTTCTAGCCAAAAATTTCGTCCCACATGAAAAAGGAACATTCTATTTTCTACCCTCTTTGAACCTAAGCCTTAAACAGAACGTGAAAACCCTTGCTTTGAAAATCTTTGCCTTGAGTTAGGTTGAGAAATATGTTTGGGGTATTGTTAAAAGTTCAAGTTTGGGGTTGTTGGGAGAATTGAAAAAGAAAAGAAAAGTTAGGCATTGAGCTTATGAGTTGAAAAGAAAATGCATGAGAAAAGATGAAAAAGATAGAAAAAGAAAAAGCATGTAAAAAAAAAGTTCAATGTGAAGAAAAGGGAAAGTGGGGAATGAGTGAGATTGGTAAAAAGAGAGTTTATGCTTGAACTATGAACGTATAGATAACTCTCTTAACTTAAGGATTTTGTGATCTAGAAAAACCAATTTTCCTTGTTAGCCCAACCACATTATAAGTCCTGAAAAGTTCTTGTGATGACATGTGTGTGTGATGATATTTGATTGTGGTAAATGAAAGACAATTTTGTTTTATGTGACATGTGGATAGTAGAAGGAAGGTGTGACCTCTTGAAACACCTGTGTGATTGAGTGAAACACTTTATCTGGTGAGGAATGATTCCATGAATTCGTGATTACATCTATGCTTAGCTAACCGATCATTCATGAGAATAACATCTGTTGGATATTATGTGATTGTGTGAACACCATGACGAGTTAATTGCATTCATGTTTATTTTTCCGTACTTTATATCCAAAAATCCCAAAATATTGTTTTTATAGTCTTGATTGGTTATGCAAAAGCACAACAATTTAGTGCCATGAGTCCTTTGGGAGAACGATACTGGTCTTATCATTTATTATTACTTGATACGATCTTGTACACTTGACAGGGGTTTAACATTAAGTAATCACACAACTGTTTAGTGTCGTGAGTCTTCTGGGATACGATACTTGGTCTTACCATTTTATATTACTTGATACGATTCGGTACACTTGCCGACATCTTAACAGCGCCACAATCAATCAAAACCACCACCTTTTCATGGCCAAGGGTTCCCCACAACTTCCAAGACCTCTTGGTAGTTAGTCCAGCCATAATGCATTGGGATAATTGTAAATTGGGGCCATCTGTTTCTGGCAGTGTTGTTGGTACAGTTGGAGATTCCAACCCATCTCCCCAATTTGGTATTTGTTTTTCAGAGATAAGCAGCATGTGAAACTGTTTATTCCAGAAGATGTGACTGGGGCAAAATTTCTCATCACAACGGAAACATAAACCTTTACACAACTTGTCCTGAAGCTCTTCCTAAGTAAGCTTCTTATATGGGGGTCCTCTCCACTGAGAAACTATAGCAAAAGTAGTGATAGGAGAAACAAAAGCACTACTTTCTCCAACACTAGGAACAAAATTTGGAAAAATCCCTAAACTACCCCCTATCTTAGAATAAGTTCCAGAACTTCCCCCATCCTTAGAATAAGTCCTAGTGGAAGGAAATGGGCGAAACGAAGGAATGGAACGAGTGTCCGATAAATATCCTCCTTTTTTAGCAGTTTTTTATCTAATTTTTGGAAGTTTTGTGAATTTAGGGAAGTGGAGAGTCTGGTTCTCTCAAATAACCAGGAGTTGTATGTTTGTTTCAGTTTCTCTATTTGGTGGAAATCTAGCGTATTGTTGGAATAAAAATATATTGTTTCAAGATTTTTTCGTATAGGACTGTAATACCTATCAATTGGTTTTCAGAGCCTCATTCCTGGTGAAGTGGGGGCATACTACAGGTTATGGTCAACACAAGAATGGAGGCAAGATCGTCCACGAACAAGCAAACGAGAACAATCGTCGCTTCCAACGGTTAGAAAAGATGTTTCAAGGTCTAACAAGGGTGGTTGAACGCTTGGCATCCTCTACTAAGCATCAAGAGGCCTAAGATTTTGTTGCCATGGATGGGCGTAAGGATAATGAGGGTAATGAAGGAGGAAGATCTATTGGGATTTCTGCAACATGGAGAAGTTGGACATTCCTGTGTTTGCAGGGGACGAGGCTTATGGGTGGACCAATAGATTTCCGATTGAAAGGGGTTAGTGAGGAGGAGCGAATGAAGGTTGTTATGGTGGCATTGGAGGGGAAAGCTTTGAATTGGTTGCAATGGTGGAAAACCTGCCATCCACATCCAACATGGGAACCTTCAAAGATGCGGTGGTTAGAAGATTTTAGTCAACAATGTTGCAGAACCCATTTGAAGTTTTGCTTGGCTTGCGTCAAACTAGACCTATAGGGGAATATATTGAGCAGTTTGAACAATATGTAGGGTTCATGAAAGGAATGCAACAAGATTACTTGGTGGGCATATTCTTGAATGGGATGAAGGAAGACATAAAGACACAAGCTTAGAAAGAAGAGTAATCATGAGAGCATTTGGAGCTGAATTAATCCTCACTTATCCAACCAAAGGAATGGAAGGAGCAGTAAAGAAGGCGTATGAATCAAGATCAACATGCAAGACATTCGATATAATCATCAATCTGGTGATGGATCATGATGATGTTTTCTAGTGACTTCGTTTAGGTCATCAACATTAGTCCATGTGTTTTCAATTGGCCTAGTTGTTTTCGATCATACTAGACTTTTTAGTCAATCTTGCAATATTCTTCAAACATTATGTATTTTTATTATATTTATATTGTAATGGTCAATGAATGTACTTTATCTTAAATCATCAATAAAATTAATTTTGATTAATTTTTTTGTAGTTTACAATTTTATATATTTTATATATCTCTTATTATAAAGAATAAATTTCATTAAATTAAGAAATTATGAATGTAGATGGATAATTATAAATGAAGGAGGTTTAAAACCTCCACAAAATAATAGTCAATAATAGAGGACCTTTTTACTTTCCACACAAAAAAAATGTCCGCAATATGAATGTGATACTAGGAGTCACGAAAACAAGGTGACACTGTGTCCATTCGAAAAAACATTTTCCATAATTCACTACAACACAAAGAAATCTATCATCATAAATTTTGATAAAATGTTGACATCATTTCACATCGATCTCTAAAGTACATAAAATGAAAGTAGTAACTCATAACCACAAACAAGTATGCATAGACTTCAATGTACAAATTAACAAATTATGAAAAATAACTTTTCTAAATTGTCCAACTCGAAAATTCAAGATTTAGTACAAATTATATAATTTTAATCATTTCACTAACAATTTAAATAACTAACAAAACATAATATAAACTAAAAATAATTTCACTATATTTTCTATGAATTTTTACACCTAAACTATATGCATATAAAACCTAGTTTAACAAAATCTAAACCTAAAATCATAAAACTCATATTTAAGACAAACTAGAGGGACATTCATACATATTTATGCCCAAGTTCCCTACAAATAGTGTCATAAACTAGTGAGAAGTATAGTAAACTAACCTCAATTCAGAAAAATAATAAGAGAAAAAGATATTTCTCAACGAACTGCACACAAGAAATGCCAAAAACGTAAGTTTTAGTAACCAATGGAAATCCTAACATGAAAAAAAAAACCATAATAGAAGTTGAGAGAGCTTCACACAGGTAGAAAAATGAGTAAGAAATGGACATTACATGTCTTTTTTTAAACATATTTCTATTTGACTTGTAAAGACCATACGTAAAAGAGAATTTTTACATATGACCCTTGTAGATTAGACGTAAATTTACAAGTCAAACATAAATTTGTGTTTGACATATAAGAAGAAATTTGTACATCTCTTGTTGAAGTTTGGAGTCAAGGTGAAAAATTATGATATATTAACTCTTAAGATTATTATCTATGACGAAAAGCACAGAAGATCATTTAATAGAGAACATTATCTAATCATGTTTAGTCTAATTAGACCATTTACCACATATATCAAATGATGTTTAGACTTAACTATCTTAATAGTGTTCTATATTAGGTTGCATTTATAGAAACCCCTTTTACTCTTTCGAGTACACTACATGCTGTATATATTGTATCATTGAGATATTGGATATTATAATACAATTACTTTCATTCATTCTTATTATTGTGTTTTTTGTGAACCATACCCCCACATGTTTCTTATTATCTATCCTGTTATTAGATCATATCTCCAATAAACTTATATTATCTCCTGTGTCTAGATGTGTGTGAAGTGTGTAGATCACTATTTTAGACATGTATGAAAACATTTTCCGATACTACTATCGAATTTCATTTATTACTTAGCACTATTACATACCTTCACCCCGAAGATTCTTCATAAAATAAATGACATAAAGTTACCTTGCATCTACCATGCAACAACAAACATACATGTTAATTATACATACAATAATAGCCGTTTCTTAAATATCCAGCCAGGTTGAACACCACACCAGTACAAACTGTCGTATTTAACATTGACTTATTTGAACATAACGTACAGACGGAGAGCCCGATTGTCTAGATTTTCAATCCTTTCAAAGTTTGGCCATTAGCCCATTTTGAATAGGCTTGGCAGGCAAGCCATTGTTCTCCTTATCATCCAAATCACCTGGGTTTGGTGGAACATCTATTGCTGGCGAGCAATTGAAAAAACCATGCGGCTGCATCATAAAATGCACGTACGATCACAAAACTAGTATCACTTGTGATTTCATGTAAAAATGTGTTTCGACATTTGGTGGAACAAAGAAGTGCTACCAACATTCTTTCTAATGACATTTTTCTGTTGGTTAAAATTTATTAAAAAGTATAGTACAAGGAGAGACTCGTTGAATGAAAAATGAGACCCATTTTTAATGAATTTAACCAATAATAGAGAGGTATCGTTGCTTATATTTTTCTATTCTTGTATATTTCAGTGAAAAGTGTTTCATTTCAGGATGAATCTCATTTAAAATTCACGAAGGATGAATAGCATACCATAAGCATGAAACCAATGCGTTCCACGGGCATAACAGGCCAGTCTTCCAATCGAGGAATGTGTGTCACTCCAAATACGTACCTGAAACATTTCGCCAAATAAGTTGACATGCGCAAAAAATAAATAACCATGATATCAGAGCTTCAAGTATAGGACAACAATTATCAGTCATTCGTGGCACCTCAGCTACTAATTATAAGCACTGCTGCCTATTCAAGTTTGCAATGGAAAAGGGTATTGGAGGAGTAGCATCATAGCAAGTATAATACAACAGTACACACTATATTTTTTACCATAGTCATATCAAACTAACACATTAAAGTCAAACGAATAAATTTTTTTGTCAATTTAGAAATGTTTTGATTTTGGTTAGTATTCTGAGTACAATTTCATCTTGGTAAAAAAAATTGAAATATAGTCAACCAAACTAACCCCAAATTGATAAAATTTGTAAATTTTAATATTAAACTGTGCAAGTAGCAGTTATCATCTAGCTAGAAGAATGGTGAACTAACCAAAGAACTATATCAGCTTCCTCCAGTGATCGGTTTTGCTTAACCCAAGTAGCCAAACCCTCTCCAACGCGAGGATTTTGATTAGGGAACTCTCCGCCAGGATGCATTTCATCGCGTGCATAAGGAGTAACCCAAAGGTTGTGTTTCAAGAAAGCTGCTCTTCTCAAAAACTTGGCCTCTGAGCCAGCTAAAGGTAAACAATTTGAGCCAGGTACTAGCTTGTAACCAGTTAGATGCCCAGTTCGGTTTACAGTCCTTGTGTTCCTAACCTAAAATGTGGACTATTGCGTAAGATATAGAGCTTGTTCAAACTAGCAAATAATCCGAACATTTTGAAATATAACTACTGCCACAGTGAATATGCTTGTAGGAAATATATGCCCTAGGAAATTTGGAATACAGAAAAAGTAGGGAGAAAAAAAACTGACAAGATAGATAACAAGTTGTACAATTTATAGTTTCTCAATACGGGGGCCACGATACTAATAGCAGGGCAATCTTAAATCAATGATGACCTGAATCATGCAATCTCTCTCTCGCTCTCTCATACATACACACAATAACTATAACATAATATTTTCAATTGATGTGAATAAATTTAACATATATGTAGGCATAAATAGTACTGTGAAATATCCTTCACAACTTACAGAGCAGAAGCAGCTTAAAACAGCAGCCAGATTTGAAAATTTTAGATTGTCCCTGCTACAACATCTAAAGTGGACAGTGACAGCAGAAATATTCACCCAGGGAAAAATTTAATATCCGAATATTTTTTTCCTGGAGGAGGGGGGTTTAAAAAAAAGAAACAACTTACAATCCAGTGACGAGCGGATAAAGGATCACAGTCACGCATTGCTTCCAATTCTGATTTAAGCAGTTTTTCCTCAGCATAAAATGCATTGTTATGAATATTATTTTCTCCTGGCTCTTCAACTTTGACATTCATCTCAACAACCTAGGCAGTGGGGTAGATATAAGCTTATACTTAATGAAATCTAGCTTTATGATGGAAGAGAAAAAACATAAATATCAGCAAGGAACTGTAGAATGAACTACTGAGTCATAAAATCAGGACTTCAACATGAAATATCACAGATAAAATAACAGAAACCACATAAGCCACGGCGGCAATGCTAAAAGATTTCTATTTTTTAAACGAAGGGAAGTTAGTGCAAAGGAGAAACAATGTTAAAGATTTAGATCAGTAGTTTGCAATAAAAAGGACCTAATGAAAATAGAAACTACTCAGCACTGCACTGTTCATATGTGGTATTCTTTTCATACATGAATAGTCTACACAGCTCATTGGCCTGCTATAGAAAGCGAAGACACCTGATTGTATAACATTCTATTTGATATTTTTACTATTGGGTGGGGGAAGAGAAAATTTTACATTTTGCACTAAAGACCTTTCCTACTTATAAATGAAATTGCATGCTAACCTGATTAAATGCTTCGCCAGGTTTGCAATCAACTGCCATGTCCATACGGGCAACAAAAAAATGTTGGTGGACAGGCGCATACAGTCCAGGTGCAATAGTTGTGCCATATTTTCGTGTTTCACCTGGTTGTAATGCTCCTAGGCTGAGAATTCCTGTGAGCTTTACCTCTGCTTCTATTTTTCCATCCTGCAAGAAAATAAAGAATTACAGAGACAGCAAACTAGAATGTTTGAAGCTTAGACATGTAAATCCAGCAGAAATCCATAAATAAGGAATGCAATTTGGAATGTCAGGTAAGAAAAAGACATAGATATAATATACATGCAATTTAAAACAGTAAAGGGAATATCTCTCTGCAATATAATATATTATATAACGATGAAAGTAATGCTACTGATCTAAATCCATTCTGATTTAGGGTAACATAACATGACCTTCCTCTTGAATCCCTGACAGCACTATCTATACACAAACTTACAACCTCAGATACTTGTATGTATTAAAGGAAAGTAACTATATATCAGTAGGCCTCAAAAATCATAGATGGTTCCACCGATATCATTCAACAGACTCACAGGTATATATGCAAGATAGAAATTTAACTTGCCTGATAAAAGTGCCAGAAAAATCCGTACTCATAGTTAGCCACAGTGCATATAAAAGACACTGTCAGCCTTCTAGACCTTCGAACTTCAGCCAAACCTGTTCTCCAATCTTGATGCTTCCATAAAATACCATGATCTTCCTCATGCAAGCAAACACAGTTCTCGGTAGTTTCAACACCCCCATAGAAGTTAGTGAAGTGTGCATCAAAGTATTTGATATAGCCTAAACAATCACAGCCCTGAAATGATGATATTATGCACAGCCAGTTTAATTTCATCTACATTGAGAAAGGAAGATAAAATGAAGAAAAAATTGATTGGAATATAAGCAAATGTCCTGACCTTCTTGAGAGAATGAGCATTTTTACCCAGGCCATCTTCCCCAGCATCAAAAGCATTTTTCCTATAGTGAGGATCATTAGGATCTCCATACGGGACCACCATCTCAACAAAGCTCAATCTGTGGGCCACTGGTCTTCGTCCTCGACTTCCATCAATATAGGCTACTGAATGAATAACCAACCCTTCCCTAGGAGTGAATCCAATACGAAAATTCCACTGCAAAAATGGTCCATCAGGTTTAGCAATTCTCAATATGATAATGTGGTTTTGGAAATATGCTTGAGACAGACAACCACCTTCTGCCATTCAATGAAGTGTCCATTAACACGAAAACTTGGACCTTCAGGCTGAATAATCTGTAAGGGTTTCACATCACTTCGGTCAACTCCTCCCCGGGTTTCACCAGAAGTATAATTTCTTAGTGGATCAGCAGGTGGAAGGGGAACAAGTTTACGGTCTTCAAATTCAAGAACAACCATATTTTGCATGTCAACAAGTACATGAATTCCCTCAACTGGACGGGCATAGCCATTCTCCATGGGGCAGTCGCTTTCAGTTCTACAAAAGATTAGTGGTTTAGCAAGTCTTCGGCTAGGAGCATCAGCTTCGCTGTGGTATCCAGCACACCTAAAAGTTTCAACAGCACAAGAATTAGACAGAACTAGATATAGCTTAAATAAACTATCATAATAGTCTATCAAATCATCATAAAGCAGTCACTAACCAGGGATCCACCATTACGAGATCCATATCCTCAATGCCTCTCTTCTTCATTGCTTCACGAAATGGCGGAAAGTCCTTCACAACAGCTTCACACTCAGCATACTCCACAGCATCCTATGGGGCAGAGAGAACAACATAAACAATCTTTTATTTGAAAATAATTGAAAGTTACAACTTGAATCTCAATGTAACAGTTGCAGCAATTATCATAATTTGGTATATATGATTTTTATTGACGAGTTAGGAAAATTGGAAAAGAAGTTATAACTTCCACATAGAAAAATTGGAAAAGAAAAGGTAAATAGTTTAATAATTAATTAGCATGGGCATAAGGAGGACTCTAAAAAACTAATAAGCATCACCATTTTAAGGAAGAACAAAATTTGGAGTAAGTTTGTATTCACCATTGGAGGCTGAACATCTGGAACAACTGTAGATGAAACAACTTTGCCCCTATGGTGTCCACCTCGAGTTGCTGCATGAACTTCTCTAAGCTCAACAATCCATATGCTTGTCTCATTTGACTTTTTATTGTAAACAACTAGTCTTGCTTTCCTTGGAGGAAGTTTAGTTGGAATCACAGGTCCACCTTTGGTCCTGGGGAGCAGTGATGGTTGGAAAGGAGGGAAGAAATATGCATCTGCTAATGCAACAACTTGCTTTTCTGGTTCTACCAGGTCTACTTCAATAAAGCGCATGCCATCCCTCACCTAACGAGATAATCAAATAACTTCATCAACATGCAGAGACAGTAGCATAGAGTGGTTATAGCTTTATGGCAAGCACAGTTGTTCAATTGCTCGG
Organism: Vigna reflexopilosa; assembly: GCA_027742785.1. Taxonomy (NCBI): domain Eukaryota; kingdom Viridiplantae; phylum Streptophyta; class Magnoliopsida; order Fabales; family Fabaceae; genus Vigna; species Vigna reflexopilosa. The sequence continues at coordinate 35,259,761 of CM050911.1, read as the reverse complement.
TAGTAAACCACGCAAAATGTATACCAAGGAGGGAAGAAGTTATGTACCTCAGGTGTTGTCCCAGCTGCTCGAACGGTTGCTACAGCTACTGATATTTCAGCAGCAGATAGTGGATCCAAAGGATGGCTGGTTTGAGCTCTCACCATGACTGTGATACCTACGTCAAAAAGAACAGTTCTTCAACTTTGGACATAAGAAGAAATTTCATCGGAGATGAGGAGATAAACTAGGGAGACGACAAAGAAAAACACAAAAGACCAAGAGCAACAAAAATGGAAAAGCTGAGCATAAGACCCAATACATAAGGCTCCTAATCTCCCTGAAAATCTGAGAGAGCAATAAAGTCGATACATCCATGAGCAATGCACCACAGAGAAGCTAAAAGCGTAACTCTATCCTTATTGGAATTGGAGGAATTTAAGAAGGGACAAAACTTAGATGTAATTTCTTAAGTACTTTTAGTACTATGGAATCAAAATTAGAGATCTCACTTCAATAACTTATTTAATGCAAACTTTTATTAAGCAGGTAAGCGAAATGAACTATTTCTGATAGAAGAATAGAACCTTAAACAACTAAGAACAATATCTAAATTTTGACCTTAGAAAACACATATTAAAGATAGGACTTAGGCTAGGAGTATTCCTCACTAACGAGGCACATTAAGGACTGCATAAACTACAGATGGCCTCAGAAGAACTCGTCCATCACTTTCCAAATTAAGAATACATTTTGATATTTAGAGAGGAAAAAGATAAGGTTCTCTTTCTTTATACAATTAAAAGAAACATGACACTTCATTCAAGTTTTCATGCATGACAAGTTGAAACTTCCAACAATTCTTCCACCGAGAACGAAATTGATGCAAAAAGAAAAAGGAGAAAACAGGAAGAACTAGTACAAGAGAAGGCGCAGTGTTTACCATGTGCGTAAGTGAAAGCAGTAAGAAAGGACTATGCATGTTATTCTGTTTCGAAAAGGAGAGTATAAGGAGAAAATGACAGTAAAAATGAAATGAAATTTTGAATCCGATAATTAGAACAGAGGAAGAAAAACGAACTCAATATAATACTACCGAGAAAGAGAACATGATCAATCATGCATATGCGAGCAAGAAAAGGAGCGAGTAAAGTGTACTTTAAAACTTGTAGTCAAAGAAATAAATTGACCCAAAATGAAGACCACTTTGACAACACTAGTCTATTCGTATCATGCTATCAGCAGTCAAGGAGACGAGATCAAGTAAAAAATAATAATAATATCAAGTTCTAAACAAATAAAAGCCTGAAAAAAACGAAATTGAATTAAAAAAAAAAAAAAAAGACCTTTGGCAGAAGCGGTTTTGGGAGGAGAATCGATGGCGGGAATGAAGGTGGCAACGGAGGGCCGTTGTTGTTGCTGTTGTGATGGTTGTTGTTGTTGTTGTGGTTGTTGTTGTGATTGGAGCGACGCAGAAGAAGACGATTTGTTCGTTCCGGTGGCGCAACATGGCGTCGTTTTTTCCTGAGCTGTGGCCATTGGAGAGGGTTAGCGAGCTCAGCGTAGTAAATTCCAGTGTAATATTCCACTGACATACAGCAATAATGCCAGTTGTTTCGAGTGTATGCCACCGCCGCCACCACCACTAGCACCCACTACCCACTGAAGAACTGAATGACTCACTTGACGCTGTAAATGGGATGACAGGAGGAAGGTACTTTAAAGAAGAAGAAAGGAGCTTTTTTTGTTTTTAATTAGGGATGCAAAATTCTGGTTTTGGAAGGGGAAAGCGATGGGATTAGTGGAGTTTGGTGAATGGAATTTGGTTAAATAAAATAATGATTAGTGGTTGATGTGAGTGTGTGGATGGATGAGGGAAGGAGGGAAGGTAGGTGGAGGTGGGGAAGAGAAGACGTCAGCTCAGAGAAAGCGACAAGGTTGCCAAATAAGCAGATCAGACATCATTGACAGTGATGCAACACACACTCCCACGGAACATGCAACTCATTCCTATCTTTCCTTTTACCCTTTTCTTTGCCCTGTCATTCCACTTATACGTGGAGTAAATTATCACTCAATTATTCAAATTAAGGTTCTTTTCATTCTGCTCTTCCAAGTTGCCAAACGATGTGGCAATTCCCTGTGCCACAAAGGAAAGTATGCGTTTTAGTGCTCCTAACTTTTTGTGATTGCGTCTGCTTCAAAGGAACTCACGCCTTTTATTGCTTCCAGCTTTACTCTTCCTATTACCTTTTTCTAATTACAATTTTTAATATAATTATGTCATTGAAAAAACAGTCATTCAACCTTTTGGAGGTTGTTTTTCATATAATCATTTGCTTTAACTTCGTTTATTTGAGAGCTTTTTTAATTGGGATGGAAAAAGGTCCCCACACCTTTTTCTATTTATCCCATCTTACAAAATCTCTGTTATATTATTTGTAACATAATATCTATTAATTTTTATTCTATTTATAAATATTTACAAATATCTTTTATTGTTAATTGCAAACTACTACTATAATCTAACTCACTTGATCATTAAGGAATTATGTAGTGATGGGTTTAAGAATAAAAAGTTGAAATATATCTAACTAGAATAAATACATACTTATTTATGTGAAATTGGTTTGAGGATCAGTCTACCTTCCTTGTTATGTTCTCTTTTGATCTTCAATCTTTTCCGAGATTGCAATCCACTCTGATGGGTTGTTGACTTGTCGAAGACACTCCGACGTTCAAGTCAGATATGTTTCATAAAGAGGTCTATATTATATGTGGATAGAAAAGGATGTCTTTATCTGGACATCAATTCTATATTTATAGGACTTGTGACAGTCAAGCCCTTAATTAACCATTAATGCAGTATATTTTTAGGCAATCAAATTCAGTAATAAATTATTAATATCATATATTTGTAAAACGTAAGGCAATCTAACACATTAATACCTACTAACTCCGATCAGTATATTTCATATAGTACACAACCACCCCAAACCCAAGCAAACTCTTTATTGAAAGAGGTGTGTAGGGATTATTATGAGTTTAAAAGAGGTCACTTAAGTTGTATTTAAGGAGTCTATTTAAGTCTTCATTCCTTTCTGCACCGAGCGGTGGATCTAGGATTTCGTCATTGAAACTCCTTTAGCCCTGGGTAGATTCATTTTATAGAATCATTGAGGAGCTTTCCGTCCATTCATGGTCGAGGTAGATTCGTTTTATAGAATCACCGAGGAGTTTTCCATTCGTCCTTGGTCGAGGTAGATTCATTTTATAGAATCACCGAGGAGCTTTCCGTCCGTTCATGGTCGAGGTAAATTCGTTTTATAGAATAACCAAGGAGCTTTTCGTTCGTCCTTAGTCGAGGTAGATTCATTTTGTAAAATAACTGAGGAGCTTCGTTTTATAAAATCACTGAACATCTTGTTGAGGTAGATTCGTTTTATAAAATCACCGAATAGATTCGTCGAGTGGTTTGTGCGCAAGATCATGTCATCGACAAGAGAAAATAGCAATTCTGATTCGAATGGTCAGAAAAATGTAGCCAATCAAATTAATATCAAAATAGTTTAGGTTATGAAGCCGGATGGACAGGCAGGCGAGACCGTTCGGTCTTTGGTTCTCGGTTGAACATTTTGAGGCCAAAAATGATGAATTCGTATTAGGATGTGTCAAGGATGAACTGTATGTGCTTACTACCTTGTGACCAGCAAAATAGATGAGGACATTGACTATGACAATATAAATAGGCTCCGCTCGGGATACGCTCAACGAGGGTAGAGGTGCCAAGTTGATGCTCGCACAAGAGCAAAGCCATTGAAAACGTAGGTGGTCCAATTGACCGAGCGAGAAAGGACTGAACCTTCCTGGCGAGACATTTTTCCTCACAAAAATATGAGTTAACCAAAATAAAGTAAACGCTTGAATATATTATAATTTATAAATTAATGAAAAGCCATTGGAACCTGATAAGGTTGAACGTAGGACTGAACCTTCCTGTGCAGGATATATTTACTCAACAAAATATGAGTTAAACAAAATAAATTAAACGCTTGAATATATTACAATTTATAAATTATAACAAAAAGTCATTGGAACCTAATAAGGTCGAATGTAGGACTGAACCTTCTTGTGTAGGACAATTTTTACTCACAAAAATATGAGTTAAACAAAATAAAGTAAACGCTTCAATATATTATAATTTATAAATTATAATGAAAAGTCATTGGAACCTGATAATGTTGAGCGTAGGATTGAACCTTCTTATGTAGGATATTTTTACTCACAAAAATATTTGTTAACCAAAATAAAGTAAATGCTTCAATATTTTATAATTTATAAATTATAATAAAAAGTCATTGGAACCTAACAACGTTGAACATAGGATTGAACCTTCCTATGGAAGATATTTTGACTCACAAAAATATGAGTCAAACAAAACAAAGTAAACACTTCAATATTTTATAATTTATAAATTATAATAAAAAGTATTGAAACCTGCAAGGTTGAACATAGGACTAAACCTTCATGTGCAAGATGTTTTTACTCATAAAAATATGAGTTAAACAAAATCAAGTAAACGCTTCAATATATTGTAATTTATAAATTATAATGAAAAGTTATTGGAACCTCATAAGGTTGAACGTAGGACTTAACCTTCTTGTGAACAGGATATTTTTACTCAAAAAAATATGAGTTAAACAAAATAAAGTAAAAGCTTCAATATTTTATAATTTATAAATTATAATAAAAAGTCATTGGAACCTAATAAGGTTAAACATAGGACTGAACCTTCCTGTGAATAAGATATTTTTAATCACAGAAATATGAGTTAAACAAAATAAAGTAAACGCTTGAATATATTATAATTTATAAATTATAATGAAAAGTCATTGGAACTTGATAAGGTTGAACATAGGACTGAACCTTCTTGTGCAGAACATTTTTACTCACAAAAATATGAGTTAAACAAATTGAAGTAAATGCTTCAATATATTATAATTTGTAAATTATAATAAAAAGTCATTGGAACCTGATAAGGTTGTACGTAGGACTGAACCTTCCTATGCAAGATATTTTTACTCAGAAAAATATGAGTTAAAGAAATTAAAGTAAACGTTTCAATATTTTATAATTAATAAATTATAATAAAAAGTATTGGAAACTGACAAGGTTGAACGTAGGTCTGAACCTTCTTGTGCAAGATATTTTTACTCACAAAAATATGAGTTAAACAAAATAAAGTAAACGCTTCAATATATTAATAAATTATAATGAAAAGTCATTGAAACCTAACAAGGTTGACCGTAAGTTTGAACATTCCTGAAAATTCTCAAAACGAAAGACATGCCTTTAAAAATTATTATGAAATTTTTTGCTCTTGTTGCAAAACCTGGTATTGATCTAAAGTAGCGATGTCGAGACCGAGCGCACGTTTGGGTCCTCGTGGTTTCATTGGGATGTCGCTCGGTGCCACGGTGGATGCCAAAATGTTTCAATTGAATTGGTTTGAGGGTCGGTCGTCCTTCCTTGCTCTACTCTCTTTTGGTCACCCAATCCTCTCGAAGCACGCAATCCACTTTGATGGGTTGTTTACTTTATTTTGGTTGACTCATATTTTTGTGAGTAAAAATATCTCGCTAAGAAGGTTTAGTCCTTTCCAGTTCGGTTAGTGGGACCACCTATGTTTTCAATGGCTTGGCTCTCGTGCCAGCATCAACTTGACACCTCTACCCTCGTTCAGCATATCCCGCGCTGTGCCTATTTAAATTATCATAGTCAAGGTCCTCATCTATTTTGCATGTCACAAGGCAGTAAACACATACAGTTCATTCGTGACACATCCTAATACGAATTTCTCATTTTTGGCCTCCAAACGTTCAACCGAGGACCGAAGACCGAATGGTCTCGCCTGCCCGGACATCCGGCTTCATAACCTAAAATATTTTGATATTAATTTGATTGGCTACATTTTTCTGATGATTCGAATTGGAATTGTTATTTTCTCTTACCGATGACAGGACCTTATGCACAAAACCACTCGACGAATTTACTCGGTTATGAAACGAATCTACCTCGACAAGTCGTTCAGTGATTCTATAAAATGAATCTCCTCGGTGATTCTATAAAATGAATCTAACTCGACCAAGGACGAAGGAAAAGTTCATCGGTGATTCTATAAAACGAATCTACCTCGACTATGAACGGACGGAAAACTCCCTGGTGATTCTATAAAATGAATTTACCCCAACCAAGGATGAACGGAAAGCTCCTCGCTGATTCCATAAAACGAATCTACCTTGACCACGAACGGACGAAAAGCTCCTCGGTGATTCTATTGTTGGGAAACAGGTAGGCTTCGGTTTTACACCAAGATGGGGGGTGAATTGGTGTTGTTTCAAAAACAAAATCTTTTCGCAATCTTTAATCAAAAGTATAAAGCTTTTTTATCTTTCTTGAAATGGAAGTAATGAAAATTTCTATGCAGCGGAAAAACGTAGTTGACTGCGTAACAGATATAGTCGACTGAAATAAAGAGTGCAGGGATAGAGAAAAGCAAACACTGGTTTTTATACTGGTTCGGCCAACAATACCTACATCCAGTGTCCTTCCAACGCAGGAAGCAAATGCACTATATAGGTTGCGGTTTTTACAACAAGGAATTTATAGAAGACCTCACGTCAAAAATATAAATCTCCTCTCTAACCCAAAACCAAAATATAGCTGATATAACCCAAACCAGACTTGCAGCAACAATCCCCTCTTCTGCAATCTGAACCCACGTCAAATAATCCTCAATGTGTAACCCCTATATCACAACAGGTCAATTCCAACACTCTTCACAGGATGCCAAGCCTTCAATGATCAATCAAGAAGCACCTTATTTGTGCAGTTTCTGATCATACAGTCAGTGCATAAGCCTTCTCCCTTTGAATCTCTCTCAAGATAGATCACCACCGTCTTCTTGGCGAATTCTTGGAGCTGTTAAGATAGAGAATTCAATCTGAAACAAGAAATGAAAATGTTAGATCACCAAAGTCTCTGAACAAATCGTGTTCAGCCAATTTATAGATTTATGTAAGTCAGATTGTTTCTCAGTCGAATAAACTACTAATTCAGTCGACTGCATTATTATAGATATAACAGACAGTCAACATAGTAGCTCTCAGTCAACGAAAATCAACACACATTTAATACAGTTGACTAGGTCATCAATGCTTAACTAACTTTTAAAAATATAGCCGTTGGAGCGTGTAAGCATAACAGAATTCCAAAGCAGATCAATAATACAGTCGAATGTACTCTGGACATAGTCGACTGACACATGGAAAAACATTTTGAAATTCTTTTCAATTCAAAACATCATAAGCACTAATTCTCAAAATCTGTACAAAGGTTTTAGAATAGTCGAATCTATTACAGATGTATTCGACTGGACTAGAACTTTGTCACACAATTATAATTTTATAAAAGTGCTTGTGATTTTTCCCTTTCCAGAATGTGTAGTAAAATATTTTTTGATACAGCAGTTCATATTGCACATAATCATATAAGCATGTTCCACAAATATATCACACAATTAACATAAGAACATACACCATAGTACATCAAAACATGTTCAACAGATATAACAATCAGTTCAGAATAAGAACATGTAACACAACAACATGTGTACTATTATTAAGCATAGTGTTGTCATCATCAAAAACTAGATTGATCTAGAGTTTGTGTTGTCAACAATCTCAACATCTATAAAATGAATATACCTCGACTAAGGATGAACGGAAAGCTCCTCAGTGATTCTATAAAATGAATCTACCTCGACCATGAATGGACGGAAAGCTCATCTGTGATTCTATAAAATGAATCCACCTCGACCAAGGACAAACGAAAATTTCATCGGTGATTCTATAAAACGAATTGACCTCGACTATGAACGGACGAAAAGCTCCCTGGTGATTCTATAAAATGAATCTACCTCGACCAAGGATGAACGGAAAGCTCCTCGGTGATTCCATAAAACGAATCTACCTTGACCACGAACGGACGAAAAGCTCCTCGGTGATTCAATAAAATGAATATACCTCGACTAAGGATGAACGGAAAGCTCCTCAGTGATTCTATAAAACGAATCTACCTCGACCATGAATGGACAAAAAGCTCATCAGTGATTCTATAAAATGAATCTACCTCAACCAAGGACGAAGGTAAATCTCCTCGATGATTCTATAAAATGAATCTACCTCGACCAAGGATGAACAGAAAGTTCCTCGGTGGTTCTATAAAACGAATATACCTCGACCACAAACAGATGGAAAACTCCTCGATGATTCTATAAAAATGAATCTACCTCGATCCAGGGCTGAAGGATTTTCAACAGCAAAATCCTAGAATCCATCGCTCGGTGCAGAAAGGAATGAAGACTTAAATAGACTCCTTAAATACAATGTAAGTGACCTCTCTTAAACTCATAATAATCCATGTGCACCTCTTTCAATAAAGAGCTTGCTTGGGCTTGGGGGGCTTAAAAATGTTTCGGTGGAATTGGTCTGAGGATCTGTCGTCCTTCCTTGGTATGCTCTTTTTCGATCGTCCAATCTTCTCCGAGAATGCAATCCACTCTGATGGGTGGTTGACCTGCAGAAGACATTCTGACGCTTAAGTCAGATATGTTTCATAAAGAGGTCACTATTTTATTAGTATAGAAAACGATTAAAAAAGGATTGTTTTACCTTAACATCAATTGTATATTTATAGGGCTTCTGGCAGTCAAACACATTGATTAACCATTAATGCAGTATATGTTTAGACAATCAAACCCAATAATCAATAAGTAATATCATATATTTGTAAAGCGTAAGGAAATATGATCCATTAATACCTGCTAACTCCGATCAGTATATTTTATATAGTACAACTAATATAGTTAATAATGAAGCAAATTCTAATACAAGTAAATATCATTTAAAGGAATAAATGATAATGTGAAGTCAAAATTTTAGGGATATGGTCCTTAATTTTAGTATAAGTATTATGAGCCCAATTAAGAAGCTTAGCTATGAAAAAGACTTGTGAAACCTTAGAAAAAAAACAAAAAAAAAATCTCCAACATGGTAAGTAATCATCTTGGATGGCTATAACAATTTAGTAAGAAATCATGCTTAAAATAAATATTAAAAAAGAAAACTAGGTGGATTATTTTGTAATGATAAAAAAAATTATACATGTGAATATTTGAGGATAAAATCCATATATAATGATATCGAATAAATATTTTTAATGAATATCTACAACTAATACATTTGTTGATGGATCGAAGAAAAATATCATAATATTTAACCCATACATACCATTATTTGTTAATGATTGTTAAGAGGTTTTACTCGAGTGTTTTTTTAATCAAATAAATATTAAGTATTAAAGAATTGTTTAGAAGTTAATTTTATATATTTTTATTTTCTTAATTTGACTTATGAAATTGAAATTATTTTTAATAAAAATAATTTTTTAAAACTTATATTTTGGTGGATTACAATGAAAAAAATATTAAAATGATTATGAGAATAGAAATGGATTTTGTCTTCCTTCTTATGGCTAGATTTGCGTTTCCTGAACATGGCTTTTTTGTTCTTACAAAATCTATGTTATGGAGAGGTAAGCAATATGAGGATCTCATAAAGGTTTTCTACTTAAACCTCAAACTCCTCATTACAATAATCTAACACATTGAGGTATTGAAAAAGAATATCAGTAAGGTATAAAAACTAATAAATATATAGTTTAAACCAATAATTTGTAGAATTTAGGAAATGAAAGTATTTTTTTATTAATTCATTTAAGTATGCAGGAAGAAATATTTACACTAGTAGAAAAACGTTGTTTAACGTCAGTTCATAGACGTCTGTTAGAGTTCCACCGACGTCATATGATGACCGGTGGCATTACCGTAAATAAGATGGTAATCTAGACGTCGGTTTCAAGGTAATACGACGTCTATTAAGCAGTACACGTCAGCTCTGCCGTAAGCCGACGTCCAATGTAATGAGGTAGGCGAGAAGACAGACTTCTCCTGCATATTTGACATCGGTTGTGATGGGGGGTCGACGTCTACTTGGGTGCAGTTAATGCTGGTCACCTGATTCTCAGGCTATTAGATGTTAAAAGCCCAAAATAACCGACGTTAAACAACATTTCTCCACTAGTGTTATCATCAAATTATGTGAACTATAAGGATAAAGAAGGTAAAGAAAGATAAAGATTAAAATTGTCATTATCACCTATTTTTCTCTCGAGCGTTCCCTACACTACAAGTGGAGGGAACAACATCCTTTTCTCTCTTCATCACACAACTAAGGAGAAAACTATCCCCTCGCCCATGTAATACTCTTTTCATACCTTCTTTTCTTCTCTATGCACAAAATATCAATAAATTCAAATAAAGTATTTAAGTTTTTATTTTATTTTACAATTAGTAAAATAATCTTGCTTCCTAGAAGAAAAGAAAGAATAATTTCAAGTTAATAATAATATAAAATATTAGTAATTATTTACTAGTGCAGAAATGGCCTTTAACGCCACGCGTATAACATTCGACCATCGAAAATCCAACGTAAAAAATGATCGGTGGCATTTTTGTAAATAAAACGTCATTATAGAAATCGGTTCCCCAGGGTCAGACATCAAATTCTCCTTTAGAAGTCGGCTCCCTCAAATCAAACGTAAAAAACGTCCGAAAATATCTCATTTTAAGCGCTAATATTTATTTTTTTTATGACATAGATGTCCCCCCCTTTCTTCCCCTCCCCAAATCAGACGTCAAATCCTTCTTTAGACGTCGTCTCCCCTAGATCGGACGTCAAAAAGGTCCGAAAATATCTCATTTTAAGTGTCACTATTAATTTTTTTTACTAAATAGAAGCTGCCCCCCCTTCCAATTCAGACATCAAATCCTTCTTTAGACGTCGAGCCCCTTATATCAGACGTCAAAAAGGTCCGAAAATATGTCATTTTAGGCACCAATATTAACTTTTTTACTACATAGACGTCGGGCCCCCCAAATCAAATGTCAAATCCTTCTTTAAACATCAGACCCCCTAGATCAGATGTCAAAAAGGTCTAAAAATAAACGTCGGTGCCCCAGATCAGACGTCAAATCCTCTGCTAGAAGCTGCAAAATCAGAATTGAATGCAGACATTAAACGTGGAACGTAGAAGGGTCGATGTCTAATATTGAATCCCCTTCCCCAAACATCAATAAGCTGCGAAAATATCCCAAAAGTAGCGCTAAAATGGATTTTTTTAACAATTAGACGTCGGATCTAAAGGGGGACCGACGTCAAATGCCCTTTTAAACCCCAAAAACTCAGAATGCGAGCCTCACTTTCTTTGGTGTTTGAGTTTGAGTTTTTTGCTTCGTTCACGTTCGCCAATTACGCATTTTCTCTCTCGCTGCGTTCATCTTCTTCCTCTGTTTTCTTTCATTCGTCATTAACGTTCAGATAAGTTTTCTTCCACTTTGCACCGTTTAAAATCATTTTGCTCCTTTTAAAATCATTTTGCACCGATTATATTATGTTTGGAACCATCATCTTTCATTTGCACCGATTAAAACTCGTTTTCATTTGCTTTTGGTGCAGTTCTTGAGCACATTCTAGGACAACTATGGTGTGATTTCCGAACTGCTATTGTGCGCGTTTTTCTCGTCATCCTCACAGTGGCATCTGTCTACTTCCTCACCTTCATGGTGGCGAAATATTTTTTTTAAAAAAGAAGTCCATAAATTGATGTCTGTTGTTCTTGCAACAGACGTGAATTGACGTCTGTTCAAAGACAACAGACGTCAATTTAATATCTCTTGCTATGATGTCGAATATTTAATAAACGTCAAAAGCCTAAAATAACATACGTTAAAAGCTATTTTTGTGTTAGTGATTGCTTCTTTTTATGGACACTTACCACCTTTAATTTTTCTTTCACTTTTTTTTCCTTTATCATTTTCTCTTCTTTTATTTCTCTCCCTCTCCTTTTTATTAAAGAAATTTTTAAATTATAAATAGTTTAAGAAAACATTTATATTTTGGACACACATTTAAATTGTAATTTTCAAAAAGTCATGAAAATGATAAATTAGCAACGGTTGTTATTAAGCCATGACATGGCCTTTGTTCCATTTAATTTAAAGATGTCATTTTTATTATAAAATATAAAATGAAAGTTCTGATGTGAAATGTGAACTACTCGAGCATCATTAACGTCGCCCTTAGTAATGCACAATTTCACGATAATAATTGAATTTAAACATTAAAAAGTTGAAATATTTTTTGGATTAAATATGTTTTTAGTCCCTATACTTTTGGGCGATTTTGGTTTTAGTCCATTTTTAAACTAAGGTACAATTTAGTCTTTCAACTTTAGAAAACTCTGGTTTTAGTCATTTTTACCAAATTTTTTTAACTTTATTTTCTGTTTCAAACACGTTTGATTATAACATTTGGATTGTTTACACTGTTTGACACATTTTTGCTTGAATGTTAACTGAGAAACGCGTTTGAAACAGCAAATAAAGTTAAAAAAATTTGGTAAAAAGGACTAAAACCAGAGTTTTTTAAAGTTGAAGAACTAAATTGTACTTTAGTTTAAAAATGGACTAAAATCAAAATCCTCAAAAGTATAGGGACTAAAAACATATTTAACCCATATTTTTTTAATATACTCGTATACTCAATATTTATATTTGATGTAATCGACTAAATTGAAATAATTTTGAAATCTAAGCACAAATTTAAAAAGCATAATTTTATAGTAGTATAGTTGTAAGAAAAGTATTCTTTCAAGTAATTAAAATTTCTTCAAACATGATTTTTAAAATAATGATTTTATCATGCGTAACAATTTGAATTTGGATAACGATGTAAATACTTTGTCGCTATCAATTATTATTATTATTACTACTTACTATTATTATTATTATTATTATTATTATTATTATTATTATTATTATTATTATTATTATTATTTATATTTAGAAGAGCTCCCTCCATAATTATTTTTCGTCATAATGATAACACAGGCAGCACCAAGGTGGTGGGGAAAAAAGTGGTATAAGAGCAAGTTGAAGACTTTTAGATAATTATTTAACATCCTCATTGGACAGGGTTAGAGGTTTCGACCAGGAGACAAGGACAACTTTGGCTACATAAATTCTAAGAATTCCTCGTGAAAGGTGAAAAACAAAATATTAAAATTATATTTTATGTTTATTCCATTCTTTTTAAATTATTTTTATCATACGAGAAACTTAACGATTTAATTACTATCCAGGTGTATAAAGTGATTATAATATGTTCAATTTGAAACATGACTATACTAAAATATAAGGAATAAACAAAAAATAAGTGTCATATGTTAATATTAAAACGATACTGTTGTTTTAGTCCTATGACAAATACTAGTTATTTTCAACTTGATTCCAACATTTTATTGTCAATGATTACTTAAATTAAAGAGTCTCATATTCAAATTGGTTAAATAGATTCAGTGCTCCCTATTTTTGTTGTTTTTCTTCAAATAGGTCCATGTATTTCCAGGTTGATCAATTTGGTCCCTGTTTTTGCAAAATTAGAGCAATTAAGTCCATTCCGTTAACTTCTCTTGACGGCGTTAAAAATCTTGCTTGCTGGCAAGATGAGGTGTCATTTTCGAAAGACGTGGCACATAACCACTTTAAGACGTGGACTTAAATTACAATTCATAAACACATGTTTAGCTATTGCAAGTTGTCATTTTGGATTTGATTAAATCCATCCCTCAGCTGGAGCTGCAAAATCCCTAATTGAAAAGGGTAATGGTTCTTCTTCAAAGGGTGTTGGTTGATAACTTTTTGCGAGGGGGTGGGTCTGGTAGGGATAGGTTGTTGTCGTTCTTCTTCGAAGAGGATGTCAAAGGAGTACTCTTGTTGTTCGTCCTGTTGGCAACACTGAGTCTTCTTCAGAAGCAAACCCTAGCATCAACAAAAAAACAGAAAATCAATCCCAATTCATGAGAATCAAGTGGCAGCAATAGGAATCAATTCTGGTTACATGCAATCCCAGTGATGGAAAATCTTCTAGTGGAAGTAATCACCGAAATCCTATCCCGTCTGCCGGTGAAGTCAGTGTTGCGGCTCTGCTCCACCTGCAAGTGGTGGCGCTCCCTCATCGACACCACCCACTTCCTCCTATTCCACCTCAGCAAATCCCACACCACCCTCATTCTCCGTCACCGCTCCCACCTCTACATCGTCGACCTTCAATCCCTCGAGAAACCCCTCGAAATCACTCACCCTCTCATGTGCTACAGCAGCAGCATCAAGGTTCTCGGTTCCTGCAACAACCTCATTTGTATCTCCAACGTTGCCGACGACATCGCCTTATGGAACCCTCACCTCCGCAAGCACCGGATTCTCCCCGCTGACAGATTCAACTGCCCAGACTCCTCCCTCTTTGCAGCCCGCGTCCACGGCTTCGGCCACGATTCCGCCTCCAATGACTACAAGCTCATCAGCATTACTTACTTTGTCGATCTCCACAATCGCACCTTCGATTCCCAGGTCCAACTCTACACACTCAAATTCGACGCCTGGAAAAACCTCCCTAGAATGCCCTACGCCCTCTACTGCGCGCGGACCATGGGCATCTTGGTCGGCAGTGCCCTTCACTTGGTCGTCACTCGCAAACTCGAACCTGACCAACCCGATCTCATAGTCGCCTTTGACCTCACATGTGAGAGCCTTCATGAAGTTGAACTCCCTGCAACCGTGAAAGGAAATTTCGATATGGAGGTGGCTCTGTTGGGAGGGTGTCTATTCCCCCATTTCCCCAATTCTTTAAACTTTTCCCCAATTCTTTAAACTTTACAAACTTAATTCACGTGCGTTTTGATTTTAAAACCTAAACAAATAAGTTAAGTCCATGTATGTGCCACGTCTTTCGAAAATGACACCTCATCTTGCCAGCAAACAAGATTTTTAACGCCGTCAACAGAAGTTAACGGAATGGACTTAATTGCTCTAATTTTGCAAAAACAGGGACCAAATTGATTAACCTGGAAATACAGGGACCTACTTGAAGAAAAACAGCAAAAATAGGGACCACTGAATTTATTTAACCATTCAAATTTTAACCTAAAACAAATAATCCAATAAAGATAAATATTTAATCTTTTGACACTTCAGCAATCACTTTTTTAAAAGTAATACTGTCAAAACGGGCCACTCAACCTGACTCACCATGAGTTAGTCACTTAATGAACTAAAGTAGTTCGACTCATTCATTAGAGAGTTAAAAAAATGGATGTTTCATCCTGCACCTCCAAGTATTTCATAATGCACCTCCAAATTTTTACAAAATACTCATATTATCCTGTAAATAAAACGTTTTTAAAATTTTAAAAATAAAATTAAGGATGGTTAAAGATTTTTTCTTTTAATTACAGCAACAACAACATTGTCATTAGTGCATTGATATTCTCTCGGATATCATTTCCATTCTCGTGCTTCCTTTCCTCAGCTTTCCCCTTATTCTCTTTTTCTTTTACATTGTAGCATGCAGAGAACTGCTTCCCGAGCTCTCCTCTTCCTTTCTTTTTATCTTTGCATTGGTTCGTAGATACACAACACTACACCACACCCACCCGTCGCACTGCAGCCACAACCCTTCCCCCTTTGCAAAATTTTCGTAACATCCTAAGTAGGAAAGAAGGAATCCCAATGCATGTACCCCATTTCTCTAAAAGTAAGCACCACCCATTACTTCAAAAATAAACCCAACCTGAAAATAACTTTGCCTCTCACTAATTTTCTACTATAATATTTCTCTCCTCTAACACCCAATTATCACCAACACTCACATCACTTTACCTCCTCATTTGTGGCAATCCTAGAGCTGCTTTTCCACAATTGTCTTCACTGGTGAAACACCATCTTTATTTCCTCCTCAACTTACTTCCATTAAAAACACTTCCCAACAAAAGGGTTGAAACATAACTTGCACTATTTGTATTCATCCAAGGTAATACTTTTCGTAACCCAATCATAAATCATAACAGGAGACTTATATAACATCACAAAGCAAACACAACCATCCAACATAACATCCAAACTCATTATTAGGGATGGCAACGGGTCTGGTCGGGCACGGACAGTGCCTACCCGCAACCCGACTTGCAAGTACAAAATCATACCCGTACCTGCCCCGCTACCCGCCGGATACCCGTATAAAAACAATCCGCGGGTTTTTTCTAACCTGCGGATACGGATACCCGTTTTCCAACTTCCTTTAGTCCAAATTCTGGCCCAATACTCTATTATCCTTTCTTGTTCAGAATCAACACTCAAAAACCCTAGGTCTTCACTTCAAAGAGAGCAACCGTCACCACCTCCTCCATTCGCAGTAGCTGTCCTCTGTCGCGCCCTCCTTCCAGTAAACTCTTCTCCACTCTCATCAAACAAACTTTCATCCATTTCCAGTAAACCCAGCTCCAAAATGCCAAACCCCAATGTCGTTTTGATCTCATCCAATACTATTTCCGATAGGGCACGTGAACCTCTCTACCTCAAAACGCGTGGGTGGCCCTTATAGTGCTGGACCTGGACGTCGTCACCGCGGCGTTCTTCGACCTCGTCTTCCTCTTCTTCGTCCTTGTCTTCACTTCCTTGAGGGACTCACTCACTGCCTCAGGCCGCCAGACGCTGAACCTCTCCGCTTCCGATCCGCTTTGACGCCTCCGCGTTTCGGCAGCCATTGAGGTCGGGCAACCGCACATGATTGAGCAAGGATTTACTGTGATGACACTGCAGCTAACCAGAAGAAATGGGGGCACATCTTTTTTCCTTATTCTGAGGATGAAAACCCTAAAAAAAATTGGGCCTTGGCCCATTTTCACAGTACGTTGAAACCTAATTCATTATAATAGTTAAAATTATAATTTTATTTTTTAACAGAAAACCTGAGTTAAAATTATAATTTTATTTTTTAAATGGGTAACGGATACCCGCGGGTATGGATAATGTGATACCTGAACCCGACCCGTTAACAAGCGGGTATTAAAATACCCGCTACCCGCGGGTATTAAATACCCGAAGCGGATTTTACCTGCGGATACGCACGGGTACGGGTTTTTTTTGCTAACCCTACTCATTATACACACAACGCAAAATCATAAACGTATCGGATCTCCGTATCCGATCCATAATGTATCAGATATTGATATTCGATAACTCCCTAATCGGATTTTCATATCCAATAAACATCTTCACAATTTTACTTTTCAAAAATATTTATATTAAATCTACAAAATTCATAAAAAATATTTTTTAACAACTAAAAATTATGTAATTAAAATATAAATTTATAAAAATTGTTACATAAATTTAAATATAATTATAAATTAATAAAATAATTAAATAAGTAATATAACAAAATATTTATAAAAGAAAATCGAATCTGCAAATCCGAGTACCATCATTCGATATTGTCACAGAAAGTTTCCAGAAAGTGGAAGACAGGTGCCAGACAGAAAGTGGATTGAGCGGTTTTTAGTGGAGGCAGTATTTAAGATGGGATTTTAAAATTTAGTGGAGGCAACCCTTCTTCTTCCTCACGCCCATTTTCCAGAAACTCTAGTTTCTCCTCCTTCTCTCTAAAACCTTCAACCTTCTCTCTAGAATTCTGACCACTTCTTCTCCTCCGATCATCAACCTCCTTTCAGATTAAGTACTCCCGGTGGCAAGCTCTTTCACTTGCACCGATCATATTTCCTTTTGGACAACTTTGGATTTTGAAGCCATAGTAGTAGTGTTGTCAAGGACTTAGAGCTAGCAGGATTTAGAGGTAAAGGAAGCTTATAAATTTAATTATTATTTCTGCACTTTGAATATGGTATGCTTGAATGATTTTACATGTATGAGTTGGTTGATTTAGTGATACTGCATGTTGTTGGAACGTATGAATAACTGAAAAATAGATATAGAGTTAAGTTGATAACTTAGTGAAATTCTGGAACTGTGACCGAGGGTCATTAGGATCATTCAGTTTTCCCCAAAACGATCGGTCTAATACAAACTTATATTGAATCTTTACTACTTTGCTTAGTTAGTCTTTCCAAACAAGTCAAGAAAGTTTCCCTCTCAGTTTTAATATATATATATATATATATATATATATATATATATATATATATATATATATATATATATATATAATCATCTATTTAGAACGTTCGGTCTTACACTGGGCATTCGGTCATTTAATGTACTCGGTCTTATATTAATAAAAGTTATTGTTGGGTGGTCGGTTTTGTACTGACACTTGTCTTTGAAGTACTCGGTTTTATATTAATAATATTCCTTGGAAGAGTGCTCGGTCTTAGACTAGTACTCCTGAAATTTGAAGTATTCGGTCTTATACTAATACGACTTCCTTTGAAAAGTGTTCGGTCTTATACTGACACTTGATTTCCCAAAGAGTGTTCGGTCTTGTACTGGCACTCAGTTTATTGAAGAGAACTCCTTCTATTTTAAGGCATTAGGCCCAAGCTGTAAAGTATTCGGTTTTCTTAAAGTTAATCAATTGTTGAACGTTCGATCAGTTTTATGAATTAGCTATATGAGATTTGCTCAGTTTTAAATTGTATTCGGTTCCCTTAAGTGTTTGACCGTTCGGTCACTTCCTAATGTATCTTTTATCTTTTTTTTTCTCAGTATCTGATCGTTCGGTCATTTCCCTTACAGTATCTTCTAATTATATATTAAGAAATATTTCTGAATAAGACTATGAGATTTGGATGATATGAAATGAGAAAGATGAAGAATATTGTGATTGCTTTAAGATAATTCCAAGGAGGAATGTCTCATGAATTGAAATTGAATTGTAAAGTATGAACATGGTTAAGTTGTCGCTTATCCTGATATTCCCTGATTACGCCTCCTCATGTAGAGGAGGGTAACTCATGCGTGGGAATGACAGGAGGTCTTTAGCCTCAGGGTATTTCTATACCGAGGTAGCTCCACTGGACTAACCTCGGGTGACGGTCTGTTGAGTGTATCCCAGCCAGGTCCACCCGGGTGCACAAGCGTCGTAACTACATGGTTCATACAGTCCGGATAGTGTCTAAAGTGGTTGATTATTATGATTTTCTATTCGGTCTTCGAATTGTTGAACTTGTGTGATGGATATATGATTTGATTGCTATGTTTTGAATGTATTTTGAAATTGATTAATTAAATTTACATAAGCTTACCCTTATTTTCCTGTCATGTCTATGTTGTCGTTCGGTCATTGGCCGATCGGTTGTTCTCTTCACTGCAATGATCATCTAATGGATGTGAGCAGAGGGCGACTTTGAAGATTCCTTGGAAGAAGCCTTGCAGACCAAGCAGCCAGAGGATAGCGTAGGACCGTCCGATCAGTAGGGCGTAGTCAGATTTAGTTCGTAGATTACCATTTGGTATCTCTCTGTATAGACCCCCCTTTGTAAAACCGTTCGGTAGAGATCCCCTTTTGTTGTACCGTTCGGTATTAAACTGATCCTATAACCGTTCGGTCTAATTGTGTATATTGTAATCAAACTTGCGGTTTTGTACAGTTTTTATTTCTTTGTGAATTCCATGTTCCTTCTCTTTACTTATTTATTTCTTCACTGTTCTCTCTTATTGATCTTGTTAACTCCTTAATAAATTATTTTTTCCAATCTATATTTTGGGATGTTACAGATATCCACAGTGTATAATGGATTTTCATATCCAATACAGTTAAGTTTTTTTTATTCTAAAGTAGTTTTATTAATTTTAATAAATTCATATCAATTAATTTATAACAAGTAAAAATTATATAATTACATTATAAAATCATACAAATTCATCAATTTAAAAATAATTATAAACTAATATAAGCAATATAATTTAAACATTTGAAAGACTTTAAGATTTTTTAATACACGAGAAAGAGGGTGCACGGGTGCATATCTCGTGATGGAAGAAAAATGGGGTGTAGTTAATGAAGTGTAGTCAATGCTTGGCACATAAACTGTCCACAAATAGAAAATTAATAAATAAACATCTTATTATTAATTAGGAAGGAAAATTAGAGGTGCAGGGTGAAACATTTTTAAAAAAAATTGAACTCAGCTCGATTCATCACAGGTTGGTGGATTAAATGGGTTGACTCATTAACTCACTTAATTATAATTTTTTTAAATAAAAAAATTGTAAACTTTTTGTAATTCAAATCTAAATAAATTTCACTCCCAAAATAATGTTAAACCCAAGACAATTCAAAATAATAAAAAAAAGGTACAATACAATTCACTTATAATGAGCCAGATGGTATTTTTTAAGGTTTCATAAGATAATAAATTAATAAAATAAAATTAAGTGGGTTGGTGAGACAACCCGACCTACCACGGGTTCAACCCAGATGAGCCGGGTTGAAAATTGACCCACATAAAAAAAATACATTTTTTCAAACCCAATCCGACCCGAACCCGTGATCCGGGTTGATGCGCATGTTGTAACCCATTTTGACAACTATATTTAAAGCTAATGTGATTATTATAAAAGGTTTTTAAAGGTATCGTGTCACGTCCATTAAAACCCCAACTGAGTGGGTCTAAGTAGCAGTGCAGGGAGTGTGGAATTCAGAAAGTGAAAGGCAGGTGGCAACATGGGAGTGGACCGTTCGATCATACTTAAAGTGGGATTTCAAAATCTGGTGCCATTTCTCTGCATGCACCCTTCTTCCCCAAATTTGTGATCTTCGTTTTCTCCCCCTTCTCTCTAGAATCCTCCGACTTCTCTCTACAAATTTTCACCCTTTTTCTGTTCCGATCATCCTTCAAGAAGCATTTAAACATTTCTGGTGCCAAGCTCTCCCGTTTGCACCGATCGGTTTTCCATTTGAACGGGTAAGTTCCAATTTTGTAGTTTTGATAAAATCTGAAAATTTCTTTCACATGTAAGGTAGTCAGACTGGTTGCATGTGTTCTTCAACCCCTTCTTATTCTTTCTAACTCCATCTTTTATCCTTTGGATGACTTTTCTCACCAATCAGTGAACTTTAGGTATTCTTAGAATTGTCTGGTGTTAGAGCAATTTCTGGAAGTGGTAGAGCCGTTCGGTCCATTTAAGAGGTAAGGGAAGCTTATATAATTTAGTTATGTTTATTTGTTTGAATTGGTGGATGCTTGAATAATGTATGGTTGATGATCCTGTATGATTGTTGAAGTTGCATGTTGATTTGAACGTGTGAATGTTTGGTAAGCTGGCTAAAACTGGGTAGAAATAGAGTGGTTTTTGATTCTGCTAAATTTTGCAGAATTTTGTAAAGTGTAACCGAGACTCAAATATGACTGGTCGGTTTTTCCCTTAGAACGTACGGTCTTGATTGAAGTCTCTGTTGTAAGGGATTTCAGTTGTTGACTGATCAATTTTCTACTTGTAAAATATAAATCTTCATTTTATTAAGTTTACATTAGTTTTCTCACCGATTAGTCTAGTTGTTATCCTCAAAAGAATTTAGAATTTATTTTTCATACGTCCGTTATTCTGAACGAGCATTCAGTGTATACTTACACTTAATCTTTGAAGTGCTCGGTCATAGACTAGCACTTAATCTTCCAAGTACTCGTTTTACACTAAAATTATTTAGGTTAAATAGATTCATTGGTCCCTATTTTTGCTGTTTTTCTTCAACTAGGTCCCTGTTTTTTAAAAATGATCAATTTGGTCCCTAAATTTGAAAAATTAAACCAATCAAGGACATTCCGTTAACTTCCCTGGACGGCGTTAAAAATTGTCTTTGCTGGCAAGAGTAGCTGTCATTTTATATACAGGTGGCACATAATGTCTCATTTTGTAAACAGGTGGCACATATTGTCTTTAAGGTCACCATCAATCTAGATCGTCTTCCTCGCGCCAGAGAACCCAGTCCGCGTCGTCGTCTTCTCCAACATCGCGCAACCACCTTCACGGCCAGCATCCTTTTCGTACTGCATCACCACCACCATGGAAGCATCTCCATTCTCGTGTTCACCATCATCAACGCCCATGCTGCTGTTCAACCTCCACGGCCTGCATCCATCATTGTCGCACACACACCTGCAGAGGAAAACTCAGAAACAGAAAAGTCCCAATCGAAGAGCGTTGCTGTTCCAAGGCCATTGCGCGAGTCATCATCTTCACATCTCGCACCATGAACAACCTTCATACGCATCCACCAGAATCGCGATCCGCCACCAAGCGTGATTCGATCTGTCTTCGCAACCTGCAGAGAACACAAAAACCCAAAGCCAAAACCCTAATCGTGTCGTTGATCATCAATCCTATTCGAACGACATATGCACGAGTTCATTCTTCGTCTCTGTAAGCGTTCTCCATTCTCCTTCATCGTTTTCTGCACCTGAAAAATCAAAGAAAACCAAAAGCACAGAACAATCGCAAAAGGCAAAGCAACCCATTCAAAAATACCAAGTCTTGCGCCTCCATGATTCGCAGCACCGCGGAGGAGAAGAGGCGAAACCGCAAAGCTTGAAACGACGCAGGCAGAGGTGCAGGGATCAAGTTTTCCCCAATCAGAAAACCCTAATTTGGGTTAAAGACATTATGTGCCACCTGTTTACAAAATGAGACATTATGTGCCACCTGTTTACAAAATGACAGGTACTCTTGCCAGCAAAGACGAATTTTAACGTTGTTCAGGAAAATTAACGGAATGTCCTTGATTGGTTTAATTTTTCAAATTCAGGGACCAAATTGATCATTTTTAAAAAACAAGGACCTAGTTGAAGAAAACCAGCAAAAATAGGGACCAATAAATCTATTTAACCAATTATTTATTTGGTAAAGAGTGTTCGGTCTTGTACTGACGCTCGGTTTCGTAATGAGTGTTCGGTCTTGTATTGACACTCTATTTCTTGAAGAGAACTTCATCCTATTGTAAGCGTTCGGTCAAAGCTATAAATGCTCAGCCAAAGCTCCAAGTACTCGGCCAAAACTCCAATTGCTCGGCCAAAGTTATAGTAATATGATTAAGTCTTTATTTTCCATGGGGATGT
The DNA here is from genome assembly GCA_027742785.1 of Vigna reflexopilosa. NCBI lineage: Eukaryota > Viridiplantae > Streptophyta > Magnoliopsida > Fabales > Fabaceae > Vigna > Vigna reflexopilosa. The sequence goes on along the minus strand of CM050911.1, from coordinate 35,236,697 downwards.
CACATGGGTTGGATTTTAAACAGTATTCGGCTTAAACGAGAGCCATCATGTTACATGACCGTCCGGTCATGATTCTTCGGTGAGATTATTCTTACCGTTCGGTTAGGTTTTATGAGCTATTGAATTAATTCTTTTAAGTTTGGTTTATGAGTGTTATTCTTACTATATTGTTTGGATTGATTATTTTGATGTATAAGTATGATGATACTCTGTTATGAACTGAATAATATGGTGGTGTAAGACAATTCCAAGGAGGAATGTCTCATGATTGGTGATGAATGGTAAAGTATGACCATGGTCAGACTCAGGCTTCGTTTTTGATCCTGATATTCTGTGACTACTCCTCATCATATAGAATAGGGTAGTTCATGTGTGGGAATGGCAGGAGGTCCTTTAGCCTCAGGGTACAGTTGTGCCGAGGTAAGCTTCACTGGACTAACCTCGGGTGGCAGTTTGTCGAGTGTACCGCAGCCAGGTCCACCAGGGTGCTAGAAACGACGAGATACATGGTTCATACAGTCCGGACAGTGTCATAGTGGTTGGTTTTTATGATTATACATTCGGTTTACTAGACGAAATGCTTGGTGTAATGATTGTATGATTGGATATGATGTTTTGTCCTTGCACTATTATGTTCAAATCATATGTTTTAAATGAATCAATTAAATTACATAAGCTTACCCTACTTTTCTGTTGTCTGATTTGTCTACTGTTCGGTCGTTTTCTTCACTGCAATGATCATCCAATGGATGTGAGCAGAAGGTGATACGGGTTCGTTGGAGGAAGCTTTACAGGTGGATCCATCCGAAAATAGTATAGGTTTATCTGAACAGTAGGCTCTTGTGCCTTCAATTTTAGTGAGAACGTTCGGTTTAAGTATTTTTGTATAACCGTTCGGTTTATAAGTATGGTATGTATAATCGTTTTGATGTAAACATCCTTCTAACAATATTGTTCGGTTCCTGCATAGTCGTCTGAGATTTCCAGTTTATGTGCAGCTTAATAATTTTGGATATTTCATCTACTCTCATTTCTGAATATAGACTTACTCTCCACTGTTCTCTAGTATTATTATTGATAACTCCTTAAAATAGGTATAGTTTAAATCTATATTTATTGGGATGTTACATATCGTGGTTATTGGAATGGCTGAAACATGTCTTTAGTTTTTAAACTTGCATCAAAATTGAAATTTATAATTATAATTTCAAACTGTTTGATACATTTTCTTTTAATCTAATAACATGAAATTTTTTTATTTTGTTCAAAGGTGTTTAAAATTGATATTTAAATTGAAAAATGTCAAACAATGTACCAACTCAAACATCAACATGAATTATATTTGACACGTCTAAAAAATTTAACGTGCTTGGATTAAAAGAATTATATTTATTTAATTTTTAAAGTTTGAGAACAAAAATTTATCAATGTTTGAGACATTAACAAATTTTAATTTTATGTTCAAATTTAGAGACTAAAAACGTATTTAATCCTATTAAAAAATCTAAATAATTTCATATTAAACATCACTATAAACTTTAACATTTTAACTATACTAACACTCCAAAACCTGTCTATCATTTGTCATCAAGAAAATTTTATTAAAATAAACTAAAAAAAATAATTAAAAAAACATAGGAGAACATACTAAACCTATAATAAGAAATGACACTGCATGAATCATAAACAAATTAACAAACTATACATATTATAAAAATATATATGGTGGAAAGAAATCAAACTACTTATATTGTTCTTTATGCATAAAAACTAAAATAGCTAAATTATCAACAAAATAAACACTTTCATATGAGAAACCTTAAAATGTGACAAACATTTAAGTTATCAATCTCATTCTTTTAAAAAAGGTAGCTATTATTTCTGAGAGGATATTCAAGGAATGCATTCTTGTTTCTTTATGTTGATTTCCAACAATTTGGAAAAGAAGAAAAGGAGAAGAGTTGATAATACTATTCCTTGTTAACATATGCAATTACTTTTTGTCCTTGCTTTAATTTAATTTTTTCTCAATATTCCTATGCAAATATACCTTTTCATAACTTATTTCATTTTTTTAAGGATGTTCAAATTTTATATGTGACATCCCAAAATATCATATGCATATATAATATAATAGGATTCAACTATTATAATATGTAAAAGCAGTTGAGAGATAGAGATAACAGTATTAAATATGTATACAGTCATCCAAAATATAGAGGGAATTAAAACAAAATAAAACTCAAGTACAAGTTTCCAAAGTTCTCCAAAATACATGACTGAATAAAGGTTCAAGGGGACCTAAAGAGTGTGTCCAAAATACGGCTCATAATAAATAAGTGCTAAGAGTCTTTCAAAATAAGATCATCTAAATTAGAAGCTAATAGAAATCCTAAGCACTAGGGGTTGGGTCTTCCTCAACTCCCAAAGCTTGCTCCAAAGGTACATCATCGCCTACTGCTCACATCCAAAGGATTGGATGATCATCGCAAGGGGGGAAGACAAACACATGCAACACATACAAATGCAAGGGTGAGCTAGGTCTCAAACAATCATACAATTCATTTCAAATCCATCTAGCATTTCCGAGAATATCCATACACACATAAACATGTAAGTCATCATAAATATAAGCATTTATTTCATAAAACTCATCAAAACAAGCATCCTATCATGTTAAGACTTCTAGACACGTCCGGACATATAATGTATGTAGAGCTGGGGCGGGTTGTGCACTTGTGGTGGCCTCTACTGCTTTGCAAAGCCATTACCGAGGGGTTTCACCCGACCACACACAAGGCTAGTCCTTTACCGCAGAATAGGCCTCCAGTGATAGCGCCTACCCTAGGACCTCCCACTAATCTCACCACACGCGTCAATCCTCGAGAATGAAAGACCGTTAGAGTGTTAGAGATAACCCCCCCCCCATGTGGAAGCCTCTTACATTCATTCAATACCCTAAATGATCTCACCTAGAGATCTTATTTTCATATTCAATCCGACCACTTTAAATCACAGGATATACCTCTTGAATCAATAATTCCTCTCAAAGTTTCACACCAATCAAGACTTTTACTCATTTCATAATTCCTTTTATTTTAGTGCATAATTTTAACTCAAACATCAAGCATTGGATACAGTATTGTGAATAAAAAAAACAAACAACAAATAGTAATAATAGTGTCTCAAAACAGCACCAAACAGCAGAATTTATTAGTGTAAAACAGAAATAAAACAATGCTGAAACAGTCCACAAAAGTACATAAAACAACAATGATTTAATTACTGAACAACCAGCAAAGAATACAGAAAACAACCAATGAAAAACTGCAACAGCAATGAAAACAACAATGAAAAACAACAACAGTAATGAAAAACAGCAATGAAAAACAGTAACAACAATGAAAAACAGCAACAGAAATAAAAAAAACAGCAACATGCAGAAAACAACAACAACAATGAAAACAGATTTTACAGCAAGACAGCAGATTTCTTTTCTGCAGAATTTTATCACAACTAACAGCAATTTTACCACATATTGCACAACAACAATATAAATTTTAAAATAAGTAACAAATTTCTACCATTTGAAATATATATAAAAAAAATAAGAAAAAAAAATCTAAACCATTATCAACATATTATATAAACTAAAGCATGAATATGAAATAATAATCATTTAAAACTAATCTAATCAATATTAGAATTACATATTCAAATAATCAATTACATGTCCAGGACCTTCTTTTATTAATTCCAGATTATCAAACTAAAACAACCAAATACAAAGTTAACTCTCCATACATGCATTTCAAGTTAACTAGAATTAAATTCATGCTTCCAACAACATACCACTACAAAATTTATCATTCATTCACATTACATTACACAATAAAAATAAGAAATAGAACTAGCTCCCCTTATTTCTAGTGTGGACGGCCAACTCAAGGAAAAACCCTAGGTCACTTGCTTTGAACCCCAAAGTGTGAGGATCACCTATAAATCATCAATTGATGATGGAAAACGAATTTTAGAACCAAGTGGAAACTAGATTGTGGAAGAAAACGAAATGGGTTGCTTGTAGCAAGAAATTGCATGTTTACAACCCTAGGGAAAAATGGAGAAAGGGGTTTTCTTACCCGTTGGAGGAAACGGAAAATCAATCAGTAGAAACGTAGTTCTTGGAGTCCTGAATGTTTAGGTAGCTTCAATTTGAGAAACAAACGGTTAGATTTTGAGTTATGGTAGATGGAAGGTAGAGGAATGAAGGGAAGAAGAAGAGGGAGATGTGTGTTTGGTGGTGAACGAAAATGAAAAAGAAATGAGCTAAAACTTAGAATTGAAGTGTTTTATTAAAATTTTATTTTTAAAATTTTACCCAATGCTTGGCTGCCACGAGTACACACCTTTGGCTTTAATTTTTTACAAGGCCTTACATTATACATACTCTTCTAAGTTATATCCATAATAAAAACATTAGTAAAAATAATTAGTTTATAATAATTTTTGTTTTATTACAATGTAATATTTAACTAAAATCATTTTCAAGCAATGGCATATTAATTTTATTAACAATTTATTATATTAATTAATTTTTTAATTTAAAATTAATTATTTACATTTTATTTTTATTAATTTTAACTAAATATATTTTATTTTGTATCCATTTAACAATAAGGACAAATTGTAATTTTACCTTTTAATTCATTAAAACATATTTTTATCCGTCATATCAATTTAATCGTTACAAACTTTTATAAATTTTACTATCAAAATCACTTTCAAATTTCTTAAAAAAAACACAATTTTATCATTTATTTTTTCTCAAATTCATTTACTTACTCATGCTCCAATAATCTTTTCAAAAGAAACAACCTAGGAGTCGAAGATACCACTTGTTAGTCCATAAAATCTTGACAAATCAAAATAAAATTAATAAGTCTCGAAAAATAGACAAACTATCACATATTTCTTTCTATTATCCATTAAAAATTATGACACAACCAAATCAAGACAATTTTAAATTACATAATCAGTATTCACCTTAAATTAATTAACAAATAAAATCTATCAAGTAATTTTCTTAAAATAAACACTTTGTTCTTCAATATTAAAAAATTTCAACATGAAAATATCATAAACAAAAGTTAGTCATAAATAATTATTAAAAACTAAACCTTTATAATTATATAAAATATAAATATGGTAAATGTAAACAGGATCCATAAAAAATATAACTCCAAAAAGCCCTCTGTAGCATCCAAAATTGGTCCAATTAGAGGGTCATGGTCTGAACTAGGAATGTGGATAGTTTAGTAGTGTGGTGGACCACACACCGAAGACATAGCAGACCTATTTTGAGAAAGTATTTTAAGAGAAACCGTGATATTTTAACACTTTTTTTATTTTTGATAGTAAATAAATTATGTATTATTATTTTATTAATTTATATATTTGAAACGAATAAATTATAAACCGTTACAGCAATTATAAAAAATTATCAAAAAATATTATTAAAAATATATTTTTTACATTTAATAGGCAAACTAGGCCCAATAATTGTTGTTTCTATAATAAATAAGAGAGTAAGACATCTCCTGTAATCAATTCACTACTGAACTCAATTTTGAGGAACCCTGTATCTTGTTTCATACGTGTCATTCAATGCATTTACTTATAGTTTAGCATTCACGTAGGTAGAATTAAAAATTCAATAGTGAAGTTGAAAACAACATCCTTAACAACACATCCACTAAAAATATTATTTTAGTGGACATCCTATGAATGAGTTTTTTTTTAATTAAAAAATTCCTTATATACTGTACATGGTTGTCTTCAATTTGTGAGAAACCTTGGTATGCCAGAACAGATACAAAGAACAATTTATAATTTCACATCCAACACACTAATGATGGATAAGAAATAATAGAGCTAAAAGAAAAAAGAAAGAAAGAAGAAACATACAAGAGACAGAATCCAAAAATAAGGGGTTTGACTCTTTTCACCTTCACGTCTTGAAATAGCTTCACCTTCCAATCTTCGAAAGGTCTGATTTTTATCTGCGTCGAAACTTGCTTCAATCTTACCCCCACATTCTATTCTTTTTAGTCTCTTGTAGTGCACATGTATTTATAAAACCACTTTTCTATTGTCTTCAGTCCACGTCCCTTCGGTCCCAATAAGCCCTATGCCTTCAAAATACGTTTGTTTTATTTTCAAACTTTTTCTTTCTGTACACACTTTGTTACTTACTAACACCACCATGCTAATAATAAAAAGACTAAAATAACCATGTCATTATGTTTCTGGAGTTGTTGTTGCTACCGTAGCCTCTTCTTTCATTCCTGTTGCTGCGTCATCACCTTTGCACCTCCGCTGTCCATTGCACTCTGAGAGGAAGGAAAGAATTCATTATCATTTAGAATTATTTATCATTTAGGATTGCGACACATTAACAACTCACCTTTGACAACAATTTAATAATGACTACATGTCACCTTCTTATTGGACAGTTTTTAATATTTTTTTTCTTTTGCTGATGTTGAAAAGATGTAGATTTACCCTTTTCAGAATTTCAAAACTATCCCTACGTGTACTCTCCATTTTGAAGTCATATTTCATTCTTTCTACCCTCTCTAATTTGTTGCTTTCTCCAACCTCTCTCATCATTCTCTCTTCTTTCTCTCTCAAGAACCAAAATGGTTGTTCTTCTCCAAGGAAGCAATGGATGAGAAGGTATTCTCTTTCCTTTTTCATTTTTCGTTTCGCATTTCGCATTTCGTTGCGCAATGCTGAGGTTTAAAAATCAGAGTCTTTTCAAAATATTTTTCGCAAAGTATAAACTTTTACAAAGTTTCTTGAATAGCAAGGAATAAAAAGTTTAAGTGCAGCAGAAATATAAAGTTGACTATGTAAACAGTTAAGTCGACTTAATGTAAAAGTATAAGGATAGAGAAGTCATACATAGAGTTTTTATACTGGTTAGGCCTCAATGCCTACATCAAATGTCCTTCCACAACCAGGAAGCAAATGCACTATAATGGTCAAGGTTTTTACAACAAGGCTTTTATAGAGACCTCCACGTCAAAAATATAAAACACATCTCTAACCCTCTAATCAAAATATAGGCAGCAACACAAAGATATGTAGCAAGATATCCCCTCTTCTGCAATCTTCAACCCACTTTGAACAATCCTCAAAGTGTACAGAACTCCACGAGTTCACCTCCTGTAATCCCAACAGGACAACAACAACAATCTTTCCAAAGATTGATAGAAATCTTGATCAACAGATGAACACCACAATGTATCAACCAGTAAGCACGAAATTCTTCTCCCTAAAGAACCTCTTCAAAGAAAGATCACCACGGTCTTCTTGATGACTTCTTGGAGCAATCAATCACAAGATCTCAATCTGAAACAACAAATGAAAATGTTAGTTCAACCAAAGTCTTCTTCCTTGCTGTAATCAGCAGAGTCAAGTCTATTTATACTTTTCTATAAATCAGACGCTCTTGTAGTCGATTGTGCTACTAATGAAGTCGACTGTCACCAGACAGTTATAACAGTTAAGCAAATTAGCAGCAATCATAACAACCAAATTGATTTTTCATTTAATACAATTGACTTTAATTTAATGCTTTAACAACCAACTAAAATATAGTCGTTACAATACACAAGCATTAACAAAATTTCAAATCAAATAACTAACTAAGTCGGATCCACTACGCATGTAGTTGACTTAGAAACTTCAGCTCAATTTGAAAATCTTTTCAATGCAAAATCACACACAACACTGCTTTTGAAAATCTGTGCAAAGTCACGAGTTTTAATCGACTCTCTTCATAATGAAGTCGACTTAAAACTTGCAGATTTGCCATACATTGTAAGTTCATCAAAGTGCATGTGGTTTTCCTTTTCATAAACATATGTAATGCAATCAAAAAGATGTACCAAGTATCAAATCAGTGAATATGCATACATATATCAGAAACAACACAAAACATGTTCATTAAGATATCAATCACAATAAAGAGTAGAACATGTAACACATAACAGTACATGTGTTATTAATAATGTGTTGTCATCATAAAAAACCAGAGCAACTAGAGCACTATGAGATTAAGGTTCAGCTAAACCAGTGTTTCTCTTATCAACAATCTCAACAGTATGGGTTGTTTGTTGATGATAGAAGATCTATTTTTGTACATTTTGTAGATGGAAATGGATTGTAAGAATTATTGCCAATTATAATATATATGGAGATTATTCCATTGCTTTGAATTGGTCTTTGTCATCATTTGTTGTTGAAATTTTTTGAATGTAAATCTATTTTAGAAAGTGATTGAAGTGATAATTATGATAATTTGTTGAAATAATTGTTTAAGTAATTGATAAGTGAGCTTAGTCATCAATTTGTTGATAAGTGAGCTTAGCCTATATGGGTGTTTGGACAAAGGTAGGTATAATCCCTTTGCATTGCAACGATTTGTTATGATTAATGTAGGCTTAATACCTATTTTGGTCCCTCGAACCATGACGTTTGTTCAAAGTTTTCATACCTTTTAAAAAAAGTTTAAAATTGTCCCATATTGTGTAAAAACGGTTCAAGTTAGTCCATTTTGCTTACGGCGTTAAAAACTCTAACGACTTAGCTGCCCCACTGGCCAAAAGTAAATGATATGTCTAGTTAGTGATTGTGTGGCATGATGAGGTCAATTGACTTGACAACATATGTGGAAAGGGTTAAGGTTCGTCTAAAGTGCCACTACAGGGCCACCATGTCGCCATTACCGCCACCACACTTGAGCAATCAAACCTCCATAGTCACTACACCATCAACCTCCATGCGCGAACATCGCGTCATCTTCATTCCGAATAGCAGAACCACCATCGACCTTCATTACGCACCTTCAGCAACCATGACGACTTGCACAAAATCAGAAACACATCAAACCCTAAATTGTGTCTGATAAGCTGTCGTTGAAGCTATCAAATTAATACTACTTTTCAAGGAAACTTCAGTATTGCCTAGTAGTATTCAAGAAAATAGATAGGGCTAAAGTAACCCTGAGTTGTCTCCCAACGAACACGGAATTGCTTTCGTATATCTGAATCTTATGAATGTTATGCAATGCTTATGAATAAAAGTGAGAATGTTTAAAGAATGTTGTAGAACAAAGAAGAAACTTAAAAACAATTATGAAGAAATAGGCTAATTCCACTGCTTTTCCAAAATAGATTCATCATCGGTTATTCACAGATCATTGTTCAATTGATTATTGTTTAAGTTTGAAATTAATTAAAGTACATTCTTAATTAATTTGAGGGCAGTCATGCAGTTAATCAAAGTACATTCTCAATCAAATGCAAGACCTTTCTAGATTATTCACAATAAATTCAACCAAAGTACATTCTCAATCAATTTTATTGTGTTAAATCATGTCTATTCTTAAATCTCTTAACCAAATTAAAAGCTATTCAATCAAAGTAAATTCTCAATTGATTATAGTTGAAATTATTACTACCAACCAAAGTACATTCTCAATTGATAGTAAAAACCATTTAATCGTATGAAAGTTCCTAAATTCAATCAAAGTAGATTCTCAATTAAACCTAGAAACCCTAAAGCTCATATAATTAATATGCATGTAGATTCAAACACATTATGATGCAAAAATCTTTGCTTTTAATATGATAGAGAGATGAAAGACATAGAAAGAGAACAACTTAAATCAATAATCAAAAGAAACAATTGCATTAATTCACTTAACCTCATAATCCATAATGAAATTACAGCAGAATAGCCCTAGATGCTTAACTCTCCATGAATGGAGTAGAATACATGATGAAATAAGAGAGAGAGGAGTGGTGAATGAATGAATGAAGATCCCCCTTCTGTCTCCTCTGAGTCTCTTTATATAGGCTTGATTGGGCTTGGACTCTGAATATTCAGTTGATAGAATCTTTTATTTTATATCTTCCAAATAACTAAGAGATTTAGATAATTATAACATTATTTGGAAGATATTTTCTGTTGATATTCCCAAATTAAATTAATTCAACAACTGAATTTTATCTTTTAGCTTTTCTGACTTTCCAAAATTGCTCAAATGCCTCGAATTTCCTCTATCTGCACTTTAGCCCCTTCAAAATTCTTCAACATTGTAAAAGAGCCCCTTAGTTGACCAGACTTTGACTGTTTGACAAGCTTTGACTCATATGGACGTGGCCAATGAGAGCCCGCCACGTGTCCGACCTTTCCCACCCAGAATTAGGGTTTTGCAATTGGGGGTAAAGGGATTTGGAAGGCTCATTCTGCCTGCACCGCGAACTAGAATTGGAGAATGCTGGAGGCTGCCACGGTGGTTCCTGTTTATGCTTTTAGGTTTGTTTTCTGCAGGTGCGAGATGCGACGGTGATGGAGGTGCGAGATGGTGGTTCTATGAGGATGGCGTCAATGTGTTGCACGAAGGAGAAGGTGGTAGTGCGATGGTGATGTCTAGGTTGCGCGTGACGGAGGCAAGGTGGCTTGCGTTGGAGAGGATCGAACCTGCGAGGCACGACAGCGCGACGAGAATGGTTGAGGCGAGACCATGATGGTTGTGTGATTCTGGTTTGCTTGCAAGTGTGAGATGCGAAGAAGAAGCTTTCATGGTGGTGGCTTGGTGGTAGCAGCGACCGTGGATGCGTGTTGAAACTGAGTTGCATATGTGTTCATGGCGGAGAAGATGAAGATGGTGGCTCTGTGATTTGTGCGAGAACACTGATGGAGATTCTGATTCCGTCGTCGAGTATGGTCGTCTTGCGATTTGGTTTGGGTTGGACGCGAAGATGATGGTGTTGTGCGACAACGGCTTTAGGGTTTGATGGCTACCGGCGTCGTGGTGATGACTGGTTGAGACGTTGTGGTGGCTGGATCTGGGTTCTGGCGAGGATGGTGGCGGTGGCCATGGGTGGCTAGGGTTTGGATTTGGGAATTAGGGTTTCTGTTGGAGATGGTGATGACGTGGCAAGAGGGGCTAGGTGGCATGTTCTGAGTGGTCTATTTGGTGTGTAGTAGGATCGGTGACGTGGCATCATCTGGGTAGTTGGATCTATTAGTGGTGGACTGCCATGTGGTAAAATCTGATGAAATCTGGTTTAATTAGTGGTAGGAGGGGTGTGTATAGGAAACTTAGGGGGTGCAAGGGTAAAGTCTGACCGTTTGGCCCATCTGTACATTATTTTCCAAACAAAACCTGATTTAGGGCTTTAAATTGCAATTTGGACCAATAAAACTCTAATTTCAGTTGCACAAATAAATATTAGAACATCCAAGAATAACTCATGCAATTAAAATCACCTTTTAACGCCTCTTTAATTCCAAAACGCAACAACTCAACTTCACACAGATTCACTTTAAATCAACCATTTAAGCACAAATATCTCATCAAAAATTTGAATTTTAAAGCATAAATGTGGGCATAAATATGCACTCATCAGTGTCTCGCATCCACCGCAACCATGCTCCTTTAATCGTAACGATGCCTGCAGAAAAATCCCAAACCAGAATCGCGATTCACCCCTTCGAACACTGATCGCGAGTTCCTTCTCCCTCGATTCAAAACCTGCATCAGAAATAAAAGAAGCCCAGAAACCAAATCGAACATCCATGACCAACATTTGAAAATCGTAACATAAATAGCGCCACAACGATGAGTTCATCTCCTCCATCACCTTCGCGCACCGCAAGCAATTCTCCTCCATCTTCATATTCTCCAGGAAGTCAAAGAACCTAGATCGCGTTCTCGCGAACCACCATGGCTAATAAACATCTCCTTCTTTGTAGCATCGCCTTCCTCATTGCAGAAGAAACATGCACATCATCTCCATCAATCTCCAGACCTGCAAATAGAGAAGGAACCACAACATAAAAGTCCCCTTTAATCACACCATCGCGAGCTCCTTCGTGCAATGGAAGAACCAGCAGCCATCTGTTAAGACTCCGGAGGGTGTACCGAATCGTATCAAGTAATATAAAATTGTAAGACCAAGTATCGTTTTCCCAAAAGACTCATGGCACTAAACAATTGTGCTTTTGCTTAACCAATTAAGACTATAAGAACAATATTTTGTGGTTTTTGAATGCAAAACGATAAAATTAAATATGCATGCAATTTGATCAATTGAGGTTAAACACAAAAGTGAATGGATGATGTTGATAATATGAGATGAATATGTTGTTAGGGTTTAGATTTCACCTAATCACTCTCATGTATAAACGAATTCATCTTCTTCATTAATGTTAATGTCACTCTCTAAAACACTTAAACCCAATGTCTCAGTGAAGTAAGCCTATCCTTACTTACAAGTTCATACAATTCCTAGCATCCCTAATAATTAATTCTGAAGCACAAGAGTGTATATGCAACCAAACCCTCATATTCCTATGTCTAGGTAATACTACCTTTGGGAGAATTTCCCCAGTTCTAGATTTCCCCGTATGTGTCCATATCGACAAAATCAATAATCATGCAATTGAATGAGTTAAACAAAGCAAGCATTGAGTATAGAAGAAAAACCCTAACAATTAATGAAGTAAAGCATTTATAATATAAATCAATTCAAATACAAGAGAGTTTAGAGGTTACATCATTCCCCAATAACAAATGAGATTAGTTCTCCACCGCCATGGAGAAACTAGGTGTACAATGGAATGGAAGAGAAAAAAACCCTAGAAAGAGAAAATGAGAGCTCTCATATCCCCAAATTTGCCCCTAAAGGGGTGAAAAACATGTTTCTGTGCTTAACCAATCAAAAGATACAAACCCTAAGACGTCCAGGTCTTTAAATAGGGCAGAAAAATAAGAGAAAACAGGTCCAGGCCCAAAACAGATCATAAAAATAACAGAAAATAGGTCAAAACCCGCGCCGCCGGAGCTCAGCACCCAAAATGGCGCCCAATGGTGGGTTGGACACTTAAATGACGCTCAATGGTGGCGCTCAGGCGTGAAACAGAAGATCCTGGCACTCAACGGTGGCGCTCAACACTATCTGCGGTGCTAAACTGCACTCTGGTTGACTTTTCTGCATTCTGGTTGACTTTTCTGCACTCTAGTTGACTTTTCTGCATTCTGGTTGACTTTTATGCATTCTAGTTGACTTTTCTGCACTCCAACCATTTGATGTTTTGACTCTTCTTTCAATTCATTCCAATAGCCTACAAAATCAAGGGAATTTTGTGATAAAATCATAAAGTATAACCTCAACTCTCTTATTCACAAAACTAAAGCAAAATCATGAGTCCAAGCAAGTTTCTAAGTCAAAAAGGGTGCATTTAGTATCAAAATTACATCACAGATAACGGTATTTTCAACCGTTATCACAACCCCAAACTTGAAACTTTGCTTCTCATCAAGAAAAAATGTAACATAAAAATAGATATACTACAACGGTCAAGCACATTAAAAAGCATTTTTCTCTAAGACAAGTAAATCACTCATGTATGCTCATCATAAAATATCAGTCAAAAAATAATGATGTCTTAGCAGATTAAGCTTCAATTATGGTGCTCACATAACAATTAGTACACAACGGATGCAAAAAGATGATTGATCAATAGCTAGACAAAGATGCTTCTCTTTAATGCATGGAACCATTCCTCACCAAAGGCAGTGTTTCACTCAAGCACTCAAAAGTGTCTCACTCAAAGTCAAAGGTGTATAGTGAGGTGTCAGTGTCTCTTTCACTCTACTATCACAATGTCTCATAAATCAACTTTGTCGATCATTTAAACACATCAAAACACATTTACAAGCAAGTTATCATCACAAGGACTTTCTAAGGCTTGTAACTTGGCTAGGCTAAGAAGAAAATTGGTTTTTCTAGACAACAAAATCCTTGAGTTAAAAGAGTAAACATTTTCTTTTTACTTTAACCATAATCTCTCGTTCTCCTTTATATTTGAGAAACCATTCTCATCTTACTCCCAACTTTTCATTCATTGAGTATTTCCTTCTTTTTCTTCTTCTCTTTTCTTTTCTTTTTCTTTTTCAGTTTCATTCAACACTTAGCTCAATGCTCTTTTTCTTTTTCTTTTCACAATTCTTTTTCAAATTTCCCCAACAACCCCAAACTTGAACCTTTCTCCATACCATACAAATATTCTCAACTCAACTCAAGGTAAAGATTTCAAAAAGGTTTTTTTTTTTCACATGCTTAAGGTTCAAAGGATAGAACAAACATTGTTCTATTATTGGGTCAAATATTGCATTGGCTTATATGGGAGAAGAACAAATGGCCTTGATCATATGACACATGCAAGCAAATAGTTCAACAGAAAAACTTAGGCAAAATCAACTATGATTCCAAAGCAATAACAATCAACAATAAAACTCTGGAGCCCAACTTCTCACATGTTAACTCAGGTTCCACAATTTAATATACATCCTGCCAAGCATATTAATCACAATTGAAACCATGCATCTGTTTTAAACAATTATGAGCATCCACTATCTGTGCTTAATAGCTAATTCAAACATTAACTCAACCATGCATTTCAAGTAGTAGAGCAACACAGGACAACATTACTCATCACAAAACATTTCATCACATAATATCAACCATTGTAGAGCTATTCTTCCAACCAAGTACATAGCTTATTAAAATCAAAATTTAAACAGGCATAAAAATAAAACAAAAAGATACAATTGAATGAAAGAGATAGAATCCCTAGAAAGAGAAAAGGAGAGCTCTCACATCCCCAAAGTTGCCCCCAAAAGGGTGAAAAACGTGTTTTTGTACTTAATCCATCAAAAGATACAAACCCTAAGATGTCCAGGTCTTTAAATAGGGCAGAAAAATAACAGAAAACGGGTCCAGACCCAAAACATATCATAAAAATAACAGAAAATAGGTCAAAACCTGCACCGCCGGCGCTCAATGCCCAAAATGGCGCCCAACGGTGGGTGCTACACTTAAATGACGCTTAGCAGTGGCACTCAGGCGTGAAACAGAAGATCCTGGCGCTCACCGCTATCTGCGGTGCTAAACTGCACTTTGGTTGACTTTTCTGCATTCTGGTTGGCTTTTCTGCACTCCAACCATTTGATGCTTTGACTCTTCTTTCAATTCATTCCAATAGCCTACAAAATCAAGGGAATTTACTTATAAAATCATAAAGTATAACCCCAACTCTCTTATTCACAAAACTAATGCAAAATCATGAGTCTAAGCAAGTTTCTAAGTCAAAAAAGGGTTCATTTAGTATCAAAATTACAATACAGATAACGGTATTTTCAACCGTTATCACGTGGCAGTCCCTCATTGGCTGAGCTTGCCACGCAATCACTAACTGGACAAGTCATTCATTTTTGGCCAGGGGCAACTATAGCTTTGGAGTTTTTAACGCCGTAAGAAAAAAAGACTAACTTGAGCCGTTTTTACATAAATTGGGACATTTTTAAAAGGTATGACAAGTTTGATCAAATGTCATGATTCAAGGAATGAACGTGTTCATTGGTGCACTAAACACCATCCATGACCATTAAACTCACTCACCCATCTAAAATAAGAAACATGAAACTATAAGTTGAAACTAAACTCATTTAGGAAGCTTAGAAAAACGTTGTTTTTGGGAAATTAACTGCATCTAGTATAGTGGTTTAAAAATTATGAGTTAGTAGTCATTTGAAATATCTTTGAGTCTAGATTCCAACAAAACAAGAATTAACTCATTTGGAGTTCGATGGAGAAAGTTAAGAGCAAAACAACCAGCAAAGGTCAGAGTTGGCAAGAATATATAGATGTCCAAATATTACAAATTAGTAGTCATTGGAAAACTTTTTTAGTCTATTTTCTAATAATAAAGAATCACATCATATGGAGATCTATGGGAAAAGTTATGATTAAAATAGTCAGCAAAGGTCAAAGTTGACAGTGCATTATCTTACACGTATATCTTTCCCTCTTGTTCAAAGATCTATTATTTATTGAAAATTCCTATTAAAATTTATGCATTGTAACAACATTAGATGAAATATTTCTTAATTAATAAAAAAAAATCATGTGACACTCTAAGAAGGGGTGTTACAACAATGGTCATGCACCTCACCTCAGTTTGAGAAAACCAACTAAATGGACATTATTTTGAAGAAATCAATCTCCTAACCTCATCCTTGGTGTAGGGAACCCAACCAATAGCATTCAACTCACTCACTCATCTAAAAAAATGGAAAAAATGACCAAAAATAGAGCAAAACCCTTCATGGGAGAGTGTTGTTCATCCAATTGGGGAGTATAGTTGAATTTTTTGTACAAATGGCCCTCTGGCCTCTGGTAATCGATTACAAGACCCCTGTAATCGATTACCAGGGCAGAAAATGGCCAGCAATGCTCATGGACGTCATCTAACTTACATGCAAGCACCTAGATGACCTTTTATCTCAACAATTCAATAAGAAAAACGTTGTTTTTGGGAAATTAACTACATATAAGTGGTCTAAAAATTATGAGTTAATAGTCATTTGAAAGCTCTTTGAGTCTAGATTCCAACACAACAAAAATCAATTCATTTGGAGTTCGGTGGAGAAAGTTAAGAGCAAAACAACCAACAAAGGTCAAAGCTGGAAGGAATATATATAAAACGTTAACTTTAAGGAATTAACTGTACCTACTTAGATGTCCAAAAATTAAAAATTAGCAGTCATTGGAAATATTTTTGAGTCTATTTTCTAATAAAAAAGGAACCATTTGGAGGTGTGTGGAAAATGTTATGATTAAAATAGTCAGCAAAGGTCAAAGTTGACAGCATAATATCTTTTAGTATATATTTCCCTCTTGTTAATAGATCTATTATTTATTGAAAATGCCTTTTAAATTTTTTGCATTGTAACAACATTAGATGACATATTTCTTAATTAATAAAATGAAAAATTTTATTAGTGCACTAAACACCACCCATGGCTATTAAACTTACTCACCCATCTCAAAAATTGGAAAATGTCACAAGAACAAAGGCAAAACCATCCTGGGGAGTCCTATTCTTCTAGTTGGGAAGTCAAGTTAAACTTTCTGTATAAATGGCCCCTAGGCCCCTGGTAATCGATTACAAGACCCTTGTAATTGATTATAAGGACATTACAGGGGTAACAAAGACCATGGACCTCAACTGACTTGGTCTAAATGATGTAAATGGGAATTGTACTCAACAAATTAAGGGCATGTAGTGTAAATTGTTGAAGTAAACACCAACCATGATTAATAAACTCAATCATTGATTACAAAAAGTGGAAAAACTCGCCCAAAAACATAACAAAATTGAAATTGCATTCATCAAAATTGAAATTTTATTGATATAATATTTCATAAGTACATATTATCCATCATGAACAATGAAGTTTTCTATACTAAAAAGTTGTACAACTGTCATACTATCAAAATCTCTACACAACAACTCAACATCCTATAATAATTGTAAGTCTAGCAGCACTTGCTCTCTTCAGAGGTTGTCGTTGTCTAGAATGCAGTCACATACATATTTACTTACATTAGTGCTACCAACCTCGACATTGCAAAAAGCTGAAACCTTGAAGAAAGGACACACCTTTACTCCTTGATCCACACCGGGAGAATGGGGAAGAGGCCGAATGTGCTTTGGTGGAGAGGACAACGGGAAAAAGTCGTCAACAAAAACAGGGAGAGACGAAGAAAGGGGAAAATATGCTTTGGTGGAAAGGAAGAGCAAGACAAAGAAACAATCCAACAAGATTCCGGTGGAGACACAGTGAGACCAATGGTAGAGAGAGACTGAGACCAATGGTAAAGAGAGATAGACAAGGGAGAGAGAGTGAGACCACGAATGGAAAGGAATGTTTGCTTCCTAATATGTAACTGCGAAAAGGAGAAAACCAATTTCTCTCTACTTTCCTGAAATACCCTTAAGGTACATTTCATTTTAGAAAAGTAACATTTGCAACAGACCAATTGTCATCCACTATGTCGCATTGTCAAAAGGTTGATAACATTTGGTTGTCAAAGAAAATTTTTCCTATCATTTATGTTTCGAAAATCTTATTACTAATTTTAAAAAACATAATGTAAGTTTCGAAAAATTTGTTCTGAAATTCTATTTTATAAAGCTCGTTCCAAAATATATTTTATGTATTCCAGAAATCTTGTTTCATACATATAGAAACTTATTCCGAAAAATATAAAAAACTAGTTTTAGAAAATTTAAAAAATATATGATCAAAAAGTTACTTTTATAAAAAATAAAATATCATTTTAACAATTATGGACTACACTTAGAAATTATAAAGATACAAGAAGAGAAAACCTTAAAAAAATATTTTTTTTTTGCAAAACCAATCCTTGGTTATGATGTGGTTTCTGCGTTATTATTAGGTGTGACTTCACAGCACATAACATAAAGTAATAAAGTAAACAATTATGTATTTCACAAAAACGTAACAGATATTCGTTTAAGTCGTATATCTAGCTATAAAAGTTATCTTTTTACAGTTAGTTTTTATTGAAATTAAATCAATTACGATATATTATACCCACAAAAAGCTAATTTTACGATGTAAGTTAATTTTTTAATAATAATTAAATAAATCAGTGTACAAATTGGTTTAATAATGACGTACAACTTACTTTTTGATCAGTAATCAAGTTAATTGTGACAAAAAAAAAGTAATTTATGTAATAATAATGATTAAAAAGTTAATTTGCCTAACCAAAATTCATCTCTAACAAGCTTTTGGAAAGCAAAATACATAAGAAAAAATGCATTTCATCCCACGAATGGGAATTCCTCTTAGTGGCGAAGCTAAATCCATTCATATAAATCCTGGTAGTTTTTAAATTGAATCTATAAAAATAGTTCTAAATCATTTCCTCTTCACAGAAAAAATCCTCCTATTTATTAGATGTCATTAAATCTTTCTATTATTTTTAATACTTATTTTATAAAACATTAGAAAGATTGATGAGACAGAATCTAGCATCACACTTTATGGAGAACAAAAATGAATGGATGATTGACATGCACTGACCCTAAAGAAAGAAAACAATGTTTGTTGAAATAAAATAAGATACAATCTGGTTCAAGAAGTTGCAAAAATTCATGTTTCTTGATCATTCTTCCCTCTTGAATCTTCATCCCCACCCCACTGCTTTATCCTATCTTCTGCAAGGGATGCCTGCCATAATTGATACCGATAATCTTAATAATAAGCATCACCAAATTGGTTTTCATTTGCAACAAACACAATGAAAAACATATATTATACCTCTTTATTCCAATCAGTTCTATAGACCATGAAGAATAGAACACAAGTTTGTAAGATTGTCCCCGAGAGCATTCCAGACCAAATCCCCTGAAATGACCCACCATAAAGAAATCCATCACTGCATGAAGAACACGATGAAAAGAAAAAGTAATAATGAAGGAAAGGTGAAGAAGAAGGCTCACAATGACACCCATTTCAAGCTTGTAGCCCAGAAGAAGACCTAGAGGAATGCCGAAGAGGTAGTAACAAGCTATATTTACGTACGCAACCGCAGCCTGCCACCCTGCACCGACAGCAACCCCTGAGAGAACTGGCTGCACGTTGTTGATCACAATGCAAATGGCCAACATGGGTGTCAGCTCCACCACCATCTCTCTCACTGCCGAATCGTTCGAGAACAAAAATGGATACTCGTTCCGGAATATTATCAGAACCAGCGACAGCGTCACACCGATCAGAGTCGAAGTAATCACAGCCACGAGAAGTGAAAACTTTGCTGTTCTCGGGTGAGATGCACCTAATTCATTTGACACTCTCACACTGCAAGTTCATATCAATCTTCGTCAACCAGTTACCCCAAAGTTTCTCCCTTTTTTCAAACTTTCTCTCTCTATCTGTAGCTATATATATTTTTATATATATTTTTAAAGAGCAATGATACCATCATTCATTTCGCATGGAATACAAAAGTAAAATGTCATAAGTAAAATTTTGTATTTTTTAAAAAAAAAAGTAAAAAAGAATAACGTTAAGAATGTAAAAAAATTAACTCTGTCAAAGAATTATTTTTTATTTTTAAATTGAAATTATGCACTTTTATAATCCATTTACTGATTTAGGTAAAGGTAAAATAATTAGGAATCTAGTTAAGTTGTCATTAAGTGAATGACTTTATTTTCAATTTGATGCTTTTATTTTATACCTTTTTATATTCCAAGGTTTGACTGTTTGTAAAGGAGATGTGATTCCAACAACACCTTTTTCTTTAAGTTTTAGAATAAATTAATTATTTATATATACATAAAATAAATAAATATAATTAAATTGCTCTGATGAAATGGTTAGGCGGGTAGGAAGGAAGCAACAAACCTTACAGCTGCGTTCAATCCAAAGGACACCATGATGGTCCATCCCAATATGTTCATGCTGCAAATTCAGTAAACGAGACGTCAATATTCCATGAAAATGTTAAACAAGTTGCAGAGTTTGGTTCCACGTAGCAGAAGACAAACTTAATACGTTTTTAAAAAAATAATAATATGATAATACACTTTTACTATAAGAGTAAAATAGTCATATAAAGTTTTATATTTTAAAAAAAAAATAATATCAAATAAATAAATGTAAAAAAATAAAATATTTTAAAAGAATATTTTTTAAAAAAATGACTTTCCAAATCTTAATTAAACATCACACACCTACTTACAGATGTGAATAACGATTTACTAAATATAAAATTAAATTAAACAGTTTTAAGTTAATATTTTGGGGTACCTACCATAAAAATCTAATAAATAATTTCCACAAAAATGAGGGAAAAGCACGTACAACTAATCCTTTGTCCGAAACAGGAGTAAGACAAACCAATTAAGGAGGAGCACAAGTCAAATTAAACTTTTGAAAGTGGCACTCAATGAATCTGTATATGGATTGGATTCAGATCCACTGCAATTAATTTTTAAATTCCATGCAACTTCAACTTTATATTATTAAATAAAAAAATATCATCAGTGGAAGTCATCATTTTGAACAACGACGCCGGGTGACATTTCTTTCAAGTCATGTGATCTAGCTATCTACACATCTCGATGATAAAGAAAACTTCCCCATATATTTATTAGACACGAGATGCACAGCCTGTACACATTCTCCTAATTAATGCATAGTATTCATCCAATATGCTAAACAAATCTATTATATTAAATAAACAATTATTACCACTGCTAAAATACTCTTGCATGTTTTTCTTAAAAAAGTTAATAAATTTTTTCTTCTTAACTTTTTCTTCATTTCAAATTTCTCAAGCAGCATCATTCCTGAATTACTCACCAGATGGACAGCGCATCAACCGAAACTTCCGCATTTTTCAAATATCCGGCGAAGAGAATCAGGGCCATATAGTACCACACTTCCAGGCTGCGCACATTCAACCAAATTAAGTTAAAAACCAAAAATATTTTATTTAACACCTATTTATCATTTAATAAAACATTAATATGTCATTTTAATTACTTCACCTAATTTAATTAAACATTTCTTTTCTACAAAATTTATTTATTTTTATGCAAATTATTTTCGTTAATTAATTCTTCCACACACTCACTGCTAGTACAATAAGGATTGATATTAATCAAATCCAAACATAATTGCTCCTCGATCATTAACCCTTAATGAAGAAGCCGAAAGGAAAACAACAGAGTTTATTTAATATAGCATAAAATAATGAAGGCGAGATCCACAGGTTCTTTTCATTTTTTATTTTTATTCAATCTAATTTTAAATTTTTGTAAAATAGAACAATCAAAAACTGATAACAAGTACGACAGAGAAACAGAAAATCCAAAGACGCTATTGTTGACGTAGAAAACAAGGAAGACAATCTAGGATGGCTGGTTGAGGTATGAAGGAGACCACAATAACATGATAACGAACATGAATGATAAGTTTTGCATGAAGAATATTACAAACACAAATTAAAAAACAGCGGTCATTTGGATCGGGTCAAAAAAATTATTGAACAAAATATCTATTTCGTAAAGAAAGAGATAAGATGTTCATGGTAAAATGACAGTACATTTATATTTATTTAATACATAAAGGTATAATAATAATAAAGTAAATTTTTGTATTTTTAAGAAAAAGAAAAAAGATAAAAAATTGATAATATCAAAATGAATGTAAAAAAACTTAGGTATGTAAAAATATTATATATATACTAGTATTTTAATAATATATATTTTAAGGATAATGATACTTAGACAACATTTTTTTGATAATATTTGAACATCATCTACGTGTCATTCTGTGATTGATCCATGGTAGTGTTTATGATTATTATTATTAATTATGAAGTAATTTTAGATCAATCACAAAATGACACGTAAATAATGTTCAAATGTTGTCAAAAAAATGTTGTCTAAGTATCATTATCCATATTTTAATGGCAATCATTTGGCAATTACAACTTCACCAACCCTTGACAAGTTGTAAAGTTGATATTAAAAAGTCTTGTTTCATATTTACAGCACTTCCTTCAATTTATTTTCTGACAACATCTGTTAAGAAAAAAAGGAAATATTAAAAAGCACTTCAGTAAAAATATTAATTGCTTTATATTTTAAAATTTTAAATAAAACAGTGTAACTCTGATAACCCTTAATTATGTAACTTTTCAACCATACTTATATATATATAAGTAGTTTTTTAGTAAAAAATAAATATAACATGGAATTATAAAAAAGAGTATTTTTATATCTGTTAAGTGAATATGGTACTGAAAAAGAAAAAAAGGAGAAGGAGAAACCAGAGCATGATAGCAGAGGCAAGAGAGAGGCGAACGAAACCCCAAAGGTTGTGAAAGGCTTTAAGGGAGAAGCCAGACCACGCTTCCCCACAGGTCCCACTTAGTATATACGCGAACTGACCTACGTCGATGAACCACCACGAGGCGTTCAGCACCACGGCGGCGCCCACCATACCCCACCCGAGCTTCAGCATGAGAAGCCAGCTGAACACGATGTGAAGCACCAGCGCCGCCGCCGC
Organism: Vigna reflexopilosa; assembly: GCA_027742785.1. NCBI lineage: Eukaryota > Viridiplantae > Streptophyta > Magnoliopsida > Fabales > Fabaceae > Vigna > Vigna reflexopilosa. Next base: position 35,213,662 of record CM050911.1, on the reverse strand, counting down.
GATCCACGCCATCGCCATGATCCTGCTCTGCGCCTGCAGAAATTTCTGCATGGGATAGTTCATGGCGTAGGCGAACAGCTGCGGAATCATCCACACCGCGAACTCCCCAGCCGCCGCCGAAATCGCCGCTGTCTGACCTATCGCCCTGAGCAGCGGCGCTGCGAAGACGTAGAGCAGAGTCAGTAGAATGGCGGTGGCGTTCAGAATCACCCACGAGCGCTGCATGTACACCCCCAGCATGTGCACTTGCCTCGCCCCGTATGCTTGCCCGCACAGCGTTTCCAACGCGCTTCCCATTCCAAACTGTGCCAAACTCCATCATTAATTAATCAATCAATAATGTGCTAATTATTTGTACTATTTTCCCATTAGATTATAAATAAAATTAGTTTATGTGATGTAATTCTATTAATCACTTAAAAATAAATTCAGTGAAATATTATTACAAAATATAAAAAGTTAAAAAAATGGAAATTAAAAGATTATTTGTACAGATATAGATAGCTTATTTTCCATAGTATAAAAGAATTGTTTTCTTGTATACATGTAAAATCATGATCTTATACTGTTGATGAATCTATTCCTACACTCACTTTTTTTTTTTTTTCATTTTCGTAATGGAAAGTAAAGATTGGATTCAACATCATTTAGGGTAAAGGATCTTCAGGGTTCTTAATCTATTTTAGTGTTCACATAAAAATGGAAAGAAGTAAAAAAGATGGTAAAGAAATTAATATAAAAGTTGTATCTATAAAATAAAAAAGATGAATACTGAGTGGTAACTTTAGGAGCAAATCAGTATGTAAATGACACGGGGAGATTTTCTGTTTTTGTTAGGTACCGTGATGCCTAGGCAGAAGCCGGCGATGACTGAGTTTTCGACGGAGACGGCGGCGAGGGCGATGGTGCTGACGTGGCCGGAGAAAACTTGGGTGATGGCGCCGAGGGAGTACTGGCAGACGGAGGTGAAGATGGCGGGGGCGCCGAGGTACCAGAGCTTTTTGGACTCGACGAGGAACTCTCTGGCGAAGTCGGCGGCGCCGGCGATCGGAGCGATGTCATCGGATTCCGCCGTGAAGACTGCTGTGTCTGGTCGCGGCGTGAGAAGTGGTTGCGTCTGGCGATCGTTGTCTCCCATGGTGATATGATCTCCCATACAGAGAAGTGAGCGTTGTGGGAAGGTTTATAAAGAGATGTTGGGGCCATTAAAACACATCTTACCTTTTAGATAATAGTCTCACCCTCCCTCCTCACTGCGGAAGAGGGGAGAAGAAGGAAAAGGACAAAAGAAATTGGAAAATATAACAAAAATTACGGATTCGACAAAATAAACCCACAATTTAGCCCAAATTTAAATTTCTTCCCACGTTTTTAAGAATATTCACTGACAACTTTTAAGTAAATATAATCAGAGAGACAATATTATCCAAAATAAACCTAATAAAACTTTCCAAACCAACGTGGTGCCACAATTTTATGAGAAGGGCCATGAATCTGTAAGGTTGCAATTCTTTTTCGGATTAAATATATTTTTAGTCCCTATATTATAAAGTGATTTTGGTTTTAGTCTCTTTTTTAAAATAAAGTACATTTTAGTCATCCTTCTTAACGAAACTTTGATTTTAGTCTTCCAAAACTAACAGTGTTAAAAAAAAAATTAATGTAACTAACGGCTAATCACGTGTCATCACGTCTTTTTTTTTTAACGTTTACCACGTTGGATTTTTTCAGTGAAAACGTCAGCTTCTCCTTGGCGAACGTGAATTTGGAGAAAGCGGCAAATGGTAATTCTTGCGGTGTGAAATCAAGTGCTCTGTTCGAGAGGGGGAGATTCTACGACGAGTATTCTGCTAGAAGGAACGAGAGGCTCATGAAAAAGAGAGGTGTAACTATAATGGATGAAGTTAAGGTTAAACCAGTTCGCAATCTTGGGGTTTCAGTGGAATCTGGAAAGAAAAATAGTGTGAGAAAGATTGGAAGTTTGAGAAAATCTATTTCCGCTACTTACTCTGCTGGGGTGAGTGAAACACTAAGATACATGCTCAGAAGCATGACCAAGGAAAACAAAAAACCTCCTGTCGCTACAAAGTCTGACAGATCTGTTATGCCTAGGGGAAGAAAATGGGAACAAAAGCAAGAAGGATTTAAAACTGAAGGTTTTATTTCTATTTGGGAGGGGAGAAAGAGAACCTGATTTAATTTGTTAAAGGATGAATCTTGTTCTCTCGTCTGGTTATATACTTTGTTTTTTAGTTTGATACGAAGTGTTTCACAAATATGTGATACGAAGTGTTTCACAAATATGTGATACGAAGTGTTTCACATTCGCTGCCGGCAGCGCTTCCATGGTGCGATGCCAAATTGGAGTCATTTACAGTCGTAGATCCAAATCGGAAAGGGGAAAAAACTTGTCCCTTCTTCTGGTTCTCTCTACAGGGCATGTTGATGGTGGTGTCGCGGCGTCCATGGAGGTGTTGCCATTGTTGTCACGGTGGCTCGACTCAAATTGCGAAGTGGTTTCTTGCAGGGTCTGCGTTGCAATCTATGGAGAAGAAGCTCATGGTGGTGACAGCGCAATTTAGGGTTCGTCGCAACACTCGCGATTTGGGATTTCCCTTGGCCGTTGTTCGTGATTGGTTGGAGCGAACTTTGTTTCTGCGTTTCTGGCTTGGTTTCTATTTCTTGCAGGTTGCCATGGATAGTGGCGTGGTGGTGCGGAGATGGTGCACGAAAGGCTTCTGGTGGCGGCTTTCAATGGAGTTTATGTGCGAGATCGCGTTTTAGTGGCGCGGAGGCGGCAAGCTCCCATGGAGGCATAGTTGTTGACGATGGCGGCTTGTTGCCGGAAGTTTCATTCATTGATTTCATTTAAACATGATTTTTATTTGTTTAAATTGAAAAGAAGAAATTCAAGAATGAGTTCTTCTCTGTTTTTATTGTTTAACTTAATATCTGTGTTGCTAAATGAGATGTTCATAAGAGATCTCTGATTTTGTAATGTATTTTGATATGAAAAGTGTTGAAAATGGAGCTTGGAAGTTTCATCACACTGCTGGGTTTTGACTTTTCATTAAAAAATACAACATGGCAAGGTTAGCATCATTAGACGTGGCAAGACGTTAGCCAGGTCAGCGAAAAGTTAACGGTGTTAGTTTTAGAGGACTAAAATTAAAATTTTCTTAAGAAGGAGGACTAAAATGTACCTTACTTTGAAAAAGGGACTAAAACCAAAAACGCTTAATAGTACAGGGACTAAAAACATATTTAACCCTTCTTTTTCTATCCTATCAAATTCCAATTCTATTTTTCTTGTCCTATAAATATTTTTTATAGAAATAACTACAATATTTTAAAATTTATATGAGTAATTCTATCATTAATTTTTAAATATCTTTTTTTATTTTATTAATTTTTCCCTGAATAATGTAAGACCTTGTAAAAATATCACTTAAGTGGGGCACACGTGGAAACAAATCATTGGGCCAAGGTTAAATGCAAACAAATAAAATTTAACCGTTGGTTTCTCGAATTGAAGCTTCCTAGACATTCATGACTTCAAGAGGAGCGTTTCTACCGATTGAATCTCCATTTCCTCCAACCGGTAAGAAAACCCCTTTTTCTCGTTTGCCCTAGGGTTGTAAGCATGCGATTCCTTGTTGCATGCAGCCCATTTCGTTTTCTTCCATTATCTAGTTTCTATTTGGTTCTAAAATTCGTTTTCCATCATCAATTGATGATTTATAGGTAATTCTCACACTTTGGGGTTGCGAGCGAGTGGGTTAGGGTTCTTTCTTGAGTTTGACTGTCCACACTAGAGGTAAGGGGAGCTAGTTTTACTTGTCATGTTGGTTGTATGATGTGAATGCATGATAATTTTGAAGTGGTATGTTGTTGGAAGCATGAAATTGGTTTTAGTGACTTGAAATGTATGTATGGAGGTGCTTAATATGTGAATTTGGTGATTAATGACTATGAACAGGTTTTGGAATGATTTGGAATGCTAGAATCATGTATGTTAGAACTATTTTATATGAAATTTTTGTGGTAGTGTTGTTAGATAGGAAATCAAGTGTCTTTAGGGCCAATTTTAGGTTATTTTAGAGGAAGTGAGGTAGTGATTTTGAGCAAATGAGGTCTGCAACATTTTTGGACTGTTGGGGGCAGTTTTATCCACTATTTTGTGACTTGTTTGAGTCACTAAATTTTTCAAAATAGGTGCAAAGTGGTAAGATTGGGTTTTGGGTCCCTTTAGAGTTAGAATAGAGTGTAAATCACTTTAGAAAGGTAATAGAAAGGCTTAGAATTATTGAGATGGGTTTAATTATATCTAAAGCAAGAATTAAAGGTGTTAGAAGTTGGTAAAAGTCGTTAGAAATGGTCACAGGGGTGCTGTCCAGATTCTGCAGAATTCTGCATAATTTTACCGTTCGGTCTTATGGGTCTCGGCCAGAGAAGGGTTGGTCCTTCTCATGACCGTTCGGTCTTAGGGGTCTCGGTCAGAGAAGGATTGTTCCTTCTCATGACCATTCGGTCTTGTGAGGATTGGTCAGAGAAGGATTTGGTCCTTTCGTGACCGTTTGACCTTGTATTGCTCTCGGCCATGTATGGTTCTCGTTCTCAGATGCTCTTGGCCTTATTTTTATTCTCGGTCAAAGAAGATTGGTCCTTCTCATGACCGTTCGGTATGGTGGTCTCGGTCAGAGAAGATTGGTCCTTCTCATGACTGTTCGGTCTTGCGTGTCTTGGTCAAAGAGGGGTTGGTTCTTCTCATGGGCGTTCGGTCTTGTGGGTCTCGGCCAGAGAAGGATTTGGTTCTTCTCATAGCTGTTCGGTCTGGTGTTGCCCTCTGTCATAAATTGGTTTGCCCCACTCGAGTTTTGCTAGTGGTAACCGTTCGGTCTAGTATTGCTCTCGGCTTTGTGATGTTCTCGGCCTTATGTTGCTCTTGGCCTTATGTATTACTCTCGGTCTTAGGTACTCTCGGCCATGTATTGCTCTCGGTCTTAGGTACCCTCGGCCATGTATTTCTCTCGGCCTTAGGTGTTCTCGGCCATGTATTTCTCTCGGTCTTGTAATGGTTCTCGGCCTTGTATTGCTCTCAGTCATACATGGGTTCCTCCCTCTTTGGTTCGTGCCAGTTCATGACCGTTCGGTCTATCAAAGGGTGTATTGCTTTTATTGAAAAGTAAGAATGGTTGATGTTGTATGATGTGTATATGACTTAATATGGCATTGGAGGTATATTATTGATTCAAGAGGAATATCATGTGATTTAAAATGGTGAATTATAGTTTGAAAGCATGTATGTACAAAGTATGGTTGATGGACGTAATTCCATGATCCTCAAGGGAGGTTACATGGTGGTGCCCTGTAGTTGGTTGTGATTGACCGTATGAATGGCCGGAGTTCCTGATGTGGTTTATCCTGACATTCTAATGATCATCCAAGCTCAAGTAGAGAGTGATGAGTCATGTGGTGAGAATAGCAGGAGGTCCTAGGATAGGTGCTTTCACTGTAGGCCTATACCTTTGTAAAGGGCTTACACTTATGTGTGGTCGGGTGAAACCCCTCGGCAATGGCTTTGCAAAGCAGTAGGGCCACTACAAGTGAACAAACCCCTGGAACTCGACATTTCATACTAGTCTGGATGGTCAAATCACGTGGTTGGTCTTTGGTATCAATAAAATGCATTTGGTTATAGTTGGTATTGGTTATGGTCCTTGTATGCCTGAAATACTTGATTGACAACATGCTTTTATACCTAGCTCACCCCTGCATTGTATGTGTTGCATGTGTTTACCTTCCTCCTTGCGATGATTATCCAATCCTTTGGATTTGAGCAGTAGGTGATGACGTACCATTGGAGCAAGCGTTGCAAACTGAGGAAGACCCAACCCTTAGTACTTAGGACTTCTATTAGCTTTTAGTTGGATAACTTGTTATTTTGAAAACCTCTAGCTTTTATTTTACCATGGTATATTTCGGAAAACACACTCTAGTCGTCTTTAAAGTTTAGTTAGCTTAACATTTTGGAAAACTTTGGGAACTTGTACTCAAGTTTTATTTCGTTTTAATTTCCTCTACTTTTTGGATGACTGTATATATTTAAATACGGTTATCTCTATCTCTCAACTGTTTTTACATATTATAATAGTTGAATCCTATTATATTATATGTGTATATGATATTTTGGGATGCCACAAATAATCCATTCGAAAAAGAATTCCAGAAACAAATCTTGTGCCTTTTAGCTACAGACCCGAAAGCCTTAAAATTTGGTTATCCAATAATCGAAGTATGTACTCTTTTTTTTTTCTTTTCTTTTTGAAAGTTGTCTGAAAAATTATAAAAAAATATTTATGTATATAAAAAGGCTGATATACTTGATATTGATAAATATTTGAGAGATAACAAAGTTAATACATTTATAGATAAGAAGAAAAAAAATAATGAGAATAAATATACGTGAAATCAAGATGTATAAATGTATATTATTGTTTAAAAATTAATTAGATTGAATTTTTTTTTTATTTTCTTTTAGAATGAATTGAATTTTGATTTCTTTTATTCGAAAGGATTTTAGGTTTTTTTGTAATATTAATAGATTATTAATTATTTAAATAAAATGAAAAATAAATTTAAATGTAATATTTAAAAATTAATTTTTTAACTTATAATAGTTAGAATTGTAAGGACCTAGAAAATAGACTATTAAGAAATATATATATATATATATATATATATATATATATATATATATTAAAATAATAAAATTGAGCATTTAGTATTAAAATAAGTTAACAGTATAAATAGAAATTTAAAACACTCAGCTCAATATATAAATACGTTTTATCTCTCTAAAAACACTATTCTTTACCTTTTCTCTTCTTTTTCTCTAAAATTTCTTACCGGTGATTCATCTGATTGGCGATCAGGAGTTTCCTAGGCGATCCCGACGTCAAGAGCTTCTTATTCCACTGATCCATTTCGTGTTTAGAGTTGGTAAGTTTCGCTCTCTTAATTCTTGTGAAAATTCTAAAACTTTTTAGCACATGCAAGCAAAGTTTCTGGTTGCATGTGTTCATCAGCTTTCTCTCCTCAATTCTGACTGTGTCCTTGGTCCTTTGGTTGGTCTCTTCTCACAAATCAGTGAGTTATAGGTTTTCTTAGGATTTTCTGGTGTTGTGGAGCAAATTTCGGAAGTGTAGAGTTGTTCGGTTCGGTTAAAAGGTAAGGGAAGCTAGTTAATTTAATTGATTGGTTTATTGTGTATGTAAATGTTGTTTGATGGATTTGCATATGTATGAAATTGAATGTTTCTATGTTCGACATTGTTTATGTGGACGGTCAAATATTGTGATCATGTTGATTTCATTTCTGCAAAATTTTGATTCTATGCCGAGTGAATTGTGAGGAAGTGAAGTAGTGCAAATGGGGAATTGGTATCAGGTGTGTTATTGGTCTATAGGAAGAATCTGGGTAATTTGTTTAGAACTTGTTAGAACCTTTGAGTCACTCAAAATTGTACCAAAAGTAGGAAATTTGATTTTCGGTCATTGAGTTGATGATTCTACAGAATTGAATCTCGAATCTGAGATGAAACTCTCTTAAGTGATGTTAAAAAGGTTTAAATACTCTTAGTTAAGTGTAAAGATGTATATGATACAAGTTTGGAGGATTAGAACTTGGGAAAAATGTAGTGAATTGGTAAAGTTAGATGTTGTTCATAATTCTGCAGTTATTCTACAGAATTATGCAGTTCGTTGAGCGTTATTTGTTCACCGCTCGACCTTTCTAAGTGTTCAGTCTTAACTAAGTTCAGCACCTGCGGAACTTTATAGTTAAAGACCGTTTAATATTATACTGGTATTCAATCTAGTATAGCGTTCAGTCTCATATTGGTATTCAACTCTGCTCTAAGTGTTCAACTTTGATATTAGTAATATTACCATTCCTAGTGTTAGAATGTTCTCAGGACTTGGTCTAAGTCGTGGTGTTCAGTATAACCTTAGTATTCGGTTTGCTTTAAGTGTTCGGCATAGTCTAGGTCCTCGGTCTCACATTAGTACTCGATTTTGTACTGATGTTCGGTCTTAACTGCGTTCGGTCTCTTATGGGCCTTACCTGTTAATGATCATTCGATCATGTTTTAGTGGTAAGTATTCCCGCCTGTCACGTGGGTGACCCGGGTTCGATCCCCGCCAACGACACCAAAAACTTGTTAAGACTCTAACAAGTGTACCGAATCGTATCAAGTAATATAAACGGTAAGACCGAGTATCGTTTTCCCAAGATACTCACGGCACTAAACAATTGTGCTTTTGCTTAACCAATCAAGACTATAAGAACAATATTTTGGGGTTTTTGAATGCAAAGTGCGGAAAAATAAACATGAATGCAATTTGATCAATTGAAGCTAAACATAAAAGTGAATGGATGATGTTGATAATATGAGATGAATATGTTGTTAGGGTTTAGATTTCACCTAATCACTCTCATGCATAAACGAATTCATCTTCTTCATTAATGTTAATGTCACTTTCTAATTTACCCTAATCCCAATGTCTTGGTGAAAAGAGCCTACTCCTAAATACTAGTTTACAATATCTTGTCTCCCTAGCAATTGATCATGCATTACATTCGCACAGAAGCTTAAAGGCAATCGGTCCTCCTATCCCTATGTCTAGGTAATATTGTTCCCGAGAGAATTCCCCAGATCATGATTTGTAGATATCTCATGCTACCAATCCTAGGGAGAGAAGAAGAGAATTGTCATATCTTCCTCAAATCCACCAACCCTAAGAGTGCGATATCTCCTCATGATACTTACAAATCATAAGATTTTATGCCAACATAAAAGAAGAATATCTCTAACAATTAATGAAAAAAACAAGAATCAATTCAAATACAAGAGAGTTTAGAGGTTACATCTTTCCCCAACAACAAATAAGATTAGTTATCCATTTTCATGGAAGAACTAGGTGTACAATGGAATGGAAGAGATAAAAACCCTAGAAAGAGAAGAGGAGAGCTCCCGCATCCCCAAATCTGCCCCCAAAGGGGTGAAAAGTGTGTTTCTATGCTTAAGCCATCAAAAGATACATTCCCTAAGGTGTCCAGGTCTTTAAATAGGACATGAAAATAACAGAAAACGGGTCTAGGCTCAAAACTGATCATAAAAATCGCAGAAGCTGGCCCAAAACTCGCTCTGGTTGACTTTTCAGCATTCTGGTTGACTGGTTGACTTTTCTGGTTGACTGGTTGACTTTTCTGCATTCTGGTTGACTTTTCTGCATTGCAACTCCTTGATACTTCAACCCTTCTTTCAAATCATTTAAAAAACCTACAAAATCAAGGGAATTTAGTAATAAAATCATCACGCATATCCTCAACTCTCTTATTCACAAAACTAAAGCAAAATCATGAGTCTAAGCAAGTTTCTAAGTCAAAAAGGGTGCATTTGATATCACAATTAAGTATAAAAATAACGATTTTTGAACTGTTATCACTTGAGTGTTCGACTTAAGTTCTTAGGTTTCGGTCTAAGCTAAAAGTGTTCGGTTTAACCTTAGGGTTAGGTTGTTCTTGCGTTCGGCCCTCAACTGTATTCGGCTCATGTTTAAGCCGTGCTCCTTAAATGACTGTTTGGTCATGTTCACATGTTATGAGTGTTTTCCGTTCGGTCTTGTTCATAGGTTAGGTTGATCCTTTCCGTTCGGTCGTGTTCATGGGTGGTGGTTGTTTTTACCGTGCGGTTTGACCTTACTGTGGTGCATTCAGTTTTTAAAATGGTTGTGGTTATGTTGTACTTTGAGTGTTTATTTCAGTTGTTTAAATGTATTATGTATGAGAAATCATGTTGGTATTAAAGTATAGTATGAGATTTTTAATGTGGATATGAAAGAGAATTCCAAGGAGGAATGTCTTAGTGGTGATTTTCAATGTGGTAAAAGTATGAATATGGGAAGCTCAGTCTTGGCATTCATCCTGAGATTCTAATGGTCACTAATTCTCAAGTAAAGAATGGTGAGGCATGTCGTGAGAATAACAGGAGGCCCTAGCCTAGGGGTTTTACCTTGACCTAAGGTGCGTGATAACGAGCTAACCTCGTGTGGCAGCTGAGGGTGTTCCAGTTACTTCACTGACGAGTGCACGAACGGTCATAGCTACATATTCATACTAGTCCGGACGATCAAGTTAAAGTGGTTGGTCAGTATGTGATTATATGTTTTATACATATGTATGAGTATCTTATCTGTTTGTTTGAATTGTATGCTCACATGACTATTAAATTACACTAGCTTACCCTTCTTTTTTGTTGTGTCATGTTTATCTGTTCATTTTATCCTTTGCAATGATCATCATGTGAGCAAAGGGAGAGGAGTTCACTCTAGAGTAAGCACTGGAAGGAGAGGATCCATCTGTTTAGTATAAGACCGTTCCGTCTTGTACATAATTTTGTAATAGCATAGGATTTTGTAAACTTTTTAATTTTATGGTTATTTCTGGATAACTATACTGTGAACACTTTATCACATAGTGAATAACTGTCATATTTTATCATTTTATGTAGAGCTGTCAAAACGGGTAACCCGGCTCAACTCGGCCCGGCCCACTATGGGTTGGTCACTTAGTGAGCCAACCCAATCTGGCTCATTTATTAGCGAGTCAGAAAAATTCGAACCCGGCTCGACCCACCACGGGTTGGTGGGTAAACGGGTTGGCTCACTAGCCCACTTAATTACAATTTTTTTAAATAAAAAAATTACAAACTTTATATAATTCAAATCTAAACAAATTTCACTCCCAACATGGATGTTTAACTAATTTTGAAAATATGGAACTTAAATAATTTTTTCAAGCAAAAAAAATAATAAATATTTTTTTATAAAATTAAAATTAAATTTTAATAAAATTAAAGTAGGTAAGCGGGTTGGTGGGCCAACCCGGCCCACCACGGGTTAAACCCGCATGAGCCGGATTTAAATTAGCCGGGTTGAAATCTGACCCACATAAAAAAAATACAATGTTTTCAAACCCAACCTTGGATCTCGTGACAGGTTGGGTTGGCTCGCGGGTTGTGACCTATTTTGACAACTCTAATTTTATGTGATGACTCTACCATATAATTTATACTATATTTTGAGATGTTACAAGAATAAATATTAGTAACCTAAATGATTCTTAGAATAACTACTTATAAAGTAATTTATAAAGTTAACTAATAAAATTAAATTAGTGATTGAATTTAATAAGATAAATGCTAGTTTGGTGTTTAAATTAATAATTTAGTAAATTTATTACTAAAACACACTGTAACAATAAAGTTAACTTTTAAATATATTTTAATAGTCGGTTTTAAATTTATCAACAAAAACCATGTTTAAAACAACACAAATATCATTAAGTGATACGATTACAACGATAAAAATAATAAATAACATTATAAACGTAAATAATGCTAGAAAACTTAAATAGTAACTCAATATTAAATTAGGTGACACAAATAAATAAGAGTTTCATTCATACCTACTTTCTTTTTCTCCTTGTCTTGATCATAGACCTTCAAGTCATAAAGTATATATGTGTAATCATTTGTTAAGAAAATAATTCGCTTTACTAATTTTTAAGAAACATAACTAATGTAATAGATTTTGTTTTAGACTAAGATATTGTGACAACCCAAAATATCATATACATATAATATAATAGGATTCAGCTATTATAATATGTGAAAGCAGTTGAGAGATAGATATAATAATATTTAAATATGTATACAGTCATCCAAAATATAGAGGGAATTAAAACAAAATAAAACTTTAGTACAAGTTTCCAAAGTTCTCCAAAATACAAGACTAAATAAAGATTCAAGAGGACCTAAAGAGTATGTCCAAAATATGGATCATAATAAATAAGTGCTAAGAGTCTTTCAAAATAAGATCATATAAACTAGAAGCTAATAGAAATCCTAAGCACTAGGGGCTGGGTTTTCCTCAACTCCCAAAGTTTGCTCCAAAGGTACATCATCGCCTACTGCTCACATCCAAAGGATTGGATGATCATCGCAAGGGGGGAAGACAAACACATGCAATACATACAAATGCAAGGGTGAGCTAGGTCTCAAACAATCATACAATTCATTTCAAATCCATCTAGCATTTCCGAGAATATCCATACACACATAAACATGTAAGTCACCATAAATATAAGCATTTATTTCATAAAACTCATCAAAACAAGCATCCTATCATGTTAAGACTTCTAGACACGTCCGGACATAGGATGTATGTAGAGCTGGGGCGGGTTGTGCACTTGTGGTGGCCTCTACTGCTTTGCAAAGCCATTGCCGAGGGGTTTCACCCGACCACACACAAGGCTAGTCCTTTACCGCGGAATAGGCCTCCAGTGATAGTGCCTACCCTAGGACCTCCCACTACTCTCACCACACACGTCAATCCTCTCTAAGTGAGAATGAAAGACCGTTAGAGTGTTAGGGATAACCCCCATAGTGGAAGCCTCTTACATTCATTCAATACATTAAATGATCTCACCTAGAGATCTTACTTTCATATTCAATCCTACCACTTTAAATCACAGGATATACCTCTTGAATCAATAATTCCTCTCAAAGTTTCACACAATCAAGACTTTTAATCATTTCATAATTCCTTTTATTTTAGTGCATAATTTTAACTTAAACATCAAGCATTGGATACAGTATTGTGATAAAAAAAAACAAACAGCAAACAGTAATAATAGTGTTCCAAAACAGCACCAAACAACAGAATTTATTAGTGTAAAACAAAAAGAAAACCACGCTGGAACAGTCCATAATGGTACAGAAAACAGCAATGATTTAAGTGCTGAAACAGCCAGCAAAGAATGCAGAAAACAACCCATACAGCAACAACAAGCCTTCTTGACAGCAAACATAAATTAATTTTTTGCAGCATTATTTTGTTTATACTGAAACAACAAGGTTTTTAAAACAGTAACAACAACCAAACAGCAGTATTTTTACAACAGATACAGTAATTAAAATAGGGTAGAAATAGTGCTGAAACAATAACTAAAACAATGCTGAAACAAGCCTTCTTGACAGCAAACATAAATTAATTTTCTACAGCATTATTTTTTTTTATACTGAAACAGCAAGGTTTTTAAAACAGTAATAGCAACCAAAAACAGCAGTATTTTTACAGCAGATACAGTAATTAAAATAGGGTAGAAATAGTGCTGAAACAATAACTAAAACAATTCTGAAACAAGCCTTCTTGACAGCCAACATAAATTAATTTTCTGCAGCATTATTTTTTTTTATACTGAAACAACAAGGTTTTTAAAACAGTAACAGCAACCAAAAACAGTAGTATTTTTACAGCAGATACAGTAATTAAAATAGGGTAGAAATAGTGCTGAAACAATAACTAAATTAAAGTGGAACTAACTTTAAAAATAATTGGTATGATACTGTTAGAATCAAATTCATGTTTCCAACAACATACCACTACAAAATTTGTCATTCATTCACATCATATAATAAAAATAAGAAATAGAACTAGCTCCCCTTACCTCTAGTGTGGACAGCCAAGTTCAAGAAGGAACCCTAAACCACCCGCTTGCACTCCCAAAATGTTAGAATCACCTATAAATCATCAATTGATGATGGAGAATGAATTTTAGAACCAAATAGAGGCTAGTTTATGGAAGAAAACGAAATGGGCTGCATGCAACAAGTTTAATCGCATGATTACAGCCCTAGGGCAAACGAGAAAGGGGTTTTTCTTACCGGTTACTAGAAAGTGAAATTCGAACGGTAGAAATGTTACTTGCAGCCTCAAGAACGCTTATGAGTTCCTTAATCAACAAACGATCGGTTAGATTTTGAGTTATGATGGATGGGAGGTAGGGCAATGAAGGAAAGAATAAGAAGAACTGTGCTTGTTTTTGGAGGAAACTTTCGTGGCAGGGAAATTAAAAAGGGGTTGAACTTGGAATGAAGTGTTTTATTAAAATTTTATTTTTAAAACTTTGCCCAATGCCCTGCTGCCACGTGTGCACCATTTTATATTATATTTTCTCAGACTTCACATTCTCCCTAACAAAAAAAATTTTCGTCCTCGAAAATTAGAGCTTACCAGTGAACAAGTGAGGGTATGACTTTTTCATCTCTTCTTCTGAGTAATCTCAAGATAGAAATTAATATATAAAGATAAAATCCAACTCCAGAATGGAACCTTACTTGACAACTTAAGTCACTAAAGCTTCAATGTACATTAAAAACAACAAGATGTGTAACAGTGTGAAAACTGAAAGAAGAAGGGGACAACATATTTAAAACAAACTCCAAATCTAAAATGTGAATCACGAATTGTGGAAGTTAAAGTGAAAAATGAAACTTAAATACCAGAAGTTGGCTGCAACACGCATTTCCAGATTTATAAGGAAATGGACATCTCATTGTGAAAACTACATGTATTTCATGAAAAAAAAAATTAGTGCTGGAATAGGAGGATGGTTTTCGAAAGCCATGGTTAAGGATTTGAAAATCATATAAATGGGATGAATAGAGAAAAATATTAAGAGAGGATAATTTTGATCATACTGAATTTGAAGAAGTGATGAGCTTATGTTTACAACAATTATATACAGCTTGTAGAAGTTTTCCTAACTCACCAAGTCAGTTATAACAACAACCTGACAAATTTCCTTAATTGATAGTGTTAGAAAATTTTGGCTGGATGAATTTGTAAATCTCAAGATACTTTTTTTTTTTTTTACATTTTCAGGTATTTTGTAGGGAATTTTCGGCAGGGTGAATTTTATTCCTCTTCTTTTGAATTGGGGAAGTGAAAGTAGTAGTGTGTTCTGGTCTTGTATGTGTTTATTATTTTAATATAATGGCGTGATTTTGAGACTATGTGGATGGTGCTATCAGACTAGAAAAACTAAAATGTTCATAAGTTCTTATTAAGTGGGCAGAAGTATTTAAAGAATGGAGAAGTTTGGAAGAAGCGAAGTTGCAGTTTGCATTTCATTTTGCATGAAACCAATACACTTGGTCTACAGGTGAGTATTGAGTATGAATTCATATATATTCCCTATAAATACTGACGCGTATACTTACCTGATAGGGTTGTGGCAAATGCATCTAGTTGCCTGGCTGGAATACAATAAGGTAGACAAGATGGTGTAATCTTTAGATAATTTTCATATTCTGTTATGTTTGGTTCAAGTGAAGCATAGATTTTGGTTCAAGATATATGCCATGGTGCTCTCCTTTAACTAATCCATCTTTGGGTGACCCAGCTGGTCTGACCCATATTTTCCCATATAGGTTTACATTTGGTCCTCCTAGACTGCATTATAAGCTTCATGCTTCATGTTTGGTTTCTAGTCTTGCTATATTGTTGTCTGCGTAACCTTGGGTTGAAGCTTAGCAGTTTAACAATGTTCTAGTATTGTTATGAAATGTGAAACTGTTTGATTATGGGCATATCCTGTTACATTCCTGCATTATCTCATGCATATCATGACAGCAGATACAGTAATTAAAATAGGGTAGAAATAGTGCTGAAACAATAACTAAAACAATGCTGAAACAAGCCTTCTTGACAACCAACATAAATTAATTTTCTGCAGCATTATTTTTTTTTATACTGAAACAGCAAGGTTTTTAAAACAGTAACAGCAACCAAAAACAGCAGTATTTTTACAGTAGATACAGTAATTAAAATAGGGTAGAAATAGTGCTAAAACAATAACTAAATTAAAGTGGAACTAAGTTTAAAAATAATTGGTATGATAACAAAATTTGTCATTCATTCACATCACATAATAAAAATAAGAAATAGAACTAGCTCCCCTTACCTCTAGTGTGGACAGCCAAGTTCAAGAAGGAACCCTAAACCACCCGCTTGCACTCCCAAAATGTTAGAATCACCTATAAATCATCAATTGATGATGGAGAATGAATTTTAGAACCAAATAGAGGCTAGTTTATGGAAGAAAACGAAATGGGCTGCATGCAACAAGTTTAATCACATGATTACAGCCCTAGGGCAAACGAGAAAGGGGTTTTCCTTACCGGTTACTAGAAAGTGAAATTCGAACGGTAGAAATGTTACTTGCAGCCTCAAGAACGCTTATGAGTTCCTTAATCAACAAACGATCGGTTAGATTTTGAGTTATGGTGGATGGGAGGTAGGGCAATGAAGGAAAGAATAAGAAGAACTGTGCTTGTTTTTGGAGGAAACTGTCGTGGCAGGAAAATTGAAAAGGGGTTGAACTTGGAATGAAGTGTTTTATTAAAATTTTATTTTTAAAACTTTGCCCAATGCCCTACTACCACGTGTGCACCATTTTATATTATATTTTTTCAGACTTCACAGATATGACTATGTAGCAACACCAATATTAAATTTCGGTAAAGTATATATGTTTAAACATTTTATATGTATTTAGGAAACATGACAAATGTAAAATATCTAGTTTTAGATTAAGGTAAAATTAGGTAGGCAACATCAATATCAAATTTTATTTTAGTAGGGGTGGATGAGTTTGAGTTCAATAATTCTAAAGATCCGACCAGTATTTTAATTCTGGGACCCTGTTTTATTTTCAATAATCTAACGTGTGTACTATATTCTGTCAAAGATTGATAAATACGAAGGTTTGTTGGATAATAATTTTTGTTAATTAAAATTGTTGGAAAATTGTGGAAAATTGTTGCTCTTTTCATTCCGGACACAAAGTAAAAAGTTTTGGCAATGAAATTATTAGATTTTTGTTACGAATTTTATTAAGTTGTTGTCGTGATTGAATGATGATATTATAACATAGGTTTATTTTTTCAAAAAGTAAAAATTAACGTGGCAACAATTTTGAGTAAAATATTAAGTTCAAATTATTAAAAGCCAAATTGAATGAAAATCTCGTATTATTGCTTAATTCCGGAATAACCAAATGTATTATATGTGATTATAAAGATAGTGAGTCTTTATTAGAATATCCGCCACCTTCTATAAGTTTTACTTCTCATAAACTTTCCTTTTTTTATGTTTATTCTGAAATAATGATTGTTTTCCTATTTTAAAACTATTTTAATATGTCTTTTCGTTTAGTTACCTTAGTTTAATTATCAACAACATTATATGACATGGTTGAAACCTAAAATTACCATACAAATTAGGAGCAATGATGAGAATTAAACCTATAACAAATAAATTTATATTAACAACCACCACTACGTAAAGGTCTCTACCAACATTGCATCCTTGCGTCTACCCTTCCTTTCAGGTCGTACGTTGTGTTTTATTATTTCTTTGTTGTGCCTTTTTAAATTGTTTGAATGGTAAAATGGAATTGAAAGTTTCTTGATGGTTGGATAAGGAAACTTTTAATGTCACTCTAAATAATGCATATGCATGAATAAAACGTGTGCCCTTATAAACAATTTTTGTGTTTCTTTAAATTAGTTGAAGGAAAGACTTAGATGTTGTCAGGTTCATTCATTAATAGGAATAAAAAAAAAATACAAGAATAAGAATAAAAAAATAGTTATGCGCTCATATAGAAAAAGTGCATTAAATAATATATATTGCATATTCATTAAATTTTCTTTCTATATATAACTAATAAAATAGAATAATAAAAGACTACTAAAATAGTTAAGATAAAGTACCATCTAATATAAGTGGTATACTTGTCCAAGTAAACTTAATATTATTAGATGCAACACCTTGACAATTTGATCCCTTTTTATATATCCATCCTAAGTATTTTTCTCATGAAATCATGATTTCTTATTTCAAACTCTTTTTTATACTAGCTTGTTATAGGGATATCTTCTACATATAAGAATAACAAGAACATACTTATTTTATTTTCAAGATGAAAACACAATTGTCGTAATTACAAAAACCTGACTCTATCTATATCAGGAAATGATCAATAACTTTTACTACAAATTGGACTTTATTTCAAGCCATACAATGATTTTTGCATGACACATATATCCTTCATCTTCAATAAACTCTTTAGGTTGTTACATGTAGATGATCTCTTCTAAGTTCTCATACAAAAATAAGTTGTCTTAACATTTAATTATTTCAACACCAAATTGTATTGTTTAAAGAGTATTTTTCAATAATTGAGAAAATTTTATTATTACTAGTAAATATTTGGCGTATTAACGTATTAACTCTCCTAATATGCTTTGGTTTTAAAGAAACTAAAATATTTAATAACGTGGTGACATTTTTGAAAAATCGAAGGTTATACCACTTTCATCAGTTAATGAAGGATGTATAAAAGTGAGCCAAAATTTTCAATTTTTTTCAAAATTCTTGTTATTTTTTGTAACAAGACTTATGACAACGATTATTCAAATAATTGTTATCAAAAGGTGCACCAATTTTTTTTTTGAACATGACCTATGGTAGTGGTTAGAGTTGAAAAAAAAACCCACACCCATGGATACCCACGGGTAAAATCCATTGTGGGTTTAGTATCCGCGGGTAAGAGGTACTTGCGGGTAACGGGTAATTTAATATCCGCTTGTCAACGGGTCGGGTTCGAGTATCACTTTATCTGTACCCGCAGGTATTCGCTACCCGTTTGAAAAATGAAATTACAATTTCTAATGATTTAATTAGGTTTTCTTTTCTGTTCAATCTATTGTAAAAATGGGCCAAAGCCCAAATCCCTTTTTAGGATTTTCTTCTTCAAATTAGAATAAGGAAGAATAAGAGAAGAAGTTGAAGGAGTTGCCCCAACCCTAGGTGAACAACTCCACCCTCAATGTTGGTATTCACCCTTTAAAGGTCGTGGTGACGAAGATGCGAATGGACAAGGACCGTAAATCCTTACTCGATCGCAAGGCTAAGGATCTCGTCGTCACCGACAAGGAAAATGGTACAGAGTTCGCTCCTGAGGATATCATGCACGACGAGAGGTGGCAGCATGGTGTGTCGAACGTGCAACATGAGTGGTTGGCTGCTTGGATCGTGCTGGTGGAAGGACGTCCCATGGAGCAACAAAGCTTCTCTCGTGCGCGCGAACAAGAGAACGAAGGAGCGAGCTGCTGTGATCGACGCAAGCGGCATCGTTGGTGACGGTCTCGGCCGGCCGAAGGAGGACGCGAGCTGCTAGGTGGACGGAGGGCAGTCGGCTATCGCGAGTGGAGGAGGTGACAACTGCTCTCTTTGAAGTGAAGACGCTAGGGTTTGTGAGTTTTGATTTTGAATAAGAAAGAATAATAGAGTCTTGGGCCAAAATATGGGCTTGGATAATTGTTAACACTCTAGCAAGTGTACCAGATCGTATCAAGTAATATAATTGGTAAACCCAATATCGTTCTTCCCAAAGGACTCTTAAGGCCTAATATTTCATGTAAACTAATCGCTTGAGACTTGAGAAAAGAAATTAATTTGAATGCTTAAATGCAAATCAAACATAAACATGCAAATGCAGTGATTCAATTGGCTTAAAGAAAATATGGATGAATGGATTTGTTGGGGTTTACAATTTCATCTTATCCACCCTCATATATCTACTCTTCTTATTTACTTTGCTTATTTATCATATTGTCATGCAAACTTTCTTGGTCTACCCTTAACCCAATCCCTTGGTGAAAAGAGCCTATTAGTAATTACCGGCTTGCTATCCCTAGCCTCCCCTAGGAATTAATAATGCATTATAAACAAAAGCAAAATACAATTGATCGTCCTACCCCTATACTAGGCGGTATTAGCATAATCAAGGAATTCCCCCTAATTCATGACATTACTGTACGTCCCCGTATCAATAAAGACAAACAACATCTACCGAATGAGTTAAACGGTAAAAGCATTAAATACAGGTAAGGAACCCAACAATTGATAAATCAAGCATATGCAAATATATAAACTAAATAAGAATTTGGATATATGAGAGTTTCAAAAGATTACATTGTTCCCCAACAACAAAGGGTTTAGTTTACCATAATCATGGTGAAACTAGATGACAATAATGAAAGAATGGAA
Organism: Vigna reflexopilosa; assembly: GCA_027742785.1. Taxonomy (NCBI): domain Eukaryota; kingdom Viridiplantae; phylum Streptophyta; class Magnoliopsida; order Fabales; family Fabaceae; genus Vigna; species Vigna reflexopilosa. Next base: position 35,193,638 of record CM050911.1, on the reverse strand, counting down.
AAGCAAACCCTAGATTTGATAAAGTGGAGCCTAAGCATCCAAGAAATCTCCTCCAAGGTGTGTAGAGCTGCTGTGGACGTTTCTCTCTGCCAAAAGAATCAGTTTTGAATCACACTGGGATATATATAGGCCTAAAAGATAACAGAATCGAGGCCAAATAAAAACGCTAAAAACAGACAACCGCCCAGCGGCTAAATAAACCGCCCAGCGGTTTACCCCTTAATCGCGCCACCGCCCAGCGGTACAACTGACCGCTGGGCGGTTTGCCTCTAATCGCCCTGGACGCTCAACGGTCCATTCTGACGCTCAGTGGTTTGCCAACTCTTCTTTTCATCCTTTTTCTTCATGTTTCACGAGTCCAAATCAACCTTGCTTTACTTCCATCTTCAATTTATCTCAAAACCCTACAAAACAATGTAAAAACAAGCATAATATCTCTAAAACCAACTTTTGACTCTCACATGACTCAACTAAGTGTTTTATTTGATTTTAAGCTCATTCTAAGTCATAAAGGGTGTTTTTAGTATCAAAATTAAGTATGAAAATAACGGTTTTTCAACCGTTATCAATAATGCATAGTTTGTTGGAAAACGGATATCCAACGGGTATCTGCGGGTTGAAAGAAATCCACAAGTTTTTTTTTTATGTGGGTAGCGGGACGGGTAAAAGGTACGGTTTTTTACATGCGGGTAGACACTATCCATGCCCGACCTGACACTTGTCATCCCTAGTAGTGGTGTTCAATTAATCGTTGACAAAACGTTCATCAAAATTTTCAAAATTTTTCAAAATTCTCGTTATTTTTTATTTGTTTTTCTGAACAAGACCTATGACAGCGGTTGTTCAAAAAACTACTGCCAAAAGGTGCACCAAAAGTGTAAAAAAGTTTTAAAAAATTTCCACTATTTTTTATTTTCTTTTTTCTAACAGAATCTATGGTAGCAGTTGTTCAAATAACTGCTACCATATCCAGTTTCTACTACGGTTCCTTGGATAACCCAAGCCAAAAGATTAATCAAAATTTCAAAATTGTCACTTGTTTTTTTTTTACTTTTTTTCTTAGACAAGACCTATGATATCAGTTGTTAAAATAAGGGTTAAATATGTTTTTAGTCCCTATACAATCAAACAGTTTTAGTTTTAGTCCCTCTTTCAAAGTAAGATACATTTTAGTCTTCTTTCTTAAGGAAACTTTAATTTTAGTCCTCTAATACTAAGAACGTTAAAAATCAGCAAAGGTGGCTAACTTTGGTGTGTCACGTATTTTTGTTTCTGACAGTGGGTAACTGGGTCAATCTCCCTCCCTCTCCCTCTGTTTTCTCACTCTTACTCGCTTTGATGAGTCTTGTCTTGACTCGGTCCAATTCGGCACCGCAAGCCTTTAAGAGAGAAACCGGCCACCCTTAGTGGCACCACGGCGCCTTCCACGACGTCCGCGAAGATTGGGAGAAGTTGTGGCTGAGTTGGTGGAGGTGGGAGAGCGCGAAGGGGTTCTCTTGGGGTCGAATTGGAGAAAGTGGTCGTAGGCATGGTCGCACTGGGCCTGGGAAAGCGGCGGCCCATCGGTGGGAGGACGGAGAGGAGGCGAGAGAGTGGCTCGTATAGGTCACACGTGCGGAGGATGGTGAGGAGGAGGCGTAGTCAGAAGTCAGAGATTGTTTCTCTATGGTCGATGTAGGTGGAGACGAGACACGTGAGTTTGTTGGTAGGTTTAGACTTGGAGAGGGCTTCACGAACACTATTGGAGTCAGGTTGAAGGAGGTGAGATAAGACGTAGCGATGGTGTGAGTCTTTGTCGCTGGGGTGGTGGACCGGCGGAGGGCTTGAATGATGGAGCATATATCGTTGTAGGAGGGGGCCTGCACGGCTCGGAGGAATTCAATTTAAAACAAAGGTACCTCTCTTCCAAACTCAGTCTGCAAGTTGTGGTAAGCTTTAGCAAGTGCTATACGATAAAACAAAAGAAAATGGCAAAGTAAAAGAAAGGACCACACAATTACCTCTCTTGCTTTTCCTGCAGGAACCATTGCTTCTTTCAGTGCTTTCTCAAGTGCTATTAGTTCAGGCTGCCCAGCCTACAGTGAAAATTAGATTTTAAATTATTAGTGTTCATATATAGCAGTTTACACATGATGGCCTGTACAAAGAAACAGACAATAACACATGAAAAAGGATGCCAAACTGTAGAATATGCGTCAACAACAATACCAAAATATAACAGTTTAATCGATACATAAGATTTCTAAAGTACAGTTTGATTCTCAAACAAAGCCGACTGGTCTTTTATTTACAAGGGTATTTAAGTTCATCTAAACAAAAGCTCAATGTTTCTTCCTCTCTCGGCCTTCCTAGGTTGGGAATCCAATCTTGACTATTTTTTCTCCAGTATAAAAATATGGACATGGTCAAACTTTCATCAGTTGTTATATGGTCAAATTTGGATCTAGTTGTATAAATTTCTCCATACACAGTACTTAAAGATAAATTAAAATAAGTTTATGAATAAGTTAAAATTAGGCTTTTGAAAAAGTTAATATGAAAAAACTTCTGAAAATTAATTTATAAATTAGCTAATTGTAGGAAAGCTCATTTCACATTTTTATCTTCTTCCTATTTGCATCTCTTGCAAATGTTTACGAGAAGTTGAACCAAACTAATCTTTTAGAATATTCATTTCAAGAAAGTAATAGGATCTCCTCCAATGACCATGCTCTGCATTTCAACATTCCACAACTTAGACCTATGCTAAAATTATCCAATTTTTCAGACTAAATCATCGGTAATTAGAACTCTATTGATCCACTTAACTCAACCTTGCCAAACCAGCAGACTCCACAAAGTCACAGTTAAACAGTAGCCACCACGATAAAGCTTGGGAGCTGCAATTTCACTTTCAATAAAATTCAATCAGCAAGAAAATAGGGAAAATGAAGCAACAATTAGCCTAAATAAAAATACAAGGCATATAAACAGGGCTTACACGAAATGAATTATAGACCATGTGATGCTCAATATCAAATAGCTCTCTAGTCTCTAAACACGAAGGTCTGGGAGCTAGAAAGCTATTTTTGAGAAACTATTCCAATTGATGTGCGTCGATGTTGTATCTGTAACCTCCGTCTCTGTTGAAACCAATCAGAACCACGTTTACTTCGAGCAGAACTTGAAACGGAACCTACGCAAACCACAAACTCGTGCTTTACAAATCAACTAATTGGATGTTGACGTTGATTTTCATTTGACAGAAAAAGAAAATGATCTCGGCGCGAGAATGGAGCATGCGACGGATGTCAGATCGGATGTTGTCGCGGAGGTTGTGGAAGGCACCCTGGTGCCAGTGAGGGTGACCAATTTCTCTCTTGAAGGCTTACGACGCCGAATTGGACCGAGTCAATCGGTAAAGCGAGTATGAATGAGAAAACAGAGGGAGAGGAAGGGAAATTGACCCATTGACCAGTGTCAAAAAAAAAAATGACAGTGGCACACCACCGTTAGCTACCTCAGTTGATCTTTAACGATGTTAGTTTTAGAGGAATAAAATTAAAGTTTGCTTAAAAAGGAGGACTAAAATGTACCTTACTTTGAAAGAGGGACTAAAACCAAAACCGCTTGATAATATAGGGACTAAAAACATATTTAACCCTTAAAATAACTGAGATCATTGATAACAGTTCAAAAACCGTTATTTTTATACTTAAATTTGACACTGAACACACCCTTTTTGGCTTAGAAACTAGCTTGAAATCATGCATTTTGCTTAAGTTAGAGAATAAGAGAGACAAAGGTGGTTTTCTTGGTTTTATGCTTGAATTTCCTTGTTTTGGTAGGAATTAACATGAATTAGATGAAGGAAAGTGAAGTAGCAAGGAGATGGCTCAAGAAAAGATGGAAAAGTGCACAAAGGAAGAATCGCAGCCACCGTTGAGCGCCAGCTCACCGTTGAGCGCCAGTTTTGCTGTGGAGATCTCTGTCAAACGCTCAAGCGCAAACGCTGAGGGGAGAATTTAAGTATCGCGCCCACCGCTGAGCGATACTTTGCCGCTGAGCGCTGGCCTCTTCAGTGAGTCCACTGTCAAACGCTTGGGGGTGAACGTTGAGCGTTAATCTTGAGTGCCGCACCTACTGCTGAGTGGTAACCCAGTGCTGAGCGTCATTTTCGTGGGCCTGGGCTTGTTTCTGCTGATTTTTATTGAACTATAAATAGATTTGCACGACCCAGAGAGGGTATCTTTTGGCTGAAGGAGATGCAAAAACACTTTTTTCATACCTTAGAGGCAAATTTTGGATGCGGAAGCTCCAATCTACAAATTCTAGGGTTTTATCTTTCATTCTTTTCATTATTTTCATCTAGTTTCACCATGTCTATGGTGAACTAAACCTTCATTGTTGTTGGAGAAACAATGTAATCCTTTGAAACTCTCATGTATTGAATTGATTTGTTAATCTATATGCTTTACTTCATTAATTGTTAGAGTTTTTCCTTTATTCTCTATGCATGCTTTGTTTAACTCATTCAATAGCTTGATCTTTGATTTTGTCGATATGGACACATACGGGGAAATCTAGATATGAAGGAATTCTCTCGGGAGCAATATTACCTAGACATAGGGATAGGAGGACCGATTGCCTTTAAGCTTCTATGCGAATGTAATGCATGATCTATTGCTACAGAGACAAGACATTGTAAACTAGTGTCGCAACTGGAAATCGCGACGGGACGACGATCCAAAAAGAAAACGATTTTGAAAAAGAGATTTCAGAGTCGCCACCATAGTTTATTCTAGAAAACTACGGAAAAACCATAAAGTGATAAGGCAAGGTCCGCGAAAACCAGATTCTAGGTTCGGGAGTCAGTTACGCGTAGGGAAGGTATTAACACCCTACAAAGCCTGCCCGAAGGCAGTACCTTTAATTAAATACGCGAATGTGATGTGGTTTACAAAATGTTTAATTTCCCCTCAAAAAATTAAACTTTAAAGAATTTTTTTTTTTTTTGTATTTTTGTGCCCGACAAGGATTGCCCTTGCTCCTACATATTCTCAATCAGACTGAGAAATCAGGGTTACGTAGTTCTAGAATTATGTTTGGATGATTGTTTGAAAACATGATGTTTTATATTTTTTGTTAATTTTTGAAAGTAGAAGAAAAAAGGTTTTCAACACAAGGCTGACGCGAATGGTCGCACGTGTGCTTAAACCTTTTAAAATAATTTTTTTGTTTATTATATTTTTTAGAAGAAGAAAAAGGTTTTCAACACAAGGCTGACGCGAATGGTCGCACGTGTGCTTAAACCTTTTAAAATAATTTTTTGCTTATTATTATTTTTTTTAGAAGAAGAAAAAGGTTTTCAACACAAGGCTGACGCGAATGGTCGCACGTGTGCTTAACCCTTTTAAAATAATTTTTTGTTTATTATTATTATTTTTTTAGAAGAAGAAAAAGGTTTTCAACACAAGGCTGACGCGAATGGTCGCACGTGTGCTTAACCCTTTTAAAATAATTTTTTTGTTTATTATTTTGTTTTAGAAGAGGAAAAAGGTTTTCAACACAAGGCTGACACGAATGGTCGCACGTGTGCTTAACCCTTTTAAAATAATTTTTTTTATGGATATATATTTTTATTTTTCTATATATTATTAATATATTTTAAAATAAGTAGATATTAAAAATAACAAATAAAAATAAATAAATAGCTAAAATAAAAAAGAATTATAGGGTACTAAACCTAATTTGTTTCTAATGACAGATTGGGCCTAAGCCCAAGTAGAAAGGGAGTGGTAAAAAATGAAAAATAGAGAAATACAAACCTAATTCATCCCTAGTAACGGATTGGGCCTCAGCCCAATATGAAAGGAGTGCAATTTAGCGAAAATGGGGGTGCAGAAAGGGTTTGTCGTTTTGTTTTGTTTTGTTTTTTTTACTTGTCCCAACGCGGCCCAATCTCCTCTCCACTCAAAATCCACCAGGGTTTTCCCAAACCCTGAGAAATGCATCTTATTTGGACGAAACAACAAAACCCAACTTTCTCTCTCAAGAGCACGAAGCATCTCCCAGACCGATGACCACCAATCCGGCCACCGTAAAATGCGCTTGAGGTATCGCCAGCAACACCGATCGCCACCTCATCGCCGACCTTCCCTACACCTAGCTCCTTCCTTAGTGCACCCAGTGTTCTCGAGAGACTTGCGATCTCCACCGAGTGGAACCTTTCAGCTCTTAGGGTTCTGCTCCACTTGTGGGGTCTTGTCGCCGCCTCAGCCGCAACCGAACACAACGCCACTGCCATCCACAGGTCCTAACATCGTCGGCGACAAACAGGCGCCACCGGAACCAAAGCCAGCCACAACATCAGGTTCAATCTCCAAGCCCATCCTTGCCTGCGAGAGGGGAGTGCCCTCACCATCTACGATTCACCCTCGAGGCCGCCGTCAATGAAACCGACCCCCGCCGACTTGCTCCGCCGCTAGTCGCGCATGAAAGCGAGATGCCTTTGCCTCCCAATACGACGTCGTTACTGCTAAACTTCACCAGGATCATCACCAAAAGAAGCGAATGCTTATTCAGTGCCGAGAGCGACTGTACATTGCTGGTGGCTCCATCGTGAGACCCGAGAATCGTAATGCGTTGCAAAGGGGAAATGGCGGTGAGCTGGAAACCATAACCTAGTGGAGAATTGAGATCTCGAATTTGATTCGATTTGTGAGTGTTTTCGAAAGAGAATCGATGACTGGGTGAGTTTCCTATTTATTAATTAAATCTTGTTGGTGACTTGGGGTGAGGAAAACGATTTGATGAAGAAAGTGGTGGAAAGGGGTGAGGGAGATTTGGTTATGAAGTGTTTTGGGGTTGATGTTCCCGTGAGGGATGAATGGAGAGTGTTGTTCGTGTTGGATAATTCTCGGGGGAACTCTGTTTATGATGGTAAAGTATATGAAAAGTATCTACCTGAGCTGGATATGGTTGGGGGGAATGTTGTAACCCTGTGGATGCTAGAAAGTTGCTGGAATTAGACTTACATTTGGTGAAATTTGTTTGGTTTTATGTGTTGTATTGCTTCTTTTCTGGGTGCAGATTCTATAAAGTAAACCTTCTGATTTGAGAAACTGAAAGAGGAAGCAATGCTTCACTCTCTGAAAAGGGCTCTCATGGTGTTTTAGGACGTTGAGAACTTGGGAAAATCACAAAAAGAACAACCATGCAAATACGAATGTATTGAGTCCATGAATGAATACTAACATACAGTCATCACAACAAATCAATGAGTCATCTCCAGGATCAAACTATGATGAAGAACTGGGATGGACGACTTACCTGGGTGCTGAAGTCCTTGCTGGATTTTCCTCCGGTGATAATCTCCTTCTCTTCTCTTGTTGCTTGCTTTTGGCCGCAGCTCTACTTTTTCAGTAACCGTTTTGCACTGCTCTGCCAAATCCCCACAAAACCTCTGCGATGTTGCCAATTCGCGTCTGCCAAAACCGAATTGTGCCTGCGAAAGTCGTTTCTTGCTTTGTTTCCTTACTGTCCAACCCCGTACACGCTGCTCCTATCCTGGCCAAAACCTCTCTTTGCTTTACTTTACTTTTTTTTTACTAAAAGACAAAAACTATATTTTTCTTATTTAATCTTAAATTTGTTTTTTAATTAATACTAAACTTTAATATATATTATTATTTTTTGTTTTTTATTTTTTTTACTATATTATATTAAAGCAAAACAAAGAAAAAAAAAACAAAAAAAAAGTAAGATAAAATAAAAGGGGTACAAATAAATAATAATAAAAAAACAAAAATTAAAACTTAAATTAAAAAAGAAAATAGAATACGATTAAATTAAAAAGAAAAGTAGAATAAGATTTATAAAAAGGATAAAAATAAAGTAAAATAAAATAAATAAAAAGGCAATAAAAATGTAATAATAAAAATAAAATAATAGTGAATAAAAAAAACGAAAAGGAAGTAAAAATAATGCGACAACGTAAATGTAATATAGTAAGAAAAACGATCCAGACGAAATTTGGTATTGACAGCTGCCCCTCTTTACTTAGATTTTACTAGATAATATGACAAAATGATGTTTTCATATTATATAGTAAAAGATGAGTAAAGATAGAAATACTAATTTCGTCTGGATTTCTGCGGTGGCGAAATGAAGTAAAATGAATACGAAACATAAAGATAAACAAATTCACAAAAAGTACGATTACAATAAAAGAACCCGACCCTTGCCTAGCAGAGGGTCGATATCACGGAAAAACTAAGGGTTGCTGATAAAACTGGGCTTAAAAATTCTAGACCAAAGTTGTGCTTGAGAGAAATGAGGTGTAACAACCCTATAGATGAATGAATGAGGTGTAATAACCTCGTGGAGGGTGTAACAACCCTATGGATGAGTGAATGAGGTGTAATAACCTCGTGGAGGGTGTAACAACCCTATGGATGAATGAATGAGGTGTAATAACCTCGTGGAGGGTGTAACAACCCTATGGATGAGTGAATGAGGTGTAATAACCTCGTGGAGGGTGTAACAACCCTATGGATGAGTGAGTGAGGTGTAATAACCTCGTGGAGGGTGTAACAACCCTATGGATGAGTGAATGAGGTGTAATAACCTCGTGGAGGGTGTAACAACCCTATGGATGAATGAGTGAGGTGTAATAACCTCGTGGAGGGTGTAACAACCCTAAGGATGAGTGAGTGAGGTGTAATAACCTCGTGGAGGGTGTAACAACCCTATGGATGAATGAATGAGGTGTAATAACCTCGTGGAGGGTGTAACAACCTTATGGATGAATGAATGAGGTGTAATAACCTCGTGGAGGGTGTAACAACCCTATGGATGAGTGAATGAGGTGTAATAACCTCGTGGAGGGTGTAACAACCCTATGGATGAGTGAGTGAGGTGTAATAACCTCGTGGAAGGTGTAACAACCCTATGGAAATGAAAGAGTGACCATTAGGTGTGACGACTGTCATATAGAGGGGTGCTATCGTGGAAGAAACATTTGGGTTCAGATCCATTGAAGAAACATTGGTAAATACTGAGCAAAACTTTGGAGATACCTACATGTAAAGGTCATGTTAACCCTTTTTCCAACTTCTCTTTTCCTTTAAGGAATTTTTTTGAGCAATTTTCCTTACTTTCCTTGAAATGATGCTATGTCATGATGGTGCATGAATGCATAGACACGTGAGACACTTGTTTTGTTTTTTTTTTTGCTCTCCCTTTCTCTTTCTTCATTTTCTTTTTCTTCTTCTCTCTTTTCTTTTTCTCTTTTTTTTTTTGAAAATCCCATGCTTGGAATTCGTTGTCAATATTGTCGTGGAACACGATGTACATTTAAAATGCATTTGTTGAAAATAATGTCAAGAAACAGTAAGTTCTTTGATGAATAGTGTAACCATTAGTTCACTTTTCCTTTACCGCTTTTAGCAATCCAAATTAACTTGAACCCGAGAAGGCGTGGGAAAATAGTTATGAATGGTAGATGGCTAAATGATTATTTGTGAGCAATATTAACGCTTGTGTGTCTCTCATTTGGGGGCAAGTGCGGTTGACATGCTGGGCTCACAAGACTGCCCCAATTTTGCACAATAAGTATGCTTTGGAGAGGTGGGAAGGTTTGGTTAGGAAGGATTGCCCTAAATTGGTGATTCTTGATTGACGGGGAGGCTTCACATCTTTTTATTTTTCCTTTTCGATGCTTTTTTTTTTTTAAAAAAAATGATTGTGTCATTCACCACATCATTTCGTTCCAGAGCTAAATTCGTGAGGAAGATCAGAATAAACATTCTCCAGTCGGCGTGGACTTTAATTGGCTTGTATCGTGGCTAAAAGGCAAAGGGTTATGAAAGAAATGGATAATGAAGGCCCAAGTAAATGATTAAGGGTTAAATTATTTCGACAAGGATCATTTGCAAGGTGTCGAGTCGACTGTCTCTAGGAGCTTGGAACTTCGAACATCCTTTTTCCATTGTTTTTTTTTCCTTTACCTTTTGGGTCGTTTGCTTCATTGCCTCTATTGTGGACCTCTTTGAAACCTTATTTTTCATTTCTTTTTCTTTTTTTTTCAGAAATTTTCTCCTTGATTTGGATGCCCTTGATGTACCCTTTAGGTTGACATCGATGTGCTAATGATTCTTGTCGAGGGTGACGAAAGCAATTATAATTTATGGCTTAAAAGGGGTGCAATTGGATAAACTTCTTTTGTCGTTTGGATAAAGAAAAATGACCACACGTCACTCTGAATCTTGCTTCCTTTACTTTCTCACGACCTTAAACCTGAAACAAAACTATGTAGTGGTTGACACATCGGCTTCATTTTTTTTTATCTCCCCGACCAACAGATCATCGGACACGGGTACCATGATGAAAGCTGCCCCAATATTATATTCATGGCAATCCTTTGTCTTAAGGGGAAACAAAAAGGTTAGGGTTCAAGTAATATGAATGTAGATGTTTTAGTAGGAAAAGAACACTAGTTACCCCCGAAACCTTGGATCAAGAGAAAACTCAACTTTGATATATATATATTTTTTTAAAACTTGTTTAGCTTTTGCTTTTCGAAAATGCTATGCCATTGAGAACTTTATTGACAACGAATTCAACATGTGTCTTTTCCTTTTTTTGCTTTTTTTTTTCTTTTTGTTTCTCACGACATCCACCAGGACTGAGCTTGCCAACCGAATATACCCGTGATGCTTTCATTAACACACGTTTAATTATTTTATTTTCAATTTCCCTTGTTTACCTAACAGCTCAGCGCGATATGCAATATTTCAGAGAGTATACGGACAAAGATAAAAATGAGGATATGTGGTATTTATTGAATGAAACGACACAAAGTACAACAAACTTTAAAGACAAATGTCAATCTCCTAATGGCATCCCCTATCGCGGAATCATCATGCATAAAACTTTTTGACAGCATCAGAATTGACCGGTAACGGTAACTCCTCTCCATCCATCCTTGTGAGAATTAGTGCCCCACCAGAGAATGCTTTCTTCACCACAAATGGCCCTTCATAATTTGGAGTCCACTTGCCTCTATGATCCTTTTGAATTGGTAAAATCTTCTTCAACACCAGCTCGCCTTCATGAAACTCTCTTGGGTGCACCCTTTTGTCAAACGCCTTCTTCATTCTCCTTTGATATAGCTGTCCATGACACACAACTGTTAACCTTTTTTCTTCGATGAGGTTGAGTTGGTCAAATCGGGCTTGAACCCACTCAACTTCCTCTAACTGAGTTTCCATTAACACCCATAAGGATGGGATTTCCACCTCAAATGGAAGTACTGCTTCCATCCCATACACTAACGAGAATGGTGTTGCCCCAGTCGATGTTCGTACCGATGTGCGATATCCATGTAAAGCGAAAGGAATCATTTCGTGCCAATCTTTGTAGGTGACCACCATATTCTGCACAATCTTCTTGATATTCTTGTTAGCAGCTTTTACTGCCCCATTCATCTTTGGACGATAAGGAGAGGAATTATGGTGGTGAATTTTGAATTCTTCACACAACTCTGCCATCATCTGGTTGTTCAGGTTGGTGGCATTATCAGTGATGATCTTGTTAGGGAGCCCATATCTGCAAATCAATTCCTTTTTTATGAACCACGTCACCACCTTTCTAGTCACGTTGGCATACGAAGCAGCCTCAACCCATTTGGTGAAGTAATCGATTGCAACAAGTATGAAGCGATGTCCATTTGATGCTTTTGGTTCTATAGCTCCGATGACATCTATGCCCCACATTGAAAATGGCCATGGTGCGGACAACACGTTCAGGGCCGTAGGTGTCGCATTCATATTATCTGCATACATCTGACATTTCTCACACTTTCTAACGTGTGTGCAGCAATCGTTTTCCATTGTCAACCAAAAGTACCCAGCCCTCAATATCTTCCTAGCCATTGAGTGCCCATTCATGTGTGTGCCGAATGTACCTTCGTGCACTTCTTTCAATATCAGCTCAGCTTCCTTTGCATCCACGCACCTTAGGAGAACCATGTCATGATTTCTCTTGTATAGAATATCCCCACCTAAGACGAAGCTGCCAGCCAGCCTCCTTAGCGATCTTTTATCGTTTTCAGATGCTTTCTCAGGATATTCTCGGGTCTTAAGATATTTCTTGATATCAAAATACCAAGGTTTACCATCTACCTCCTCCTCGATGAAATGGCAATATGCTGGCTCTGCATGGCTCTTCATTTCAATCATAGGTAATTCCGCGTCTTGGTCAACTTCAAACATCAACGACAAGGTAGCCAACGCATCTGCTAATTGATTATCCTCCCGCGGTATGTGATTAAACGTGATGGAGTCGAAATACTCCATTAACCCCCTGATGTAAGCTTGGTAGGGAATTAATTTTGTATCCCTAGTCTCTCATTCTCCTTTCAACTAGTGGATGACCAAAGCTGAATCTCCATATACATCCAAAATTTTCACCTTAGATTCAATTGCCGCTCGAATACCCATAGCACATGCTTCATATTCAGCGATGTTATTCGTGCAATTAAAACACAGTCTTGCTGTCACCGGTAAATACTGGTTCTCCGGAGAGATAAGCACTGCCCCTATGCCGTGTCCCATCGCATTCGAGGCGTCATCAAACAATACTGTCCATGCTTTCTCATTTCGGTCTTCCTGGTTCTCTTCAAATAGAGCTATGATATCTTCATCGGGAAATTCAGGTTGCATTGGCTGATAATCACTAATGGGTTGATGGGCCAGGTATTCTGCTAGAGCACTACCCTTAACGGATTTCTGAGTAACATACACAATGTCATGTTCGGACAATAGCATCTGCCACCGAGCTATCCTTCCAGTGAGAGCAGGCTTTTCGAAAATATACTTGATTGGATCCATCTTGGATATCAACCAAGTGGAATGACTCAACATGTACTGCCTTAAGCGATGAGCAGCCCACATCAATGCGCAACAAGTTCGCTCTAATGAGGAATATCGTTGTTCACAGTCTGTGAATTTCTTGCTCAGGTAATATATAACGTGCTCTCTTTTCCCAGCTTCATCATGCTGGCCCAATACACAACCCATTGACTTATCCAATACAGTCAAATACAAAATGAGTGGCCTTCCTGGCTGAGGTGGACGCAACACAGGAGGGTCTTGCAGGTATTGTTTGACTTTTTCAAAAGCGGCCTGACAATCCTCATTCCAAACCACAACCTGATTCTTTCGTAATAACTTGAACAATGGCTCGCAAGTAGCGGTTAATTGGGAGATGAATCTAGCAATGTAGTTCAATCTACCCAAAAAACCTCGAACCTCCTTTTCCGTGACGAATGAATGGAGAGTGTTGTTCGTGTTGGATAATTCTCGGGGGAACTCTGTTTATGATGGTAAAGTATATGAAGTGTATCTACCTGAGCTGAATATGGTTGGGGGGAATGCTGTAACCCTGTGGATGCTAGAAAGTTGCTGGAATTAGACTTACATTTGGTGAAATTTGTTTGGTTTTATGTGTTGTATTGCTTCTTTTCTCGGTGCAAATTCTATAAAGTAAACCTTTTGATTTAAGAAACTGAAAGAGGAAGCAATGCTTCACTCTCTGAAAAGGGCTCTCATGGTGTTTTAGGACGTTGAGAACTTGGGAAAATCACAAAAAGAACAACCATGCAAATACGAATGTATTGAGTCCATGAATGAATACTAACATACAGTCATCGCAACAAGTTAATGAGTCATCTCCAGGATCAAACTATGATGAAGAACTGGGATGGACGACTTACCTGGGTGTTGAAGTCCTTGCTGGATTTTCCTCCGGTGATAATCTCCTTCTCTTCTCTCGGTGCAGGTCCAACTCTCCAATGCAGATGGCTCTCAGGGTCCTCGATTCTTGATGCCGTGAGCCCTCTTCTCCTGCTTCCTCTTCTCTTTGTAAAATGGATGATGATAAAAAAAACGCCCTCCTTCTCTGGGTTCCTAATCCCTTTTGTTATCGTTGCTTGCTTTTGGCCGCAGCTCTACTTTTTCAGTAACCGTTTTGCACTGCTCTGCCAAATCCCCACAAAACCTCTGCGATGTTGCCAATCCGCGTCTACCAAAACCGAATTGTGCCTGTGAAAGTCGTTTCTTGCTTTGTTTCCTTACTGTCCAACCTCGTACACGCTGCTCCTATCCCGACCAAAACCTCTCTTTGCTTTACTTTACTTTTTTTTTACTAAAAGACAAAAACTATATTTTTCTTATGTAGTCTTAAATTTGTTTTTTAATTAATACTAAACTTTAATATATATTATTATTTTTTATTTATTATTTTTTTACTATATTATATTAAAGCAAAACAAAGAAAAAAAAAACAAAAAAAAAGTAAGATAAAATAAAAGGGGTACAAATAAATAATAATAAAAAAACGAAAATTAAAACTTAAATTAAAAAAGAAAATAAAATACGATTAAATTAAAAAGAAAAGTAGAATAAGATTTATAAAAAGGATAAAAATAAAGTAAAATAAAATAAATAAAAAGGCAATAAAAATGTAATAATAAAAATAAAATAATAGTGAATAAAAAAAACGAAAAGGAAGTAAAAATAATGCGACAACGAAAATGTAATATAGTAAGAAAAACGATCCAGACGAAATTTGGTATTGACAACTAGTAATTAGGAGTAGGCTCTCTTCACCGAGACATCAGGTTTAGGGTAAACTAGAAAGTGACATTAACATTAATGAAGGAGTAGAATTCGTAAATACATGAGAGTGGATAGGATAAAGTCAAAAACCCCAACAACATAATTCATCCATATCATTCACCTGCTTATTTTCTTGGTCAATTGATTAATCTTTGCATGCATGTTTATTTTCGTTCTTGCATTATAAACACCAAATTTTGTTTCTCAAGTCTTAAATAATCAGCAAATCACATGACAACTTAGGCCAATGAGTCTCTAGGGAAAATGATACTCGGTCTTACCGTTTATATTACTTGATACAATTCGGTACACTTGCCGAAGTCTTAACAAGTTTTTGGCGCTGTTGCCCGAGACTCGTGGTTTAACTAGTCTATTCGTGTGATTATTGATTAACTTTGACTTGATTTTTTTATTTTGTTCGAATAAATGTTTTCTAGGGTTTTGTGCCTAATGTTTGCAGGATGCAATTTGGACAAGAATTTAATTATATGGGCACTCAATTCTACCAAGATAATCTCAACCACTGGTGGGAACCTCACTCAAGCATGGATTAAAGCCAATTTGGGCAAGCTGCTGAGTCACAACAACAACAATGGCAGCAACAACACTCTCTATCAATGACAAAGTTGGAAGACAATTTTCAAGAATTTATGCAAAATGCCATCTCCTCTTATAAAAGCATTAAAGCAACATCCAAAAGGATTGAGATGCAGATTAGTCACTTAATTGAGAAACTGGACGAATCTAGGGTTGATACTGAAGTTAACCCTAGGGAGGAATGTCAAGCCACTATCACTGGAAGTGATGAGGTTGTTGATGAGGAAAAGATAGAGAGAGATAAGGAAAAGGTAGAGGATAAAGAAACAGAAAGGTTGGGTGAGAAAGATAAAGAGGAAGAGAAAGAAAAAGAAGTGGTTGAGAGAAAAGAAAAAAGAGAAAGTGTGTGAATATAAAGAAGAAAGTAAGAGAAAAGAAAAAGAGAAAATTGAGGGAGAAGAAAAGTAAGAAAAAGAGGATGAGAGGAAAAAAGAAAAGATCATTTGAAAAACCCCTTCCTCATACAAAGAAGTATCATAGGAAGGAGAAGGAATTTGAGCGCTTAATGGATATCTTCAAGAAATTGGAAATTAAAGTTCCTATGATTGAGACATGGATTCTGAAGAAATTCAGCAAAGAGAAGAAAAAGAGAATATCCAGAAAGGAGAACATCAACATTGAAGATGGAACTTGAGCTTTATTCGGTCAAGCTAATGACGTTAAAGAAGCGCTTGTTGGGAGGCAACCCAATTTCTGATTTTTTTTTCTTTTTAATTGATTATTTGTGTGGTTTGGATTTGATTTTTCTTTGTGTGTTTGAGTTTTTTTTAGGTTATATGTTGCTTCTAATGACAGTGATGATAACATCTACTGATGGATGCTAGGAGGACTCAAATAACAACATTTAGTGATGAATGTTGTTATGATAAGGATGACGAATGAAAGCATCTACTGATGGATGCTGCTACAACATCTACTGATGGATGTTGTCATGATAAGGATGAGGAATAATAGCATCTACTGAAGGATGCTATGTGATTATGCATCTACTGAAGGATGCTATGTGATTAAGCATCTACTGAAGGATGTTATGTGATTAGACATCTACTGATGGGTGTCATTGAGAGCATTTACAGATGAATGCTAATGAAGATGAGAAAGATTAGCATCTATTGATGGGTGCTAATGAGAAAGATGTGCATCTACTGAAGGATGCTGGAGGATTATTGGGTCAGCCTCGTGACGTTAAGCAAGCGCTACTTGGGAGGCAACCCAGTTTTCTAAACCTATCTTTTTAATTTATGCTTTATTTGCTTCTGTTTTTAGAATAGGTGTTGATGTACTTGGTTTAAAACTTATGTCTAATGCAATGGGTTGATGATGATTTGATGAGTGTGCTTGATGATGCTTTTATATTGATTGATGCTAAAAACCTTTATGCACCGGTTTTATGAATAACCGCTGTCGTATGTTTGCCTAGGGTTATATTAGCGAAAAAAACATAGGATAACACTTCATAATTTTGTTCTTCTTACCTATATGAACCTGTGTCATCGTCCACTATTAGACTCACTTTGTCTTTGAACTCGAACACCATTATTATTGCTAGACTGCCATCATTGCTCTACACCTCGCTGTTGTTGTCACGTTGTGTTCGTTGCTCATTGTCTTCGTTACTCTTCGTTCATTTTTGTCACCGTGGTGAACGCGATTGTCGTTGTTTTTCTATTTTGCATTGTTGCGCTCGTGTTTATTCCTCAAATTAATATGTTGTTAATATTTTTTTCTAGGTATTGTAGCATTGTGGTGGGATTATGGTGGGATTGTTAATATTTCTTCAAAAGATGGTTTTTGTCCTTCTCTATTATTGCTCACTTTTCATGCTCTCAGATTCCTATTATTATCTCCAAAATGTGGTGTCCATATTTCTCCATTGTTAATATTCGTTGCTGATCCTTCTTCATTAGAAATCATCTTTTATTTCTGTTTATGTGTTGGATTTTTATGTAGGTTGCAAATGTAAGATGAAATAGACACAAGAAAAATATTTGAAAGAAAGCGCCAACTTTAGGCTTCTGTTGTAGTCAAAATCGAAGCAGAAATAAATATTTGGCTTCGATTCATGCTATTACCAAAACTAAATTCATTTCAAAAAAAAGAAATATTTTTTGGCATCGTTTATTTTCAGAATCATTGCCAAAAACCCAATTATTTTAAATCAAAAAGGTTTATGGCCTCAGTTATTTTAAGAATCGTTGTCAAAAACCCAATTTTTTTATTTTTTATTTTTTATTTTTATTTTCGGTTTAGTGCTTATATTTTTTAACCGAAGTAAAATGTGAAGATTTTTGCTTCGGTTCATAGCCAAGGCCAAAAATCCTTTTTTTTACCTCGTCTTAATATACATCTGTTTGTAGAACCAATACTTATTGTAAAAGACAACCACAACCGTATTCCTTCCCTACACTAGTATATAATGCATCGTCTTTACTTGCATAATCCTTTTCGCCGCTAGTTTAGCCTTGAATATTTCTTTCTTCACATTTGGTATTCATTCCTTCTTTCTGAATGCCCCCATTACATCTAACCACATTCTGATTTCTAAGTAGATCCATAAGCATATATGTCTGTTTTCCCTTTAAAGATTCAATTCCTATTCCATGACATACCACCACTTTTGACATTTTGTGCCTCTTATCTCCCATTTGAAAATTATATGTTATGAACCTTTTATCTCTTCAACTGCAATTCAAGTATAACAAATAAGATTAACATACCCAAACCTTTGTGTTGGTCTAACCGCCTTCGTCTCCCTATCACACTTTTGCTAATAGTTGGAGACTGAATCAACACCTCCTAACTTCTTAAGTGAGAAGTAGAAGGTTAATTCTCGTCATGTGTGATGATTCAACATCAAACCCCTTTAGATAATTTAATCCAAAATCATAAGACTTCATCCTTAATGCTAGCTTTGTATGCACATTATAGCCATTTGAATCTCATCGAATGTAACGTCCTTACTAATCAAGCATTTTGTTTCCCAAGATTCCAACCTCCATAACTTGCATCCTTCCACTCCTTTAATGTATCATACAAATACACACCTACCAAGAATAAACTGCAGCATTTGCAGCTTCTTCCAAAAATGACTATGACTTAGGCAAACCAATTCTTAGTAATATACACCATATCATCTAAAAAATGGTTATATTCATCCTCTTAATAAGAATAATTTGTTGAGGTGTACCTATTATTGTCTTATGTATTTTTATACTTTTTATTTCCTACAAAACTCATTAAATTGCTCTAATATGAACTTTAATCCTTTTTTAGTTCTAAGCATTTTGACTTTGTCTACCTATTTATTATTGAACATACTAATTGACAACAAATTTCTCTTAAGCTTTGGAACATATCTCACTTCTTGCATCATCACATGGTTGTTAAATATCTTCAATTTAATTAACTTCATGCTTTGCACCTTATAGGTTTTATTTTTCCCAAGAGTTACACATTCTTCTTTCAGTTCTAAGGTCTTAATGAACTACTTCACTAGATATATATGGTAACTGCATCCTAAGTCTTTGACCCAACTCTTCTATGTATTTGATTTTGATGCCACTAACAATATAGTAGACCTGTGTCTCTCAAGTGTTACCAACACCACCAATTCATCGATAATTTGAGTCTACTGTTGAATTACCAATGCCAGAAAATCGTAGATAAATTTTACCATAGATCACAAAATGCATTGGTAATTACATACGAACTCAAATCCGTTGATAATTCACTAATGGAAAAAAGACATTTTATGACGTACAAAAATGACATTTTATAACGTACTTCCTGGAGGTCATAGTTTTGGGCGTAATAGTAAGTCTGTACATTTTATGACGTAACAAAAATTTACGTCATAATAGTTTGAACATATTTTGACGTAGTTTCTAAAATCAGTCATAATATGCACGAAAGATATTATGACGTAAATTTGTTGATATATTATAATATATGATTTTCGAAACCAACTTATTATGACATACATTATTTTGTACGTCATAATATATGTTTTTTTTTTTTAAATTATTATTACAATTCACATCCGATAAAATTATAATCATTCATAATAGATTCCATTCCAATTACAATTGATTCCATTGACAATAAAAATACATTCACCAACACTTCAACTCTAATATGTTATAAAATTTTCAAACAAATACTGTTATTTTCTTTAAAAATCTCAAAACAAAAAAGTATAAAACCACTATAAAGCGTTGGATGAGTATCAACAAGAGACAAGGTCGATGCTTTATTGGCCAACTTGCATAAAGCCACGACACCATTAAGTTGTTGCTTAGAGTTGGATGATCCAAGAAGCCCTATAAGCAACTCAAGACCTGCATGAAAAATGATCAACTTGAAAACAAATACAAAAAGGAGTTGTAAAACAATAAAAGATGAGAACCAAACCCATGAAAAAACATTTACTAAGATACATACCATAGTGATCAATAAAAAAATTTCTCTGATCATCTGCAGAACAAAGATGTGCAAGAGCCAAAGCAACTCGCCTTTGACAACCCTTTTCTGAAACTTGCATAAGATATAGCAAATGGTTCAAAACCTATAAAAGGGAAAAACATCACATTACAAATTTGAATACTATAAAACTGGCAATCAATAATAGTCAGTAGAGCCCCCATCATTTTAAAGATACCAACTATTAACAACCAAAAGTAGAAAGTATCATGAATATGACATTTTACCCGACCCTGAATCTTCTCCTCTAATCTTTTCAACGTCTTGGCAACACAATCTTTAGTTGCCTGCAATACAAATCAATTCCATAAAGGTCTATATTGGTCTTAGATAAATGTATTTCCCTTCAATTACAAATATTCAAATGAAATCACTAAGTATTTTATTTTTTTATAGTAAAGGCATCAAAGGGTGAAAGTGGAAACTGTAAATCAAAGGCACGGTATGTAGTAAAGAGAAAGCTTACTTGAACAATAAATTCTTCATCTTGCAGCCTTTGAACATTTATTATTGTTAGACTACCATAAAAAAGTTATAATAAATCCACAAATTGTTAGAATTTATTATTGAAGGAGAATTAGGGGAGGTTAATTAGAAGGGGATAGAAGGGGCAATTTTTCCAAGATAAGAGTGTTCTTATATAGTACTGAATTAGCCTTAGTTGGGAAGAATATGATTGATTCTGTTAAAAAGTGTTAATAATATGGTCACAGTGAGTCACACAGCCAGAATGAGTTTTTAAAACATTAATTACTCGTTGTCATTGATAGAAACTGAAAAATAACTCGTTGTCATTCTAATTTTCCTTCTTGCCTATATTTTTAAAACATTAATTACTAAAACAGTTTCTGTTTTTCAATTCTGCATCAACAAAATGACCCAAAAATTGTTATGAAAAAGTACATCCACCACAAAAGTACTGTAACTTTGGAAGCTAACACCTAACACCACAAAAGTTATGAAAAACAAAGGAGAGAGGCTCCCTTTATAAGATCAATCCCTGGTTTAAAATTATTACTATCAAACTTATGTATATGGAATACAACAATTACACATTAACTCTACGTATTTCAAGACATTTTTCATTGTGTCTAAATCTTATGATTCAATAGGTAAATATTGTTTCAACCCATCTAAGCAATTAGCTCAACCCTATTATCTTCTAATTATTACTCAGCTCCATAAAATCAAGAAAGTAGAAAGCACTGCTTACTAAATTTTCAGATGCAATTAGTACATCATAAAAGGTGTACCTGTTTATGGATTCTATAAAGCCTATTACATGATCTCTAAGATGCCTAAAGCAATGTAGACCACTGAGCTCATCTCCATCCTGCAAAAGTTACAGGAAATGAATTAGATAAATTAGAACATAGTGTTTTCTTCAACTGTCAAGAATCCCATCATGCTATTTCATAAACAGTCTACCAAAAAAACTACTCAAGTTCAACACAGTAACTGATATCAGCTAAGCATTCATCTCTAGTCTGATTAAGCTAAGTTAAAATATCCATTCTTGCCATTTGTATTTAATGTTATAGAGACAAACTTAAGGTCTGACAGTTCAGATAGATTACATTTTATATAACTTTGATTTTCTACCTACTGCCAGAAACTGGTTCTTCTTATAATTTTCTTATGTAAAAGAAATTATATGTTATAAGTATCTGACTATTGAATCTGAATCATATTCAAGAAAGAACTCTCCAATGTGAACTTTTCATTCACTGCTAAGTTGTGGAGTTGATAATCTGAATCATATTTTCTAGCCATCTGGTTTGTGTAGATTCAATAATAATTAAATCATGTGAGGCCTATTCTTATTTTCCAATCTCCCCTGCATGGTTATTAACATTAAACTACTCACCCACCAAGTTTCCTATATTTAGTATGTTGTGTTTGATGGAGAAATAGGTTGTCCAATAAGATGAGAGGCACCATTCAAAGGGATTCATGACTTCAACATTTCTAGCCTCATACAGAGGTATTCTCTACTATTATAATTTATAACTCTATGGTTTTTATATTCACATCAGGTATCATGTTTTAACTTTTCTGCAATAGTAAAAAATATCATTAAAATAAAATAAAAAAATATACTGCATAAGTCAGATTTCTCTTAGAGGTGCTTACATTCACTGACCAAGAGAACTGGAAGTTATTCAAAAGCTGAAACCTTTTTGTGTCATATTCTCTCACATCACAATCATTATTGGAAGCAATAATATGAGTTGCGCCACTGCAAAAGTTTTCATGTCAAGCCGTGTTCATGTTCCAAATAGAGACAAATATAACTTGGTATGAAAAATACCTCAAGATGTCATATATTTCAATTGCTTTTGTTATGGCATTATCATCATGTGTGATCTGGGTACAAAAGCTTACTCCCTTCTTGATCCAAACGCTGCATTCAGAATAGACACTATAAGTTACATCACACAATCCTAATCTTATTAGTATGATAAAATTGAGAATTAGGGAGAAATAGTAGGCTTGCGTAGTAGCAATACTTCCTATCACATACCCAATAAAACGGAACAATTAATGTATATACTAAGAAAAAATACATCATACATTCCTTATCTTAAAGTTTTTTTACTTTAAAAATAATATACGGTACACATTTACTAGACAAAGACCATAAACGAAGTTTATACTGAATCTCTTTTACAATTTCACAACTTGAGTTAGATTTCCAAACTCTAGAGGAATTGGTCTGGTTAACTGATTCATTCCCAAATCAAGCACATCCTGAGATATTTCAACTCGCCCAATTCTCTAGGTATTAATAAGTGAAATTGAGAAAGGGAAAAGCAAACCTAGAGTGAAGGAACGGGATTTCTTGGACGTGAAAGATGAGGAAGAAGGGAACGTTGGTAAGTGGGGCTTCTTGTCTGCGGAGAATGACTGAGACGACAAGGAAGAGCCTGCTTTGATGTCTCGTACTTCCTCGGTCACTCCCGTTTCCTCTTAGCCGGTTCCAGTTGCGACGATACCACCAAGGCCACAAAGTGAGGGTAGAGTATGTGCGACGACACCACCGATTCCAGCTGTTGGTCGGAGAGGCGGTTGTGGATGTGGCGGTCTGCATTGGTGGAGGAGACGAAAACCTAATTGGTGGCGGCCCCTTGCGCGTCACTGAGGATGAGTGTTCTCAGAGCAAGAAAAGCACGGCGTGGAGCAAGAAAAGCAAGAAAACCTAATTTTAGAGAGGAAGAGAGAATGAGAGGATCGAGAGTGTGAGTGAGAGGGAACGTGAAAGAGATTAGAAGGACCGAGAGTGTGAGAGTGAGAGGGAACGTGAAAGAGATAAAATTATTTAACATATTATAACGTATATCCATATCTACGTAATAATAAGTTTTGAATTTATTTACAATTTTGCCACCGCGTTTTTATATTATGACTGATGTATAAAACTACGTCATAATATGACTTAAACTTATTTACAAGTTTGCCACCGCGTTTCATATTATGACTGATATACAAAAGTATGTCATAATATGTCTTACTTTAATTACAATTCTGCCACCGATCAACCTATTATGATGTATAATTTTTGTACGTCATAATAGGTCAATCATAGAAAGGTATTTTTCCACTAGTGATTACCGAAAAATTTTTGAGATCAGTAAAATTCGGTTATAAATGTTGTGATTCAATATTATTCTGTTTATTCTTCATTTTCTTTATTTCTTAGTTTTCTTCCTCTTCCTTTTTTCTTCTTTTCTTCCTCCTCCTTCTCCTCCTTCTTTAACTCTGGTTTTCACTTTCAATAAGTTGTCGGTTGCACTATCTCGCCACCTCCACATTGTGCCACCACCATGCCAACACCATTGTTGCGCTTCTTTATCCCCCTTTTCTTCTTCTTCTTTCTCTTTTTCATTATTCTCCATCTCTTCCTCTTCCCCTCCTCTTTTTCTTCTATTCTTATTTTCATTCACTTCCTAATATACAAAAACATTCCATCAAACTTAGTAAATTTGTCGTTCACCATTTTATCGACAAAGTAGTAGGAATTACAAATTACCAATTGAATTAGCCACATGATACAATACTAACGAAAATACTCATCGATAATACAAAACTTAATTTATTGACGAGTTTTATCGATAAATTTGTTAGAAACAAAAATATTCCTCAATAACTAAATTATGAGATTGCTCGATAAAATTCATTAATAAATTTATTTTCATAATTAAAATATATAAAATATTTTTTTCATTATCACAATAGTCAACTCAATAGTAATATACATAAACAACAACCGTTCTATATATTCTTGAAGAATATTTCTTTCCTCACTATTAAATATATATAGTTATTCCAGAGGTATTAGCTTCTAAACTAATTTCTACTTCTAAAGTCGATCACTCTTTCAGTCAATAAATTAACTGTATCATAACTGAAATTAAATTTTAATTATTGAAACACACTCTATTAATCTTTTTTTTTTCTTATTCGAACTTCTCACGTAGAGTTTAATTTTTTCGATTCTCCCGTAGCAAAACTATAAGTTGTTGGACGAGGAAGGTATTTTTAATTTCCAAAAGCATCTTTTGACAAATAGATTGTTAACCTTTTTTTTTAATCATTTATGTCTGAGAAAGGTATTTTCCTGTTTCTTACATAATTCTCATAAGGTTTTATTTTTTTGGGAAAAATCTAGATTAAAAGATTTTTAAACAGTATAGAATAGATACTTTAATTACTTTATGCAAAATAAAAGATGTTATTTTTTTTATGAGAATAATGTATGAGATTAAAATAAAAAAGTTGAGGGGTTGGAAAATTAATTTATATTTATCATAATCAAAAGAAATGAACAAAACGAGAGGTACGCAATTCTGTTTAGCAATGTTCTTGAGTGAAATAACATATCTTGTTCTATAACGAGTTTTTAAACACTACTCTTACAAAGTTGAAATGCATTCTCGAACACAGTATTTATATAGCTTCTACTCACCTCTTCCTTTTACGTCTTTGGTCGGTCTGTCCGAATATGTTTTATTTGTACGCTAAAGCATTATATAACGAACAACCTTTTGATTTGGCTTCTTGTCTTTCTCAGCCTTAGGATGTTGTTATTAATACCACTTTTCTATAAGTACATGATTTTTATGAAGATTCAAACTCGTAACTTTACCCATAATATAATTTGTTAGACGAGGAATCCCTATCATAAGTCCCCAAATATTTAACTATTAATTTTTGCAAGTACGAAGTGTTTAACCATTTTTTCTAAACTTTCTTTTCATAACAACATAACTTTCTGTTTTCTTAAAACCTAACTTTTTAAGTAGTTCAATAAAACAATATTAGTAACTTATAAATTTTAAAATGAAAGCTTAATCTCACTTGAAAGAGAGAGATCACCTGCCAATTCCGTACACATATGAGATAAAAGAAGAAAAATCGATTAAAAAATAATGAAAATAAAAATTATTTGTTGAGAAAAATAATTTTAATGTTTAATATATTTATTTTGGTCTCTCGATTTATTAGATTTGTTCTAAGTGGTCATACATTTTCTTCCATATATTCACAGTTGTCCCGTAACTTGTAAAAACGATTCAAGTTGATCTTTTTTGCTTACTGCGTTAAAAATGCTAACGGGTGTAATTGTTCTCTAGCCAAAACTGAATGAGTTATCCAGTTATTGATTGCATGACACACTGAGGTCAATTGAGGTATAAATTTTAAAAATAGAAGTTAATGACGTGGAAAAGTTATTCTTAATAGATTTTCATATTCTTCTTGCTAAACCCAAAAGTTGCACCCAAACCACCATCATCGAAAAACCACAAACCGCAAGCATCACCAAAAAAATTACAGAATCCTAAATCAAAACCCTAATCCTAAATTACGAGCTTAAAACATGTAGAGAAGAATCAAAAACGAAAATTTCAAATAACATAACCCAAATCAAAACACTAGCTCCAAATCGTAAGATCAAAACCTATAGAAAAGAATCAAGAATAGAAACCCCAAATAATAGAACTCAAACCAAAACCCTAACCCCAAATCGTGAGAACCTCAAAACATAGAGGGAAGAAGTTTTCGTTAGTGTTTTTAACGCTTTAAGCAAAAAAATCAACTTGAATCGTTTTTACAAATATAGAACGTCTGTTAACATTTAAAAAAATAAATAGAATCACTTTAAGCAAACCTAACAAACTGAAAAACCAAAATAAATATTAAACCTAATTTTAAAATATAAACTAATTTCTAAGACTCAGTTATTAGAGCAACTAAAACTTAAATGTATGTAAAACTGTGTAACACCTCAACTATCAACCAACTAATACCATCTTAATTTATAATCTACATATTATTCTTTGTGACATCCCAAAATATATATATATATATATATATATATATATATATATATATATATATATATATATATATATATATGGAATGCATCCGGTCATGATAAAGAAAGCAGTTAAGAGCATACAAATGGTGATGTTAAGGGGTACAGTTATCCAAAATATAGAGGGAATTAAAACCTAATTAAAATCTTAAGAGTTCTCCAAAATACAGAATAGAATGAAAGTATAGGAATATGTCAATTACATGAAGTCTTTTAAAATAAAGAGCTAACTAATCTGGATATAATGGAAGTCCTAAGTACTAGGAGCTGGCTCTTCTTCCGCCTCTAATGCTTGCTCCAGGGGCACATCATCAGCTACTGCTCACATCCAAAGGATTGGATGATCATCGCAAGGAGGAAAGCAAACACACACAACACAAAAAATGCAAGGGTAAGCTAGGTTTTTATAAACAACCAATCATACCAAAATTTATCTAATATGACCACCAACATTCACATTTACATGTATGCGAGTCATCAGATATTATAAACATAAAAATTATATTCATACAATTCTCTAAATCAAGTATCCAATCATGTTGTGACCTCTAGACTCATTCGAACTTAGAATGAATGTCGATCTGGGACGGGTTGTGCACTTGTGGTGGTCTCTACTTCTTTGCAAAGCCATTGCCAAGGGGTTTCACCCGAGCACACACAAGCTTAGTCCGTTACCGCGCAATAGGCCTTCCAAGAAGCACCTACACTAGGACCTCCCACTACTCTCACCACATGCGTCAATCTTCTCTATGTGAGAATGAAAGAGCATTAGAGTGTTGGGATAACCCCCCATGTGGAAGCCTCTTACATTCATTCTAAACACTAAGAATCTCACCGAGAGATTTTGTAATTACCATCATCAACACACTAGAAAATCATGTTTTATTCCTTTCCCAATTCACATACATATGAACCAATATTCACAATCGCATTCTTTCCCAACCACACAAGCTATATACATGTTCACATACAAGACACTCCTTAGTCATGTCATAAAAACAACTCATACATACACATACATTACATACTTTCACTGAAACATCACTTGTTAACATAAGTTTCTTTATAACCTTTAATTACCAATACTTAAATAATTCAAACAGCTTGGAGACTCTCATCAATGGCTTTGGAAGGGTCAAAAACCCCCAAAACGACCTAAGGAACGTCCAAAACGAACACCCGGAACGCCACAAACTATCAAAAACAAAAACAACAGCAGAAAAGGGTGCTCAGCCCCCTTTAAGGGCGCTCATGCACCATAATTAAGGTGAAACAGCGCGTTGAAGGGCGCTCAGCCCCCTTCAGGGGCGCCTAGGCATGGCGTCTGCAGATTTTTCTGTAGATTTTGCAGAACGTACACCCCTAAGTTTCGTTTCAGACCTTTTTATGAATTTCTTCCACCCCTAATTCGTCCTACAGGTTGAATTAAACTTGTGTAAGCAACCATAAACGTTTCTAACATCATTCGTTAAAGATCAAACCTCAATTTGCACTCAAATTACTCAACTTCAACAACCTATATACCCAATTCTAGTTCTACAAGTTGGACACTGCTTTTACCACTTTTAAGGCTCCTAACAAGTCGCAATTGACCAAAACCACATGGGATACCAAATTCAAAATATGACTACCCTAGTTCCTCTTAAAATCCTAAAAACTCTTATAATTCACTTGCCCATTTCCAATTTAAGTTTTACTACAACATTTAATTCATCTAATCTCTAATATAATTGCTACAGAACATCAATACCATATCAAAAGCATATAATTAACTATTCATAATACAAACACCCATCCATACATGTTCTTATATAAAAGTATCACCAGTTTTCAATTAAAACATAAATAGCATCATCAAATAGTCTCACATTTCCTTTATCACTAAAGTCACACGAAATCAAATTCAAGCAACCACAATTTTCCAAAACAGGAATAAGAACCCTAGCTTCCCTTACCTTTGATTCCAACAGCTAAACTCAAGAGGACTCTAAACGCACCCTGATGCTTCCAGAAACGCTATACTCACCTATAAATCACCATTTGGAGATAGAATTCAAATTTAAGAGTTTAATTGAAGCTAGAATTGGAAAGGAGACACAATGGGCTACATGCAACAAACTCATTACATGATCTTAGCCCTAAATTGCATAGAAAAGAGGAAAACACTTATTGGTTAGAGAAATGCCAAAATGATCGATGGAGATAGAGGATCCTCAACACTCAAACACTACCTAATTGAAGAAAAGTAGAAGGTTGAAGTGAGAATCTGAGAGAAGAAGAAATGATTGTAGAGAGAGATGGAGGAGGAAATGAGTTCAGAAGAAATGAGAGAGAGGAGGTGAATGCAGGAAAAATGTTTTCAGCGTTTAAAAATTTTGCTTATATAACCCATAAGCATTCTTTGTCCGCCTTTCTGCATGCACCTGGTTGCCTCATTTTTTGAATTTAAGGGTCCTCACATTCTCCCTAACAACAAAAATTTTTTTCCCCGAAAATTAAGACTTATCAGAGAACAGGAACACCCTACTCTCATTACATTCTCTAGTACAACCACCTATTTTGACAAAGATTCTACTCCCCATAACCTTACTAACATGAAAACATTGCCTCTGTGTTAAAATGCTCTAGTGTTCAATAGTGTAGATTGGTTTAGCCATTAGCCTTTAGAGAAATCTAAACCCCTACGCCTCAACTTTTAAGAACATTTTTTTCATACAGCCAATCCCATTGGGTCTGTCACTCCGCCAACCCCTCGTCTATCTTCCTCTCCTTCTTGTAAATCTCTTCTAAAACTTCCACTAGTCTTCACTTTAGATCAACCCTTGACTGATACTCTTTTACCTCCTCTTGTTTCTTCCAAGAACCATCATACCTCTAACTTGATCACCACGATTCCCGAGTTAACCCCAACCACTATATCCTTGATTACCTTTATTGGCATTCATTCTGAAGACTTCACATTGCTTTACCGATCTTCACTGCTGAGTAACATAGTTTCCTATTATACTATCCCATTATCAAAGTAAAACTCTTCTCCTTTGTAATGTCCAAAACTAATTTGCGCAATCCAACTTCACTTTGTTATCTCACTAACCCAAACCATATGCATTCCTTGACTCACTAGCCTGCAACCATACTTAGATCTGTAACCTCTTCGACTTAAGATCACTAGCTTGATCAGTATCAAGCCAAGTTATGATACATCTCAAACTAGGATTTATCCAACCGCCTTAGCTGAATCCTTGATAAGCTGTCGTTGGAGCTATCAAATTAATACTACTTTTCAAGGAAACTACAGTATTGCCAAGTAGTATTCAAGAAAATAGATAGGGCTAAAGTAACCCCGAGTCATCTCCCAACGAACACAGAATTGCTTTTGAATATCTGACTCTTATGAATGCTATGCAATGCTTATGAATAAAGGTGAGAATGTTTAAATAAAGTTGTAGAACAAAGAAGAAATTTAAAAACAATTATGAAGAAACAAGCTAATTCCAATGCTTTTCCAAAGTACATTGTTAATTAATTTGAGGGCAGTCATGCAGTTAATCAAAGTACATTCTCAATCAAATGCAAGACCTTTCTAGATTATTCACAATAAATTCAACCAAAGCACATTCTCAATCAATTTTATTGTGTTTAATCATGTCTATTCTTAAATCTATTAACCAACTTAAAAGCTAATCAATCAAAGTAAATTCTCAATTGATTCTAGTTGAAATTATTACTACCAACCAAAGTACATTCTCAATTGATAGTAAAAACCATTTAATCATATGAAAGTTCCTAAATTCAATCAAAGTAGATTCTCAATTAAACCTAGAAACCCTAAAACTCATATAATTAATATGCATGTAGATTCAAACACATTATGATGCAAAAATCTTCTCTTTTAAAATGGTAGAGAGATGAAAGACATAGAGAGAGAACAACTTAAATCAATAATCAAAATAAACAATTGCATTAATTCACTTAACCTCAGAATCCATGATGAAATTACAGCAGAATAACCCTAAATGCTTAGCTCTCCATGAATGGAGTTGAATACATGATGAAATAAGAGAGAGAGGAGTGGTGAATGAATGAATGAAGATGTTCTTTCTGTCTCCCCTGGGTCTCTTTATATAGGCTTGATTGGGCTTGGACTCTGAATATTCAGT
Source organism: Vigna reflexopilosa (assembly GCA_027742785.1). Classification (NCBI taxonomy): domain Eukaryota; kingdom Viridiplantae; phylum Streptophyta; class Magnoliopsida; order Fabales; family Fabaceae; genus Vigna; species Vigna reflexopilosa. The sequence continues at coordinate 35,163,366 of CM050911.1, read as the reverse complement.
TGATAAAATCTTTTATCTTATATCTTCCAAATAGCTAAGAGATTTAGATAATTATAACATTATTTGGAAGATATTTTCTGTTGATATTCCAAAATTAAATTAATTCAACAACTGAATTTTATCTTTTAGCTTTTCTGAATTTCCAAAATTGCACAAATGCCTTGAAATTTCCTCTATTTGCACTTTAGCCCTTAAGAATTCTTCAAAATTGCAAAAGAGCCCTTAGTTGACCAGAGAAGACCTGTTTGACCAGCTTTGACTGAGGGGACGCGACCAATGAAGTGCTGCCACGTGTCCGCCCCTTTTCCACCCAGAATTACGGTTTTGCAATTGGTGGTAAAGGGATTTGGGAGCTCCATTCTATCTTTGCCTGCGCCGCGAAAACGGAAGAGAGGTTTCGCTCTTTGAAGACGCACAACTTCTCGGCCTATGGAGAGTAGGTTCACTTGGATTTTCTAAGTGCAGGTAGTGATGACAGAAGGGGAAAGTCGCGCCGTTCTAGTGACGGAGGTGATTGCGGCAAGAGAGGATTCACAACGAACGAAGGCGCTGCGGAAAGGATGGTGGTGCGATTGGGTTTCTGCAGATGTGTGTTCGACATCCGTGGAGTTTTGGGTATGGAGGAAACGCGATCGATGACGACACTAGGAATTTCTCTGCGTTTTCTGGATTGCAGGTTTGATGGTGATCCGGTGAAGATGATGGCGCATGGTTGATGGGTTCCGTGATCTGGATAGTGCGAACTTGAATCTTGCAGGGAAGATTGATGGTGGCAGCGTGAAGCTTCGTGATGGTGCGAAGAAGATGCACGAGGATGATGTTGGTGGCCGTCAGCGTGGTTGTTTGGTAGTGGCACGACAACATTGACGCTAGGGTGGTTCTATTGTGTTGATGGCTGCGGCGGCCTTAGGTGGCTGGCAGCAATCTCCCTGGTGGTCCTGCGGCGGCTAGGGTTTGGAAGTTTAGGGTTTCTATGAAGATGGTGATGATATGGCAGAGGAGGTGATGTGGCAGCATCTGGTTGGATAGCACTTAAGGTTTTAAGATTGCCACATGGGATGGAGTCTAGTTTAGGAGGGGTGTGTATAGGAAAGTTAGGGGGTGTATTGAGAACAGGGTCACTGTTCGGCTTAGTGTTGGGCCAGGTTTAGAAAAGAGGGGTGCATGTAGGGAAATTAGGGAGGTGCAAGGGTAAAGACTGTCTATTTGGCTCATCTGTATATTATTTTCCAAACAAAACATGATTTTGGATCTCAAATTGCAATCTGGACCAATAAAGCTCTAATTTCAGCTGCACAAATAAATATTAGACATCCAAGAATAATTTATGCGCTAAAACTTACTTTTTACGCCCCTTTAATTTCCAAACCCAACAATTTTACTTGATACGTATTCACTTTAAATCAACCATTTGAGCACAAATATCTCATTAAAAATTTAACTTTAAAGTATTAATGTGGGCATAAATATGAACTCATCACACCTCCACACTTATTCTTTTGCACTCTTGGACAAAATTGATTAATTCCAAAACTTTGTTCTCAGTCATTTTATTCCATATTTGCGTTTGGATCAAAAGAATGAACATCACCGGACATAGATCAAACATCTAAACATCACTTTGTCATGGACATGCAAATGAAATCACTTTATTCTTCACACATGAGTTAAACTTTTTGAATTCCCAAGAGAATCAAATATGAAAGATAACACTCAAGTCAAGATGTATCTATTTCTCTCCAACTCTCTCTCAAGTGTTTTTGTCTTGTGTTTACGCTCAAAATACCCATGTAAGTAGACACTCTTAGTATTTAGCAAGACTCTAACATTCACAAAATTTAGAAACACATGCAATTATTGATCATGAGGACTTTTTAAAGGTTATATTGAGGCCAAGGCAAAGGTAGGAATTCTTTTTTAGAATTCATATAGAAAGAGTAATGAAACTTGATTTCAAAAACCACTTTATTTCTTGCTCTTTTTAGGAAGATTTTTTTTTTCTTTTTTTTTTTTCAGAACTCCAACCTTTCATCTTCCTTTTTGCCTTTTTTTTCTTTTATTTTGTGGTGAGACACTCACCCACACACTTATTCATTACTTACTTATAACACAATCCATTACTCCTTCTTCTTTCCTAAGGTGAGGAACATAAGATTTTCCTTCATTTTTTTTTCATTTGACAATGACTGGAACAAGAAAAGTAGTCTTAGGCTCAAAGGGGTTTCCAATGGATTAATGTTAAGGTAAGTTTATTTGGCCAAGTAGCTAAAACAAGAAATGCCTCAATCATATCAAATCATGCATATATATTAACCTCAATTGCACCACACAGAATCAAGCTAAATATTAGAGTATCATCAAAACATGGGCAAATCACTCAAGAAGAATAGGTATCGCACATGATAAACCATCCTTATCATTAGGCTCAAAACACACATGGTTCAATTTCTTTCACAAAAGATTTAATTAGGAAATTTTCAAGTCAACTCAATCAGCAAATCATAAAAGCAATCCATTCATATCAACACGACTCTTTTTTTTTCTATATATGATCATCCCAGTTACTGATTCAAACTCTCAAATCCATTGCAAATGTTTATTAAAGAAAGAAAGAAGATAGAAAAGAAAAAAAAAACGAAATAGGGAACAAATCAAATTGTTTCCCCACATCCCCACACTTAAACTATGCATTGTCCTCAATGTATGCTTTTTATGTAAAATGCAGAGAAAAAGTATGAGGGTACTTACCTCCTTCATGGTGCAAGGAGTGTTGGAGTGGTCAAATTCACTCCATTTATTGTCTTGTTCAACATGTGTTGATTATCTTTGAATGTACGCAGACGATGACCATTAACCTTGAAGATTTTGTCAGAAGATTCTTCCTTGATCTCCACTGCTCCATAGGGAAATACTTGTGTTACAATGAATGGACCTTCCCATTTGGAGTGTAATTTACCACTCATAGGCCCTACCATAGACTTGTATAGTAACATCTTTTGACCTATGTTTAAGTCCTTTTTGGTCACAAGCTTTTGATCATGGAATTTCTTGGTTTTTTCTTTGTAGAACTTAGAATTTTCATAGGCTGTAAGCCTAATCTCCTCTAGTTCTTGCAATTGGAGCTTTCGCTCTTTTCCTGCTCCATCCATGTCCAAATTACAAGCTTTCACAGCCCAATAGGCTCGGTGTTGAATCTCCACAGGTAGATGGCAAGCCTTTCCAAAAACAACCCTGAAAGGTGACATACCTATTGGTGCTTTGTAGGCCATCGGATGTGCCCAAAGTGCATCATCCAATCGTGCGGCCCAATCCTTCCTGTTCGGGTTTACTAGCTTTTGCAATATCTTCTTGATTTCTCTATTAGAGACCTCAGCTTGTCCATTAGTTTGAGGGTGATATAATGTAGCAACGCGATGTGTCACCCCGTACTTTTTCAACATATTTTCTAACAGCTTGTTGCAAAAGTGGGTCCCTTGATCACTAACGATGGCTCGTGGTATTCCAAACCTACAGAAAATGTTAGACCTGACAAAACTCATAACAACTCGAGCATCATTAGTCCTTGTAGCTATGGCTTCCACCCATTTGGAAACATAGTCTACAACAAGTAAAATATAGGAAAACCCAGAAGAGGAAGGAAAAGGACCCATAAAGTCAATACCCCAAATATCAGATACCTCACAATATAGCATGGGTTGTTGAGGCATCTCGTATGTCCTCCGTGCATCTTTAAAGATGGTAGGCCAATATAATCCACAATCCAACACCTTCCTACCTGTCCTTTGTGTGCCATAATGTCCTCCAAAAGGTGATGAATGACAAAATTCAAGCACATAAGGTATCTCTATGTCAGGAACACACCTCCTCACGACTTGGTCACTACCAATGCGCCATAAGAATGGTTCATCCCATACATAGTACTTCGCCTCACTTTTCAGTTTGGCTCTCTTAGATTTGGAGAAAGATGGAGGAATAACTGAAACAGCTAAATAATTAACAATGTCAGCGAACCAAGGTTCATGATAGATACCTTTTACAGAAGTCAATGCCAGTAGAACTTCATCAGGAAAGTCATCCTGAATAGGAATTTCATCTTCATCTTTTTCAATTCTACTTAGATGGTCTGCTACTAGGTTATGGGCTCCAATTCTTTCCGGAATCTCAATATCAAACTCTTGGAGCAATAGCATCCATCTGATCAGCCTTGGTTTGGAATCTGTTTTCTTTAGAAGGAATTTCAATGCAGCATGATCTGTATAGACAATTACCTTGGATCCAAGTATGTATGATCTAAATTTATCCAAGGCAAATACAACAACTAGTAATTCCTTCTCAGTTGTGGTATAATTTGCCTGTGAAATGTCCAATGTCCGGGAAGCATAGTATATCACATGTGGTTGCTTCTCATCTCTTTGTGCAAGTACCGCTCCCACTGCGAAGTTTGATGCATCATACATCAACTCGAATGGCAATGTCCAATCAGGTGGTTGGATGATGGGAGTGGTAGTGAGTGCCCTTTTCAAGGAATCAAAAATGGCTTTGCACTTCTCTCCAAAGTCAAATGGTACATCTTTCTGAAGTAAGTTGGAGAGTGGATTGGCTATCTTGCTAAAGTCCTGTATAAACCTCCTGTAAAAACCTGCATGACCAAGAAAAGATCGAACTTCTCGTACAGAAGAGGGGGGTAAGGCAACTGTGAAATAACATCAATTTTAGCAGGAACTACAGATATACCGTTGCTGGAAACAATATGACCCAAAACTATACCTTGTTCCACCATAAAATGACACTTTTCAAAATTCAAAACAAGGTTAGTTTCCTCACACCTTTGCAAAACTCTTGCAAGATTAGCCAAACAATTATCAAAATATGTACCATACACACTGAAATCATCCATGAAAACCTCAATACAATGCTCCAATAAATCTGTAAAAATACTCAGCATACATCGCTGAAATGTACCAGGAGCGTTGCATAGACCAAATGGCATTTTCTGATAAGCATATGTACCAAAAGGACAAGTGAAGGTAGTCTTATGTTGGTCCTCCGGGGCTATACAGATTTGAAAATACCCGAAGAATCCATCTAGAAAACAATAATGTGACTTACCTGTCAAACGGTCTAGCATCTGATCCATGAATGGCAAAGGAAAGTGGTCCTTTCGAGTGACTTGGTTCAATCTCCTGTAGTCAATACAACCCCTCCAACTATTCTGAATGCGAGTAGGAATCAACTCATCCTTCTCGTTCTTTACCACTGTGATTCCATATTTCTTTGGAACCACATGTACAGGGCTCACCCAAGTGCTGTCAGAAATTGGATATATAATACTTGCTTGTAACAACTTGGTGACCTCTTTCTTGACAACCTCCATCAGTTGAGGATTCAGTCTTCTTTGAGGTTGTCTTACTGGCTTAGCATCCTCCTCCAATAGTATTCTGTGCATACAAAAAGAAGGACTAATACCAGGAATATCTGCCAAAGTCCAGCCTATTGCTTTCTTGTGGTCTCTGATAACCTGTAACAGTTGTTTTTCCTGCTCATTAGTAAGCAATGCAAATATAATAACAGGGAGTTTCCCATCCCTCTCAAGATAAGAATATTTCAAATGGGATGGTAAAGGTTTCAACTCCAAAATGGGTGGTTGTACCACAAATGGCAATATCTTACTGCCTAAGGTAATCTCAGCCACCTCAACATCACTCTCGGATGTAACAGAGGTATCATATATTGACACAGTGTCCTCAATATCACATGTTTTACAATTTTCTTTGTCATCCAAAATTAGGCATGGCATATTTGAAAAAGAATAGTCCAAAGATGGAGAAAAAGTTGAAAAAATGTCCAAGAAACTAACAGAAAAATTATTTACAATTTCACTTAATAAATCAATACAAAACAAAGAATGTTCTTCACTTGGGTGCTTCATGGCTTCCAACACGTTAAAATGCACCTTCTCGTCTCCTATCTCCATGGTCAATGTTCCTGCATGCACATCTATCTTGGTTCGTGCTGTCATCATGAAAGGTCTTCCCAAGATAATAGTTGATGACTTGATTCCTTCCTCATCCTTCATATCCAAGATGTAGAAATCTGCAGGAAAAATTAACTTGTCTACTCGGGCAAGAACATTCTCAAGCACACCTGCAGGGTTAACTATGCTACGGTTGGCCAGTTGAATGACCACACCGGTAGTCTTAAGAGGTCCCAAAGATAGAGAAGTAAACACTGATAAAGGTATTACATTAATGGAAGCTCCTAGATCTAACATGGCATTGTCAAACTTTGAATTTCCAATAACACAAGGAACATAAAACATACCTGGATCTTTGCATTTTTGCGGTATTTCAATATGCTTCTTGACCAAGCTTGACACATTCCTTCCCAAATTCACAACTTCATTATCCCTAATGCGCCTTTTATTTGTGCAAAGTTCTTTCAAAAACTTGGCATATTTAGGGATTTGTTTAACAACATCTAGCAAGGGAATGTTGATCTCCACCTTTTTGAAAGTATTCAAGATCTCTTGGTCTAATTCCTCCATTTTTTTGTTTCTCGGTTTCAACCGATTGGGATATGGAGGAGGTGGAGAATAAGATGAAGAAGAAGTTTTAGAAGAAGAGTTAGAGGATACTAACCTGGATTTTTCAGTGGTAGTCTCAAGTGATGGTTCACTTGGTCCTCCATTGTCATCAATTTGTGCTTCTTCTTTCTCCTTGTCTTCATCCTCTTGGACTCCTTCAAGGCCTTCTACTTGCTTACCCGTTCTCAAAGTAATAACATTTACATTCCTCGGGTTGATTATTGTTTGTGCAGGCAATTTGTTTGATTCTTTAGTCTCTAACTTATCCACCCTCTGAGTCAAATCTACAATTGATTTCTTGATTTCTGAATTTTGCTCAAGCATTGTTTTCATGAAATCTTGTAATGACATTTCAGGCTGAGATTGCTGCCTTTGTTGAGGTGGAACATAAGGTTGCCTGTTCTGCTGATACCTATTAGAGGATGAATCATGATAATTCTGGTATGGTCTATTTCCTCCAAACGTGTTTGCAGCAAAAGCTTGGGATGAGTTCTCCATAGTAGTTTCCATCAAACTAGGACATTCATCAGTGTAGTGATCAGTTGAAATGCAAATTCCACACTTCTTAGCAATTTGTGGAGTGGAGGTTTTAAACAAACTTGCAATCTTGTCGAGTTTGCTTTCTAAATTATTCAATCTTTCATCTATCCTACTTCCATCAACTACACCGTTTTCAATTTCATGTACTCCTTTCAACAAAGTCACTGAATTTTCTCTTGTTCCATATTGTTGATTGTCTACTGCCTTCCGTTCTATTAGATCTATCCCATCTTCTGGTGACCTATCTAAGAAAGATCCTCCGCTTGCAGCATCTGCCCATGACCTATCAGTTGGACTTAAGCCTTCATAAAAGCTTAGAATGAAGTCTTCCATTTTGAGTTGAGGGCATGAAGCACAAAGTTTCTTGAATCTTTCCCAATATTCACTAAGATTCTCCCTATCTCTTTGTCTTATATCTTGAATTTCTCTTCGGATGGCAGATAGTCTAGATGCAGGAAAATACTTTTCAAGAAATAGTCTTTCAATAGTTTCCCAATTTGTAATCCGTGCAGAGAGATAATACCACCAATCTTGAGCCGTTCCTTGAAGAGTAAAAGGAAAAACTCTCATCTTTAGGCTTTCTATTGTGATCCTGGGAGATCTGAAATTTTCGCACAACATGTGGAATTGTCTCAAGTGCTTGTGTGGATTCTCCCTTGATAACCCATTGAACTTTGGTAAGGCATTTAGCAGGTCAGGTCTCAAATCCCACTCCTCATCAGGGTATTGAATGTTACTTTGGGTAACTGTATTGTGGGAGGTGGCTAACTGTCTAATGGTTCTCTGTGCCATTCTGTTTGGGTTAGAATCAGGTAAAGGATTGGATGGTATGTTTGAGACTGGAGATGATGAAAGTGGTATGGCTTCAAATGTAGGAAGTGTTCCTTCAGTAGAAGACACAAGTTTCAAATTTCTCTGCACCTCACACAAACTCCTTTCAACTTCCGGGTTTATTTGATAGAATTCTCCCGGGTTAGCTCTGGTCATGCACTAAGTAGTCTGCTTGAAATTGTTTCTCTATTTTTGATTTCTTTTATTCCTTTTTTTTTTCTTTTGTCCTTGCTTTAGAGAAAGACTTCCAATGAGAGAATAGAGAGATTTGTTTTGGTCCACTCCCAGGAAAGAGAGGTGCATCACAATGGATAACTTAAGTACCAAGTCTTTCCTAGCCAGAGTATATTCAAACTAGCCTCAAGTATTTCTCAAGAGAAATTCTTAATTTCAGCAAGAACAAAGATTTTGCTAACAAAAAGAATAACTAAAAGCTACAAAATAACTCAAACTAAATTAAATGCATATGCGTTAGAAAAAAAAATAAAAACAAATGAAAAATAAAAAAAATAAAAATGAGAATCAAAATATTCAAAATACTTACCGTAGTTCCCCGGCAACGATGCCAAATTTGATAAGCTGTCGTTGGAGCTATCAAATTAATACAACTTTTCAAGGCAACTTCAGTATTGCCAAGTCGTATTCAAGAAAATAGATAGGGCTAAAGTAACCCTAAGTCGTCTCCCAACGAACATGGAATTGCTTTTGATTATCTGACTCTTATGAATGCTATGAAATGCTTATGAATAAAGGTGAGAATGTTTAAAGAAAGTTGTAGAACAAAGAAGAAATTTATAAAAAAATTATGAAGAAACAGGCTAATTCCACTACTTTTCCAAAACAGATTCATCATCGGTTATACGCAGATCATTGTTCAATTGATTATTGTTTAAGTTTCAAATTAATTAAAGTACATTCTTAATTAATTTGAGGGCAGTCATGCAGTTAATCAAAGTACATTCTCAATCAAATGCAAGACCTTTCCAGATTATTCACAATAAATTCAACCAAAGTACATTCTCAATCAATTTTATTGTGTTTGATCATGTCTATTCTTAAATCTCTTAACCAAATTAAAAGCTAATCAATCAAAGTAAATTCTCAATTGATTCTAGTTGAAATTATTACTACCAACCAAAGTACATTCTCAATTGATAGTAAAAACCATTTAATCATATGAAAGTTCCTAAATTCAATCAAAGTAGATTCTCAATTAAACCTAGAAACCCTAAAACTCATATAATTAATATGCATGTAGATTCAAACACATTATGATGCAAAAATATTTGCTTTTAATATGGTAGAGAGATGAAAGACATAGAGAGAGAACAACTTAAATCAATAATCAAAATAAACAATTGCATTAATTCACTTAACCTCAGAATCCATAATGAAATTACAGCAGAATAACCCTAAATGCTTAGCTCTCCATGAATGGAGTTGAATACATGATGAAATAAGAGAGAGAGGAGTGGTGAATGAATGAATGAAGATGTTCTTTCTGTCTCCCCTGGGTCTCTTTATATAGGCTTGATTGGGCTTGGACTCTGAATATTCAGTTGATAGAATCTTTTATCTTATATATTCCAAATAACTAAGAGATTTAGATAATTATAACATTATTTGGAAGATATTTTCTGTTGATATTCCCAAATTAAATTAATTCAACAACTGAATTTTATCTTTTAGCTTTTCTGAATTTCCAAAATTGCACAAATGCCCTGAAATTTCCTCTATCTGAACTTTAGCCCTTAAGAATTCTTCAAAATTGCAAAAGAGCCCTTAGTTGACCAGAGAAGACCTGTTTGACCAGCTTTGACTGAGGGGGACGCGGCCAATGAAGTGTTGCCACGTGTCCGCCCCTTTTCCACCCAGAACTAGGGTTTTGCAGTTGATGGTAAATGGATTTGGGAGGCTCCATTCTATCTTTTCCTACGCCACGAAAACGGAAGAGAGGTTTCGCTCTCTGAAGGCGCACAACTTCTCGGCCTGTGGAGAGTAGGTTCACTTGGATTTTCTAAGTGCAGGTAGTGATTAACGAAGGGGAAAGTCGCGTCGTTCTAGTGACGGAGGTGATTGCGGCAAGAGAGGATTCACAACGAACGAAGGCGCTGCGGAAAGGATGGTGGTGAGATTGGGTTTCTGCAGGTGTGTGTTTGACATTCGTGGAGTTTTAGGCATGGAGTAAACACGATCGATGACGACACTGGGAATTTCTCTGCGTTTTCTAGATTGCAGGTTTGATGGTGATCCGGTGAAGATGATGGCGCATGGTTGATGGGTTCCGTGATCTGGATAGTGCGAACTTGAATCTTGCAAGGACGATTGATGGTGGCAGCGTGAAGCTTCGTGATGGTGTGAAGAAGATGCACGAGGATGATGTTGGTAGCCCGCGGCGTGGTTGGTTGGTAGTGGCGCGACAACATTGACGCTAGGGTGGTGTTGTTGTGTTGATGGCTGCGGTGGCCTTAGGTGGCTGACGGCAAACTCCTTGGTGGTCCTGCGGCGGCTAGGGTTTGGAAGTTTAGGGTTTTTGTGAAGATGGTGATGACGTGGCAGAGGAGGTGATGTGGCAACATGTGGCTGGATAGCACTTAGGGTTTTAAGATTGCCAAATGGGATGGAGTCTAGTTTAGGAGGGTGTGTATAGGAAACTTAGGGGTGTATTGAGAATAGGGTTACTGTTCGGCTTAGTGTTGGGCCAGGTTTAGAAAAAAGGGCTACATGTAGGGAAATTTAGAAGGTGCAAGGGTAAAGACTGTCTATTTGGCCCATCTGTATATTATTTTCCAAACAAAACCTGATTTTGGACCTCAAATTGCAATCTGGACAAATAAAGCTCTAATTTTAGCTGCACAAATAAATATTAGACATCCAAGAATAATTTATGCGCTAAAACTTACTTTTTACGCCCCTTGAATTTCCAAACCTAATAATTTTTCTTGACACATATTCACTTTAAATCAACCATTTAAGCACAAATATCTCATCAAAAATTTAATTTTAAAGCATTAATGTGGGCATAAATATGCACTCATAAATCCTCTCAAGAAACTCACTAGTTATAGTACTTCAACTATAATAATGAGTTCTCTTCACCACATTCCCTTTAGATAACTAGCCTTCACACTTTTTCGACTAACTCTGATTTCTCTGCCCTTACCAAACCGACAACCTGAACCTTCTTTTTGTTCCAACCACTATTAGTGCTTATTCACCTCAAGATTGACGGTATAACTTGAAACCAAAACTCAATTTCTCTTCTTCATCACATTAACCCACTTTCCTGGTTCAACGTCCTATAACACTTTAACATTTCAAAGTTGACACTTCAGATTGAAACCGTAGACTATCTTTATTTTCTCTAACTCTTTTGAAGATCACCACACATGCTCTCAACTCAAAATAGACCATGAGATCCTTACCTTGTTAAAGAAGTTCAATCCTCACAAACCACTGACTCGAGTCTCCGAAAGTGCTTCGTACACGCCGCTTACTGATAAGAACTTGCCCACTAACATTCGTTGCGCTACTCTGATTTCATACTTCCTTATTTCTCTTTACCTGATACTCTCTTCATACCAATCGGCAATACAAAAATGATCACTCTCCAGAACCTTCTTCAAACTGCTGTGATCTAGCAAAAACCTTTAGAATTCTTCTCGTCCACGATAATCTTGTCATTCATTTTCTCAACACTGTTTTCTACTCCACAAACGAACATGCCCGAAACCATTCCTTATTGTTAAGACTTATACCAGACTGTTCCAACTTGTCATCTATTTATTTTTTGAGATTCTTCAACTTTGTAGTTCTCCTTATGACTACACTGAGTCTAAACACCATTGCTCTAACTCAACTTCCATTTTCCTCTTGCATTACACAACTTCAACAAGAACCACTCATAAAGATATTATTAACACTGATTCTGCTTTAGACACCACAACAAAATGAACTTCACTTGTCCAAGGTATAAAATCTTGTACTTGTTGCAGAACACCAACCAAAACTCTTATACAAAAAGGTTCATCTTCTCATCTCTGCTTATCCTTGTTATACTCTTTCGAATTTCACAATCCTTCCTCTTCACATCTCCATATTAACCCCTTTTTGATGCTAATAATCCTTTTTCTCCACTTTCTAACTTGATCCCCAACTGAGGGATAATTACTGACCTTCCTTTGTCAACTACAAAGTTTCTTCTTAGAGACCACAAGCCACAAGAGAAAGATTTGAGAATAACCAAACCTATCTCTAGTGATCACACCCCAAACTTATGCAAGAACGACATCATCTCTTCTTCGCTTGTGTTGTCAAACATCTTAAGTTTCCCATAACACTTGCCCCCGTCTTTTGTTCGACTACAATTGATGCACCACTGCCGCTTTCCTTCCCTATTAAGTAATGCACCATATGAACTTCACAACCGAGCCCTCAGATTAACTCCACAATTTCTACATCACTTAGAATTCTTATTACACTCATCCCGGCCAGACTAACTTAAAACCTTGTTCTTTAAGAATTGCCCTCTTCAACTTGAAATTGTCAGAATTACAAACCATATCTTTATCCGAACTTACCAACTTATTGTCTTCTGTAAATCAACATCTAACATCCATTTCTCGCTTGATCAAACTCATCCGATCACTACACATTACCATAATACCACAACCGAAGAAAACTGACCGTACCACCCGATGCCGCTTCATAACTCTGAACATCTAAATCGACCCGGATTCTCTAGTCATTCTTAACACTCTTCAGCAACTTATACTGAGACAACCCTTTGTTCATTTGATATAAGGCCTTTCTTCTCCGTTACTCATTTACCAAGATTCTAATCCTCTTAACCTTACACTTTCCTATCAAACTGACATTTTGATACACTTCTGCCTTCAGCACTTGAAATTTTCCATCTCACCCAATGATTAAACCCTTCTTCTAAACGAACCACAAATCTTGGAACATCACTTTATACTTGAATATACCAAATCGGTTTATTGATAAGACTTATCCATCTCCTTCTAATTATCTCCTAACTCAAAACCCTTACGATACTTGAATTCTCTTCAAAGACTTCACGTTCTCTCAACTTGGAAATTTTGTCTTCATAATACACCCTCCTTAAATCTGATCTCTGACTTACACAACTTCTTCTCAAACTCTTCTTCTTCTAATTCCTTTCTAAATATTGATTCCCATTGGTCCACTACAAAATTCCTCTTCCTTTCTTAACGTAAATTTCAACCATCCACTACTTTCTCATTTAGATTTACAATGTCGCCAATACATCGAATCATGTTACCAGCTTCAGTCACTGTTGCTTCGTTGCTTACTAACACTTTTCTTTCTTATGATCTCCCATGTTACTGATGCGATGAACCCAATTGATTCTCAAATCTTGTTACACCAATACTTACCTAAAGCTTCTCTTATTCTAGTCTCTTACCTAAAGCTTCTTCTTATGGAACGTACGGTATCTGATCTCCTGACTTTGTCCTTGAAAACTCCTTCATCCAAAAACCTTACTAATAATTTCCAACATCTTCACACATTCCTTGAAACCTAAACCATGGCCTTCTAACTCCTTATCTTCGAGGAAAGAAGTTGTCTCAAAGGCTTAAAACAATTCTAAAGAAGGTATACAGGTCAAGTTGTCCTTGAATCTGCATTCCTCTACAACTATAGAGCACCGTACACTACCACAAAGGCAAGAACAAGACATAAATTACTACAGGAAACAACACTGGAACTCCAACTCTCTCTTACTCAAAACCTTCAGAATTAAGAAAGGAAAATCATCTCTGGTAAAAGTCATGAGTGTGCACCCTCATTCCTTCTATAAAGACATTTTCTATTCTCAAAACTTCCAATTAGATACATAATTTCACTATCTATACTTGGAATAAATGATAAACCATATCATTTATACTCAACTCATCACAGAGAAGACACGATAAACCTACAACACACAGGTCATCCTAAGGACAAAACTGCTCTGATACCATAATGTGACATCCCAAAATATATATATATATATATATGGAATGCATCAGGTCATGATAAAGAAAGCAGTTAGGAGCATACGAATGGTGATATAAAGGGGTACAATTATCCAAAATATAGAGGGAATTAAAACATAATTAAAATCTTAAGAGTTCTCCAAAATACATAATAGAATGAAAGTCTAGGAATATGTCAATTACATGAAGTCTTTTAAAATAAAGAGCTAACTAATCTGGATCTAATGGAAGTCCTAAGTACTAGGAGCTGGGTCTTCTTCCGCCTCCAAGGCTTGCTCCAGGGGCACATCATCAGCTACTGCTCACATCCAAAGGATTGGATGATCATCGCAAGGAGGAAAGCAAACACAATACAACACACAAAATGCAAGGGTAAGCTAGGTTTCTATAAACAACCAATCATACCAAAATTTATCTAATATGACCACCAACATTCACATTTACAAGTATGCAAGTCATCAAATATGATAAACATAGAAATTATATTCATACAATTCTCCAAATAAAGTATCCTATCATGTCGTGACCTCCAGACTCGTCCAGACTTAGAATGAATGTTGATCTGGGGTGGGTTGTGCACTTGTGGTGGCCTCTATTGCTTTGCAAAGCCATTTCCAAGGAGTTTCACCTGACCACACACAAGGTTAGTCCGTTACCGCCCAATAGGCCTTCCAAGAAACACCTACACTAGGACCTCCCACTACTCTCACCACATGCGTCAATCTTCTCTAAGTGAGAATGAAAGAGCATTAGAGTGTTGGGATAACCCCCCATGTGGAAGCCTCTTACATTCATTCTAAACACTAAGAATCTCATCAAGAGATTCTGTAATTACAATCATCAACACACTAGAAAATCATGTTTTATTCCTTTCCCAATTCACATACATTTGAACCACAATTCACAATCGTATTCTTTCCCAACCACACAAGCTATGTACATGTTCACATACAAGACACTCCTTAGTCATGTCATAAAAACAACTCATACATACTCAGACATAACATACTTTCACAGAAGCATCACTTGTTAACATAAGTTTCTTTATAACCTTTAATTACCAATACTTAAATAATTCAAACAGCTTGGAGACCCTCACCAATGGCTCCGGAAGGGTCAAAAACCCCCCAAAACGACCTAAGGAACGTCCAAAACGGACATCCGGAACCCCATAAACTATCAAAAACAAAAACAAAGGCAGAGTAGGGCACCCGCCCCCCTTGAAAGGCGCCCAGGCGCCATAATTAAGTTGAAACAAAAACAACAGCAGAAAAGGGAGCCCGACCCCCTTGAAAGGTGCCCAGGTGCTATAAACGTTTCTAAGATCATTCTTTAAAGATCAAACCTCAATTTGCACTCAAATCACTCAACTTCAACAACCTATATACCCAATTCTAGTTCTAGCAGTTGGACACTGCTTTTACCACTTTTAAGGCTCCTAACAAGTCACAATTGACTTATCTAAATGGTGTTGAATGACCAAAACCACCTGGGATACCAAATTCAAAATATGACTACCCTAGTTCCTCTTAAAATCCTAAAAACTCTTATAATTCACTTGTCCATTTCCAGTTTAAGTTTTACTACAACATTTAATTCATCTAATCTCCAATATAATTGCTGCAGAACATCAATACCATATCAAAAGCATCCAATTAACAGTTCATAATACAAACACCCATCCATACATGTTCTTATATAAAAGTATCACCAGTTTTCAATTCAAACATCAATAGCATCATCAAACAGTCTCACATTTCCTTTATCACTAAAGTCACACGAAATCAAATTCAAGCAACCATAATTTTTCAAAACAGGAATAAGAACCGTAGCTTCCTTACCTTTGATTCCAGCAGCTAAACTCAAGAGGACTCTAAACGCACCCTGATGCTTCCAGAAATGCTATACTCACCGATAAATCACCATTTGGAGATAGAATTCAAATTTAAGAGTTTAATTGAAGCTAGAATTGGAAAGGAGACACAATGGGCTACATGCAACAAACTCATTACATGATCATAGCCCTAAATTGCACAGAAAAGAGGAAAACACTTATTGGTTAGAGAAATGCCAAATTGATCGGTGGAGATAGAGGATCCTCAACACTCAAACACTACCTAATTGAAGAAGAGTAAAAGGTTGAAGTGAGAATCTCAAAGAAGAAGAAATGATTGTAGAGAGAGATGGAGGAGGAAATGAGTTCAGAAGAAATGAGAGAGAGGAGGTGAATGCAGGAAAAATGTTTTCAGCGTTTAAGAATTTTGCTTATATAACCCATAAACACTCTTTGTCTACCTCTCTACATACACCTGACTGCCTCATTTTCTGAATTTAAGGGTCCTCACATTTTCAATCATGAGAAAAGTTAGACTTTAAAAAATTGATCCGGTGAAAATATGACAATATAAAAGGTGAGAAAATGACAAATATAAAAGGTAAAAAAAATGGAGAGATAATTAATTAATCGGAAATGTTTTTCTATATTACGTTAGTATTTTTCTAATTTTAGTTTTTGGCTTGTTCTAGTTTCCAATCCTAGTTAAATTCAGATATAATGATTTTAATTTTAGTGTGGATATTTTCTTATACAAGTTAATATAAAAAGTTTATATGTTAACATCTTTAGGTTATTTATAAAATTGAAGTATAAAGAATACTACTCAAAATAAAAAATTATTAATTTCAGTGTTAATTTTGATTTTTTTTTAAATATTTATATTTGATTTTTTTTAAAATGGAAAGTATCTGCTCGGTTATTGAAAAACTGAAACTTAACAATTTTAAACTTTTTATAAATTTTTAGACTTTGATTCTTGAAAAATCAGGAATCCAAAACATCTGTTCAAATAAAATAATTTAAAAAACAATAATTTTGAAATTTTTGAGAATATTTTAGACTTTGATTTTTGTGAAACTGAAAGATAAATACTATATTTTGATTTCGAAGAAGTGAAATTTACAAATTTGTAAAAGTTTTAAAATTGTCACCACCTATATGTTTTTGTTTTTGGTAAAATCGAAACATGAGATTATTTTAAATGGTAAAATTGTGTTGGTGTATATTGAAATAAGCTGAATTATTCAAGGAGATTTTTGTATATTCTCAGTGCCCTGGTCGAACAATAAAAAATGATTTTGTTGAGAATGTCATATCTCACTACAATGAATGCCATGGCCAATGGAGTTACTAGTTCTGGCCACAGGAGAGGGATATCTTGTACTATTTTCAGAAAGCTTTAAATTGCGTCCTTTGTTTATTCATGAAAAAAAGAAAATACACTTTTCCATTTTTTATCTGACTTTTTATGTTTCTATATATAAAAGACACTCATCAGGTTATTATTTTATGTCTGTCATACTTCTAATGAAATAATTATGCCATTCTCCTTTTTTTTTTTTATTTCTACTCCATAATAAATATATAAATGTAAACTAATTAATATTTATGATATAATTAACAAAAAACATTAATATTATTTTAAATATTTATATTATATAAATTGATAAAAGTCGTGAAATAAAAGTTGGTGATATATATATATATATATATATATATATATATATATATATAATAGCAGCAGACAATAATATTTACTAATTGGTCGATGTTCGATAACAATGACATGAACGTTAATAAATGTGATATAGAAAGCTTTTATCATCTCAGTTAGTAGAAAAAAAATGAAGAAATTTCCAAGCTGGTTGGAAAATGGAAAATGGCAATTGTTTTTTACAAGATTTTATATAATTTTTATTTTATTAGTAAATAATAAATGATAATAGCTAAAATATAACATAAAATAATTTAAGTGAATTAAAAATTAAAATTACAATAAAAATGAAATATAAAATTGATTTAAATGACCATGATTATTGTATCTAAATATAACTTTCTTTATATTCAAATATTAAAACATAATTATATTTAGAGACTTAAATATGGAAACTTCAACTTCTAACAGCTATTAAAAATTCAAGTTATTATTTCAAAAATATTTTTATTTTCAATAGGAAGAGAGGACTTGAAAATAGAGTTAAGGGTTGATTGGTACTTTAAACTAATGAGATCAGACTCTTAATATTAAAATACACTGACCAAAAGAAAAAATAGAGTTTATAACACTTGGGTTCATTAGCTTAGCCTTTCTCTCTCTCTAGAAAACTTGTTCTTTATTTTCTCTGCCTTCTCTCTACCACTTCTTCTCACTAAGCCAGTGGATTTCCGATCAGGTGGTTCCCCAGTATCTGCAGCGTAGAGGGCTCCGTTTTGAACCGATCACTTTCTCCTTTCTTCATTCCAACTGATAAGTAGCTTCCTTTCCTCCTCCTCCGCTGTTTTAGAACCTAGAACCTGTAGTTCTACTGGTTGCATGTGCCTTGGGTTCCCCTCTTCCATTATCTGCTTAATTTTGAGCTCTATGGGTTGTTTCTATCACCAATGTGGTGGTATGTAGGTCCTGTTGAGTTCTTCACTGCGTGGGGTACTGTTTGGGGGCGTTCTGGTGAACTGAGCTGTGAAACCTTGAGGTAAGGGGAGCTAGATAATTTCTTTAAGTTATTGCATGATGCGGATGTGTGCTGGATTGTGAGTTTGGTAAGTTGTTTGAGAAATAGTCTTGGTGTTTAGTAATTTGAGTTGCCTGTGCTAGTATGCTGAGCTTGTGAAACTGTGTTGTGATGCTTGTGAACTGTTTCGATAAGCTTGGTTCCTGAAATGGCTAGGAAGGGAGTCAAGAAAATAGGGACTATGTTAGGTCATTTAAAGGAACTAAGGTAATGAATTTGAGAGTTAGGAGTTCTGGGTATATTTGGGTTGTTGGGGTAGTCTTAGTAAGTGTATTGTGACTTGTTTGAGTACTGAGTGGCAGAATTTAGTTTGGGTCTCTAAGTTGATGATTTTGGGATTTTAGAGTGGGAAGTGAGTCTTGATCACGTTAGAATTGTAGTAGGAACGTTTAGAATCAATCAAATAGATATAATCAGGCACAAAACATGAATTAGGGGAGGTAGAAGTTGGTAAAAAGGACTAGAAATGGTAAAATGGATGAGTGAGTGCATAACTCTATAGACTTGAAAGCATGAATAATTTTGCCCAATTTTATATGATTGACTGAATTGTATGCATGTGTCATATGATCAAGGCCATTTTTGATCAAACCCTTTCTTAGCCAATGCATAAATTTTCATCCCAATTAAAAAGAGCACCATGTGTTCTACCCTTTTTGAACCTAAGCCTTAAACAAGATGAAAACCTTTGTGAAAAAAAAAATCTTTACCTTGAGTTAAGTTGAGAATTATTGCATGGTATTGATAAAGGTTCAAGTTTGGGGTTGTTGGAGATGAAAAAAGAAAGAAAAGCATTGAGCTAAGGTATTGAGCAATGCATGAAAATGATAGAAAAAGATGAAAAAGATAGAATGAAAGAAAGATAAGCTCAATGAAAAAAAAAGGGGAAAGCTGGGAATGAGATTGATTGGTTAAAGAGAGTTTTTTCTTGAATTATGAATGTATAAATAACTCTCTTAACTCAAGGGTTTTGTGATCTAGAAAAACCAATTTTTCTTGTTAGCTCAAGCCATATTATAAGCCTTGAAAAAGTCCTTGTGATGACATGTGTGTGAGAATGTTGATTGTGGTAAAAGAATGACAATTTTTTTCTATGTGACATGTGGATAGTAGAGGGAAGGAGTGACCTCTAAACACCTTTGAGTGAAACAATTTTGAGTGCTTGGGTGTAACACTTTATTTGGTAAGGAAGAATTCCATGAATCTATGATTGCATCTATGTTTAGCTAATTGATCATTCATGAGAATAGCATCTGTTGGAAGATTATGTGATTGTGTGAACACCGTGATGAGTTAATGGAGTCAAAGCATATGCACATCTTGACTAAATTCTATTGATGAGCTGATTTGAGTAATTACTTGTCTTGAAAGAAAAAGTTTCAAAAAGAGTTGAGCCATTTTGATGATTTGTGGAAGACTAAGTTTCATCTTGTTTACTTGAGGACAAGCAAAGTTCTAAGTTTGGGGTTGTGATAACGGTTAAAAAACCATTATTTTTTATACTTAATTTTGATATCAAACGCACCCTTGTTGACTTAGAAACTTGCTTTCTCATGATTTTGCTTTAGTTTTGTGAATAAAAGAGTTGAGGATATACTTTATGATTTTATCACTAAATTCCCTTGATTTTGTAGGTTTTTGGAATGATTTGAAAGAAGGGTTGAAGTATCAAGGAGTTGCAGTGCAGAAAAGTCAAACAGAATGCAGAAAAGTGAACCAATCAACCAGAAAAGTCAACCAGTCAACCAGAGTGTAGAAAAATCAATAAGAATGCAGAAAAAGTCAACCAGATCGTGATTTGCTATATTTTCTGTGATTTTTATGATCTATTTGGGCTTGGACCTATTTTCTGTTATTTTTATGTCTTATTTAAAGACCTAGACACCCTAGAGAATGTATCTTTTGATGCAGAAAAAGTCAACCAGATCGTGATTTGCTATATTTTCTACGATTTTTATGATCTATTTGGGCTTGGACCTGTTTTCTGTTATTTTTATGTCTTATTTAAAGACCTAGACACCCTAGAGAATGTATCTTTTGATGGCTTAAGCATAAAAATATATTTTTCACCCCTTTGGGGGCAGATTTGGGGAATTGACAACTCTCATTTTCTCTTTCTAGGGTTTTATCTTCTTCCATTCCATTGTACACATAGATTCTCCATGACGATGGAGAACTAATGTCATATGTTATTGGGGAATGATGTAACCTCTAAACTCTCTTGTATTTGAATTGTTCTTAAATATATATGCTTGCATTCATTATATGTTAGGGTTTTTCCTTTGTACTCTATGCATGATTTGTTTACCTCATTCAAATGCATGATCATTGATTTTGTCGATATGGAGAGATACGGGGAAATCTAGAACTGGGGAATTTCCCTTGATGATGAATATTACCTAGAGATAGGAATACGAAAGTCAATTGTTTCAAGCTTTTGTGGGTATTGCATGAATAATTACTAGGGAGACTAGAGACAGTAAACTAGTAATTGTGATTAGGCTTTTTTCACTGAGAGATCGATTTAGAGTAAAATAGAAAGTTGCATTAACATTAATGAAGAAGATGAATTCAAGAGTGATTAGGTGAAATCTAAATCCTAACAACATATTCATCTCATATTATCAACATCATCCATTCACTTTTGTGTTTAACCTCAATTGATCAAATTGCATTCATGTTTATTTTTCCGCACTTTGCATTCAAAAACCACAAAATATTGTTTTTATAGTCTTAATTGGTTAAGCAAGAGCTCAAATGTTTAGTGCCATGAGTCTCTTGGGAAAAGGATACTCGGACTTACCATTTATATATTACTTGATACGATCTGGTACACTTGCCAGTGTGTTAACAACAGTCTGGCATTTGGGTAGTGTTTTAGGTCACTTTGGAGGAAGTAAGGTAGTGATTTTGAGAAATTGGGGTCTGGAGCACAATAGGGTTGTTTGGTCAGTTTAGATAGATCATATGTGACTTGTTAAGAACACTAAAACTGGTCTAGAATATGTTAAAATGGTAGAATTGAATTTGAGCCCCTAAGTTGAGAAAATTAGTTATTTAAGAATGAATTTAGGCCTTAATCACTTTAGAATTACTTTAGGAATGTTTTAAAAGTACTAGTCAAGTTGGATTAGGTCTACATTATGAATTAAAGGTTTGAGAAATTGATAAAATTTACTAGAATTGGTAAAAAAGTGCGTGTGAGTGCATAATTTGCAGATTGGGCGTTCTGCAGATCATGCAGACTCGCTATGCGAATGGTCTCGCATAGCGAGTTAGGGCAAGGGGATGCTCTCTGTTTGGGGTCTCTCACTAGGCGAGCTGGTGCGCTGTGTGGGAGCCTTGAAGTTTGGAGCCTTTACCAAGTTAAATCACTAGGCGAGCTTGGGTGCGCTATGCGAATCACCCTGGTCTCGCTATGCGAGCCTTGTGCGCTATGCGAGAATGCACTGGCTCTAGTTCTTTCTCTTTTGTTCTGTTTTGTGTTGCCCTCTGTTTAAAGTTGTTTAGTTTATATAGCATGCTTGTGTATCTATGGTGTATTTTATGAAGTTCAACCATGTATGTTATGAATGTATGATTTAAAGTGATGAAAGTATGATTCAAGTGGTAAGTCAAGTTCCAAAGTGTAGAATCTCTTGGTGAGATTCTTAGTTGTTTAGAATGAGAGTAGGAGCTCAGTCTTGGGGGTCATCCTGAAACTCTGATGGTCTTTCTTCTCATGTAGAGAGGATTGAACCATGTAGTGAGGAGTAGCAGGAGGTCTTAGTCTTGAGGGCTTCCAGTATGCCTCAAGGCTCGGAACAGGCTAACCTCGTGAGTGTGGTAGGGTGGGGAACCCAATGGACAAAGTATTTTAAGCCACCACGAGTGCAAGACCCGTCATAACTCGACTATCATTCTAAAGTCCGAACGAGTCTAGTTAGAATAGGACAATGCTAGGATCTGTGTTGTGATTTACCTTGCTTGACTTAATTCTTGTATGTTATATGATGTTCTATTGTATGCTTTTTATATAATTATCTCACCCTTGCTTTGTTGTTTGTGTCTTGCTTGTGTGTGTGTTTTCCTTTGCAATGATCATCCACTTGGATGTGAGCAGAAGGAGATGAGGTACCCTTAAAGCATGCATTGGAGGAAGATGACGCTGCTGCCTAGTTTCTTTCGGATCTCTAGCTAGTTTATGTATTTTGAAATACTCTAGTATTTTAAGTTTTAAATTCCTAGCCTTTTGAAGGATGACTGTAATCCTAATACCCTAATTACTTGTCTTAACTGCCTTGCAATATTATATTTGATGTCGTATACATTATATATATATATATATATATATCATTGCTATATAATTAGGATGTCACAATATATATTTTTTTTTTCAAATGTAAAAATTAATATAATATAGTAGGAGAAAAAAATTAAAAGGAATTAATATTCTACAAAAATTATCATTAAAATGGAATGCTTTAAAATATTAAAGTCACTTGATTGAGGTATTGTTTAAGAAAGAGAGTCAGATTTTTGTTTAAAATAGAGGAATCCAAAATATAAGTTGAAATGAAAGTTCTTTTTGGTACTTTAAATAAGTTCTCATCATCTTCTTTAATATATATATATATATATATACTAGTGCAAAAATGCTGTTTAACGTCACACGGTAGACGTCGGTTAAAGATCAGAGCGACGTATATTGATGACCGGTGGCATTTCCGTAACTAAGTTGGCAATATAGGCGTCCGTAGGTTGATCTCCGACGTCTATAGAATTTTAGACGTCGGCCCTTCCAACCTGACATCTATATTTCTAACCATTAGGTGAAAAGTCATTTCCTTTAGCCTTATAGACGTTGGTTCGTTTGGGACCCCGACGTCCATATGGCAGAAATTAATGCTGCTCACCTACCTATCAGACATATAGACGTCGGTCTTTTGTTAACTGACGCCTATAAGTCTGCCAGACAGGTCAATAGTCACTTTTTCAGCCTTATAAACATCGGATCCCGCCACATTGACGGGGCCCCGACGTCTATGTGGTGGAAATTAATGCTCCTCACCTATCTATCAGAAATATAGACGTCAGGCTCATTGTAACTGACGCCTATATGTCTGCTAGGCAGGTGAATAGTCACTCTTTTCAGCCCTATAGACGTCGGATCCCGCCACTTTGACATCTATATACAATTCTAGACGTCAGTTCCATTAGGTACCGACATCTATAATCCTACCAGGTATGTGAAAAGTCATTCGTTTTCGCCCACGAGACGTCTCATCCCGCCAAGCCAACGTCTATATACAACAAAAATATTAATTTTTAAATGAAATGGATGTCATATTAGTCAAGCGTCCGACGCATTTGCTATTGTAGACGTCGGTTCTGTGTACAACAAATGTCCAATTTCTTGTTAAATAACTCTACGAACTAGTGGTTTGCAAACCAACACTTTGATCGTCTTTGCCTTTTCTCTCTGTTGCTCTGCATTTCTAGGTAAGTTTTTGATAATGGTCTCATAACCGTTATTTTCATGCATAAATTTGATATTAAATCACACCTTTTGTAGCTTAAAGTGAGCTTAGAATCAAGTAAAACTCTTAACTTGTGTTACATGAGAGTCAAAAGTTGTTTTTAGAAATATGATGCTTGTTTTGCATTGTTTTGCAGGGTTTTTGATGAAAATTGAAGATGGCAATGAAGTAGGAAGGTCATAGACTCAAGAATGAAGGAGAAAATGAAGAAAAGAAGAGTCTATGAACCGTTCAGCGGTAAATTCCACCGCTGAGCGTCCTAGTGCAAGGAAAAGTTGTTGTCTGGCACCCAGGCGGTGATGCCGAGCGACAAGAGGCAAACCGCTGAGCGGCCAATTTAGGCGCCTGGGCGGTTGTCTGTTTTTATATTTTGGATTCTGAGATCTTTTCTGTTATCTTTTTGGCTTATATATAGCCCTAGTACGAATCCAAATGTAATTCTTTTGGCAGAGAACAAAGGCCACAATAGCTTTACACCTTTGGAGGAGATTTCTTGGATGCTTAGGCTCCACTTTATCAATTCTAGGGTTTGCTTTTCCATTCTTCCATTTAGTTCATCTAGTTTCACCATGATTATGGTGAACTAAACCCTTTGTTGTTGGGGAACAATGTAATCTTTTGAAACTCTCATATATTGAAATTCTTGTTTACTTTATATGCTTTCATATGCTTGATTTATCAATTGGGGTTCTTTACCTTTGCTTAATGCTTCTACCGTTTAACTCATTCGGTAGATGGTGTTTGTCTTTATTGATACGGGGACGTACACTAATGTCATGAACTGGGGAGAATTCCTTGATTATGTTAAAGTAAATAAGCAGAGTAGATATATGAGGGTGGATAAGATGAAATTGTAAACCCTAACAACCTCATTCATTCATAGTTTCTCTTAGTCAATTGAATTCTTGCATTTGCATGTTTATTTCTGTTTTTCATTTTAATCATTCAAATTAATTTCTTTTCTCAAATCTTAAACAATTAGTTTACACGAAAGATAAGGCCTTAAGAGTCCTCTGGGAAGAACGATATTGGGTTTACCAATTATTATTACTTAATACGATCTGGTACACTTGCCAGGGGTTTAACAATTTTCTCTCCTTTTAACTATTTAAAGTTGTTTTTATTCCGATTAATGTAATCTTTGATGTATTATCTCTCATTTGAACCGATTAAAATGAGTTTTTGTTGTGTTTTGGTGCGGTTTTTTTGTTGCGTCTTCGTGTAGCGTGGTGCACCTTCTCCCTTTGCTAGTTTCCTCGTAAGGAAAACTTGCATTTTTTGGATTTCTCACGACATTTCAATCCAAGGATGAACTTGGGTTGTTGCCTATGTCCATTCCGACCACCAACGAAAAAGTATACTAGTGATATATATATATATATATATATATATATATATATATATATATAGATATATATATATAGTATATATATATATATGTATATGCCTAGAGTCTTTTAGATAACTTACAGTAAGAATTTAAGGTTGTGTTCGTTTTAGTATATTTATTGTTACAGTAGACTGAATGGCAAGATTTCTCTTGTTCATTTTTGTAAATTTACATATATTTGCAAGTGTTGAATTGAGAAATGAGTGGGTGTAAGTATCTCTAGTGTGGGAAGAGATTTGAGAACACTTATAGTACATAGTAGTCATTTTTATTAAATTGCAGATAAACAACATAATAATGATATTAAATAATTATAAATAACACAAAAATAATAATAATATTAAAATATAATATTTCATATAATTTTAACCAAAAAAAATATTTTGCTCATAAATATAATTGTATAGGTTTAATAGCATTGATGGTCCCTATTTTGGTCAGGAAAGTTCGATTTGGTCCTAGTTTTTTTTTCGGTTCAATATTGTCCTAAAGAATGTAATTTATGTTCAATTTAATCCTTTTTGCAAACGCCGTTTAAATCGTTAACGACAGACAGTCCAACTATGCATATTAGTGCTAACCTATCTTGACTGAAACATGACGCACCCAAAAAATTAAGGTTTCTAAATGTAAGGGGGAAGGCTTCCTTACGCCTACGCCGCCACAAAAGGAAAATTGAATGGGTTTCGAAATGCAGGAGCGTGGCGATGCGAATCTGGCTGGTTGCTTGTCTGCGATTTGGTTTCTTTGGTTTCTTTCTACTTGCAGGTTTGAAGAACAACTTCATGATGGCTGGAGATGATGAAGATTGATGGAGAATGGAGATGTTGAAGACATGACGAAGAAAATGAGCTGGAGCATGTCTCATTGTCTAGTTGCGGCTATCATGGTTGTCGCGACAAAATGTTGACGGCGATTCACGGTGGAGGAAGGGGAAGATGGTCATGGTGGTGTTTTTGGGTTTGCTGGATGGAGAAGATGAACCGCGGTGGCGGTGGCGCGACCATCTGGTTAGAGTTTCAAAATGTTTGATGATGGAGGTGTGAAGATGGTGGCTGGCCGTGAGCGTGGCGGCGACAGTTAGGGTTAGGGGAAAATTAGGGTTTCTGGAGGTAGGAGATGATGATGACGTGTCAAGGGTGATGTGTCACTTATTGCACACTTGGACTGTTTGTCGTTAACGATTTAAACGGCGTTTGCAAAAAGGACTAAATTGAACATAAATTACATTCTTTAGGACAACATTGAACCGAAAAAAATAACTAGGACCAAATTGAACTTTCCTGACCAAAATTGGGACCATTAGTGCCATTAAGCCAATTTTATATTACTATTAAGAGTAACTTAGTAATTTTTATTTCTATCTATTAAAACATTTTTTTAACTATCGCACCACTCAAATTTTACAAAAACTTTACTTTCAAATCCATTCTCAATCACTTCCAAATCTCTTGAAAAAACAACTCACAATTTACTCATAAATCTCCTCAAATTCATTTACTCACTCTTCCTGAAATCCACTGCCGAAAGTGAGCAACCCCAAGTTTCATAGTTGAATAGGTGGGCGTAGTGCTTGGTGCCGTCGAGGAGAAGATATCTTCCGAATGGTGGCAGTTAATCCTGGGTTGTGTTTATTTATTTGTGTGATGTATGACTTTTATATTTTTTAAGTTGTATAATAGGTTGATGTTTTTTTTTTAAATTTTGTGCTTTATTTGTTGCGAGTATATATCCAAGTTTTCATCTACAAATTGAGGGGGAATATTTCATGTTTAGTCTTTGTTTAGATTACGGAGTGAAAAAATGAATTTAATATAAATAGAATAAGAATTAAAATTATTTAAATTAAAAGAAAAAAACTAAGGTAATATGTATATTAAATTCGTTTCTAAATCACATAAAATCAATTAACTAAAAATATCATAACAATATTCAACCAACAATCAACATCATTACTTATCATATCTAATCATGAGGGATGACAAAACAGGACAAAGGTGACAAAATAGGACGGGTCAGACAGGTTGATCCATAAGCCCACTAGTAAAAGTGTGGAGTGAGTTTACGTTTTGAGCCTTTTGACGTGCTGAAGCTTTGGTTCACATAACTCATAGCCTTCACAGGCGATATGATCATAGATGGAACAAAACATGAAGAAATCAAAAGAGTAGTATAAGTTTTCTTAATCATGTATTTTGCCTATTCTAGTTTTTGTCTCTTTTCTCTAAGTTTGGTTGTAAATGAGCTTATATATTCTTCTCTTCTTCAAAGTGCAAGCAATGTGGGACATAACATAACTTGGACTTAAAATAAAGAAGAATAAATAAGTCTTGATTAGCTTTAGTTTTGTTTTTTTAAAGAGATATTTAGCTTATATACCATTAGGAAGTTGTAGGAATGAATCCTTAAGATACACAATAAAAATAAATCAGAAAAGAACGCAAAATAAGACAAAGATGGGGATGTCACAATCTAGCAGATTAATAAGTCAAGCAAATATTCGCCACAAAGATGTTAATCTTTGACAAGAATCAAAGTTCTAATACAAAAACCAAGAGAATCGTCTCTTAAAAAATGTAAATTCATATATTATGACTTAAAGTGTCTACATATGTATTTGGTGCCTCTATATATAGGCATAAATGTTTAAGGCACCTAAGAAATCCTAAAAGAAAGCCCAAAGAGATTAGGCCTAAAATAACTCAAAAAAAAAAAAAAAAGAAAAACAACATGTTTGCACTTAAAAGAAAATACAAATATTTTTAATTTCCTAAACTATTGTATAATTATGCTGCAAGCCATGATCTTCATGTCCCTTGAATTCCAAACTTCATGAAGCATCACGAGCCTAGAGTAGATTTATTCTTACAAGTCTTTGCTCCTTGACCTTGTCATAGGTCCTTTGAATTACAAAGGCTCTTCCTCAATTCTTCTTCAATAGGATCAATGGATAGTCTTTTATCATTCCTTAATTCTTGAAGCAAATTTGTTCCTAAATTAGTACCTTCATCAAATGGAGATAAGTCATTAATTTTGAAACTAGAACTTACTCCATAATCATTGGGTAGATCAACAATGTAAGCATTATTGATGGGCTGTCGCAACCCACACAAATTTAAAATGCAATTTAGAAATGCAGTAAAGCTAGGAAATGACTCCTAGGTCGTCTCTCAAGGACCAATTTTGCGGTTCAGAATTTAGTCAAACACGAAGGGGGGGGGGGTTGTGAAAACGGTTTGCGTTGAACACGGATGAAAACATAATCAAAATACGACGAATATAGAAATTCAACTATAGAAACGATAGAGAGACGTAAAAATACGGAATCAAACAGGGAGAGAAAACAGTCGCTCATTAACTTAATTACAATGTTTCCCATCACCGATTAACAAAATAAAGTCGCTACTCAAACCTCTAATCCAACAGAGTTGACCGACTAAGCGACGGTTAATCCTGTTTTCATAAAAGCGAACTAAGCGAACGCAGTGTCAATGTCAAATCTGATTTACACCATACAGTTTCATCAACTAAGCGAAGATGTCACACCAATTAGGCAACTAAGCGTATACTCAATTGCAGGTGCAAATACAGATATCACATTAACAAAGGTCAGAATAGCAAACATAGTTACGGTACAAAAATCTCAGGGAAACATTACAATATAGCTAAACTGTCCAATCGGACAATTCAAGATTCAATACTTGTAAATTATTATTACCATCTCCTCTATTCATTTGTAAAAAGTACATTTGTTCAAAAAATCTGGAGATAGTAAATATTTTTGTATTGAATCTCAAACGGGAAACTAAGGCTAATTGTCAACAACAATATATATTCAAGCAAAAAAATAATTACATATACAACATGCAATATATTCAAACAAACAATATATTGAAACAAACAACAAGTGAGAATAATATTGAGGGAAAAGATAAGTGAGAATAAGTTGTTTGGATTAAGGAAAAAATGATGAAAAATGTAGAGGATTTGAGATGAATGTTTATAAAAGTTAAAGAATAATGTGATAGATTTAATAAATTCAAAAAAAATGTTTTAATTGATAAAAATAGAAGATTACTATTATTTATATTATTGTTTATTGTTGCTATTATTTATAATTTTTTTACTATTATTTATTTTAGTAATATTATTATTTTAGGTATATACGTTATTAAAAAAATTAAAAAAAAGCATACTGGTTGTCTCATTTTTCCAACTTTCGTTCCATACAGGGTTTGTCCTTAAATGATGGGAAGTGGTATGGAAATGAGATTTGAATGAAAGAGTGTTAATATTAGAATTGGACAAATGGCAGCTGTGTTCTGCAAACAGGGACAAATGTTTCCAACTACTGGGCCATCTTACATTAATAATAATATTACCAATATATAAATTAACATAAATTTTTTAAATTTCAAAATTCCCACCGCCTCAAAAGGACCCTGAAACCTTAATAAAAGCAGATTGTCTTCAACATTTTATGCTCCAACTCCCTACAATTATCACCACTGTCTTCTTTTTCTTTCTCTCTTTCTCCCTTTCTCTCTCTCATCTCACAGGACTGCATCTACCTCTTCTATTGGGAGAATTTCTCACTTTATTTCATTACTGGAACTCCCCCAATTCTCACGGGCATTCACGCTAATTCATGTTTTGTAAAACTATACCAATATTCTACATCACTTTTACCAATTTTTCATTCAATAATTTACAATCAGGAAGCAAAACGCAGAGAGCAAATTTTTCTTACTGCATAAAGTCTCAACCAATATACCATTCTCAACCAATATACCAACTCAAATATAAGACAAGATAAACAGGGTTTGAACAACTTACCGTGATGGGCAGCACCAACGATGATGGCGGCAGTGGGGCAACGACGACAACGGGAGCGACGACGGCAGAGTGGACGAGGACGACGAAAAATACAGGGACGAAGGCGGCAGAGTGGGAAAACGGAGAAACTTTAGGCGTAAGAGATGAAGAAGAGAGGCCGCGACGCGAAAGAGGATGCAGGTTCAGGCGAGGAAGAAATTGCCGGTTCAGATGGCCAGAGAGAAAATGTAGCGAGGAAGAAAGAAGATGCACAGTGTAGGTGATCAGTCTTTACGGGAAGGTGAAAAAACATTTAAATGAGGATGTGCTTCGGTTATTCAACTAACCGATGCCTAAGCCTAAATAGGCCTCGGTTCCTGGTAAAAACGAGGCATAATCTCCCAAACATATGCTTCGGTTCCCCTAACTACCCGAGGCAATAACATAGTCCTGTCATTCCTTCAAGCGGAAAGCCTGGTTACAAAAGGGCGTAGTAGGTTGTGGCAGACTATAGGCATTGGGTGTACTACAAACCGAGGCAATAACACCTTATAGGCATCGGTTCTGCTGCAAACCGAGGCAATAACAGATTTTTAAAAAGTTGTCAGCCAAAAGTCTGATTTGCAGGGCGCATTGCAGAGGTTTAGGCACCGGTTCTTCAATAAGCCGGGGTCGTACCCCTCTTCTGCATCGGTCCTTCAGGAAACCGAAGCATATAATAGCTTTTTTTAAAAGTTGTCAGCCAAAAGTCTGATTTGCAGGGCGCACTGCAGAGGTTTAGGCATCGGTTCTTCACTAAGCCGAGGTCGTACCTCTCTTCTGCATCGGTCCTTCATGCAACCGAAGCATATAATGTCGCATTAATTACTAAACTGCCATCGCCTTTTCATAGGCAGCGGTTTGGTATGAAGCGATGTATATTGTGCGAGTTTAAAACCAATTATTCTACTAGTGTGACCAACTGAATTAATTTAAGCTATCATGACAATTAAAGTGACAAGACCAAACATATTAGACAACATTAAAACAAAATAAAATACTAGACCCCAACAATGTGACAAACAACTACCCAACTAAGTTAAATTAAATTACATGCAAAACTAAATTAGAGAAACTAAAAAGCAACTAATCCTACTATTCAAATTAATTTAAAACAAAAGAAATAAACAAACACAAGTTTTTTCCTAGCAATTCATGTGACCAAGTGTGCACCAAATAAAGAAATTGAAAATGAAAATGGCCTAAGAACACCTCTTGGCCGTGAGTTACCATGCACCAAAATCAAACTTCAAATTCCACCTTCAATAAGCTACAAAATGTGTTGACTTCTTGTCCCATGTGCACCATTTTCCAAGGAAATAAGCATGTGCCTTAACCACACAATAAAACCGTGTTCTCCTCCCTTTCCATGCAACAAAAACGTAACTCACACACCTTTCACACCAAATTGCCGAGCCATAAGATGTATTGGTTGCAAACAATGCTTTAAAAAGTCCAAAAGTCAAAAAGGTGCTTAAATTCTTCTACCATTATGCCACATAAGCAAGGTCAAAGCAAATAAAAACACAAAGCATCCCATTCTCATGTGCAATTCTCGGCAGCAATGCAAGGAAAAGATAAAGACCAAAATGGTAATCTTCTTTCTATGAAAATGAGCCTCTCATGTGCTTGCCCAAATAAGATAAAATTAATTAAATGCACCATTCTCTCTCCTTTCCATCCTCATTTTCGGTTTTCTCACCAACACCAACCTTCAAATTGTTTCTCCACATCTGAATACCGAGAATGAACACAAGAATTCAAAAGTCAATTGCAAAATAACACAAACACAACAATCCCAAAGTCTATCTTCTTCAAACCAACTTCACACTCTTCTTTTCAATTTGTGCCTTCACTTCCTTATGGAAGTTCCTAACAATTTGTGCCTTCACAAAATCAATATTAGGCAAAGGCAACAAATCTAAGGGAGTTATAGGGTTAAAACCATGGACTACCTCAAATGAAGACATACAAGTAGTAGAATGAACTACCCTATTATAAGAAAAATCCACATGAGGTATTCATTCCTCCCAAGTTCTATAATTTTTATTTACAAGGAATCTAAGGAGTTGAGAAAGAGTTCAATTTATCACTTTGGTTTATCCATCTGTTTAGGGATGACACGTTGTAGAGAAGAGAATTATTGTACCTAACTTACCCAACAATACTTTCCAAAAATGGCTAACAAATCTTACATCTCTATTTGACACAATACTCCTTGGAATACTATGTAGTCTCACCACTTCTTTGAAAAATAAATAGGCCACATGGTTGGCGTTATCACTTTTAATGTAGGGAATGAAGTGAGCCATCTTTGAGAACCTGTCTAACACAACAAAAACATAATTTTTTCCTCCTTGGACCGTGGAAGTCCCAAAACAAAATCCATAGAAATATCTATCCAAGGAGAGTCAAGAATGGGTAACAACATAAATATTCTACGATGCATTGATTTAGATTTAGCACATGTACAAGTAATGTATCTATTAAAAAAGGAAAACACATCATGAGCTAAATGTTTTTTGAATCCCAAAATGTCCCATTATCCCCCCTTCATGAGCTTCTTTGACAAATAATTCTCTCATTAATCCTTTAGGCACACACAACTTAGCTCCCTTAAAAAGAAAGTCATTTTTCTTATAAAAATTATTAAAAGCCTTTTTTCTCACAATCTTTATAAATTTTTCCAAAATTATGATCATCATCATACAATTCCTTAAGGATTTAAAAACCAAGAACTTTAGTTTCAACCATGGAAAATAAGGCATGTCTCCTAGATAATGCATCAGTTACAACATTTTCTTTGCCTTGTTTATGCTTGATAACATAATAAAATTGTTCAATAAATTCTACCCATTTGGTATGTCTCTTATTGAGTTTGCGTTGATTTAAGGAACTCATGATCATTATGAATTATAAATTCCTTAGGAAGCAAATAATGTTGCCAAGTATGCAAGGCTCTCACTAAGGCATATAGCTCTTTGTCATAAGTGGAATAGTTTCCTTGTACCCCTTTCAACTTTTCACTAAAATAGGCTATAGGATGCCTTTGTTGCAAGAGAACACCTCATATGCCAAAATTTGAAGCATCATACTCTACCTCAAAAGATTTTTCAAAATTTGGTAAAGCTAAGACAAGTGCATGTTTGAGACTATCAAAAGCCTCTTATTGTTCCTTTCTCCACTTAAACCCCACATATTTCTTAATAATTTCATTTGACGGGGATGCAATGGTTCTAAAATCCTTACAAACCTCCTATAAAAATTAGCCAAACCATGAAAACTTCTCACTTCACTTACATTCTTAGGAGTGAGCCAATCCCTAATGACTTTGACTTTTTCTTCATCAACTTGCACTCCTTTAGAGCTAACTACAAACCCTAGGAAAACTAACTTCATTTGTACAAAAAATGCATTTTCCATATTGTCATATAGTTTATCCTTCCTAAGAACTTCTAAAACTTCTCTTGAGTGCCCCAAGTGTGAATAAAGAAGTGTTTTGATATAAAGAGAATTTTTGCTGCCATTGACGTTGTTGTAACTCCTCCATTTATTTGATACAACATAACCTCGTATCCATGACCAGTTGAAAAAGTTCGTCAAAATTTATGTTCTCCCTGAGTAGAGTGATTTGTGGCTCAGCAGCTCGCCCAAATTGGCTTTGATTCATGTTTGAGTGAGGTTCCCACCAGTGGTTGAAATCATCTTGGTAGAATTAAGTGCCCATATAATTCAATTCTTGTCCAAACTGCATCCTGCAAACATTAGGCACAGAACCCTAGAAAACATTTATTAGAACAAAGGTAAAACCAAAAATAAAATCAAGTCAAATTCAATCAATAATCAAACTACTAGAATAGTTAAACCAATGATTCCCCGACAATGGCGTCAAAAACTTGTTAGCTCCCTGGAAAGTGTACCAAATCGTATCAAGTAATAAATAGACGGTAAGTCCGAATATCGTTTCCCAAGGGACTCTTAGGCCTAGACGTTCATGTGAATTGATTTCATAAGACTTGAATGAATAATAATTTGATTTTGTAATGCAAAGACAACAATAAACATGTATGCAAAAACGTGATCAATTGACAAATAAAGATATGGATGAATGATGTTGCTGGGGTTTACGGTTTCATCCTAATCCACCCTCCAATATCTATTATTCTTATTAAATTCAACTTTGTTATCAATGTTCATGCAACTCTCTAATTTACTCTAAACCCGATCCCTCGGCAAAGAGAGCATATTCCCAATTACTAGTTTACTATTCCTAGTCTCCCTAATAATTAGTGACACATTAATGATAGAAGCTTACTGCAATTGATCGACCTATTCCTATTTCTAGGTAATATTTCATAATCAAGAGAATTCTCCTCATGTCTAGATTTCCCCATACGTTCCCATATCGACAAAATAAATGATCATGACACTGAATGAGTTAAACAATACAATCTTTAAATTCAGAGAAGAAAACTCAAACTATTGATAACAAAAGTATATGAATAAAATAAGAACTTCAATATAAGAGAGTTTCAAAAGGATTATATCGTTCCCCAAAAACAAAGGGTTTAGTTCACCATTGTCATGGTGAAACTAGATGAATTGAGACGAAAATATGGAAGAGATAACCCTAGAATTAAAAGATTAGAGCTTTTGCATCCAAAATCCGCCTCCAAGGAGTGAAAAGAGTTTTCTGCCGTCTTTCTGCCAAAGATATCTTCTCTAGTGCACTCTAGGTGTATTTATAATACAGAAAAATAACAGAATTTTGGCCCAGGCCCATAAGTACACCGCTTAGCGGTGAGTTCACCGCTCCCCAGTAGG
Source organism: Vigna reflexopilosa (assembly GCA_027742785.1). NCBI lineage: Eukaryota > Viridiplantae > Streptophyta > Magnoliopsida > Fabales > Fabaceae > Vigna > Vigna reflexopilosa. Next base: position 35,128,236 of record CM050911.1, on the reverse strand, counting down.
TGCGACACTCAAGTTGGACGCTCAACGGTCACGCCCAAGCATTAAACAATGTTGTCTCTAAAAAGGCCAGCGCTCAACGGTGAATCTGGCACTCAGCAATATGCGCGACTCTTACTTTTCCCCTCAGCGTTGGCGCTTAAGTGTCAGGTAGTGGCTTCCACTCCAAAGCTGGCGCTCAACGCTGAAACTGGCGCTCAGCGGTGGTTGCGATTCTTCCTTTACACCTTTTTTCATCCTTTCTTGAGTCCAACTCCTTCCTCCTTCACTTTCCATCACTCAATTCTCATTTCATCCTGTCAAAACAATGTAAAACCAAGCATATTATCTCTAAAACCACCTTTGACTCTCTTGGAACCTAACTAAAGAAATTTGCATGATTTCAAGCTCATTCAAAGTCATAAAGGGTTTGTTTTGATATCAATTTCAAGTATAAAAATAACGGTTTTTAGACCGTTATTAAGAACCAAGGCATAAAACTCATATTACTTCGGTTAAATTAGGAACCGAGGCCTAAAGTCCTCAGAAATTCCATCCGTTTCTTTGGAAAGATGACTTTTTGCCTGACACCTTTCTGAAATTCCACATACTGCCTCTGTTGTTTGACTAACCGAGACGTCAAAAGCCTTGCAAATCCATGGTTGTGGCATAAGAGAGCTGCTCATATTCATATGCAATAATTGAATAGACTCATATATAAAAACTTAGTAATTGGTCTACCAAAACTCAATTTTATAAAAGACAAACTATGTGTTGCATGTCAAAAGGGTAAACAAATTAAATAATCTCTTAATTCAAAAAATATTGTTTCGAGTGAAAATCCCTTAGAATTCTTGCACATGGATTTAATTGGTCCTTCAAGGATATAAAGTTTTGGGAAAAATTATTACGCTTTAGTTATTGTTGATGACTATTCAAGATATACATGGACATTCTTTATTACTGTAAAAAGTGAAACTTTCAAAGTTTCCAAAAAGTTTGCGAAAGAGGTTCAAAATTAAAAAGATTTGAAAATTAAATATATTCGTAGTGATTATGGAGGGGAATTTCAAAATGAATTATTTGAAAATTTTTATGAAGAACTTGGAATTTCTCATAAATTTTTTACACCTAGAACTCCACAAAAAAATGGGGTTGTAGAAAGGAAGAATAGATCTTTGGACGAATTGTCAAGAACTTTATTGAATGAATAAAAAATTCCAAAACATTTTTGGGCTAACGTTTTGAGTATTCCATGTTATGAAGCTATATTTCTTGGTTATTCTCTAACGAGTAAAGCATATAGAGTTTTTAATCGGAGAACCTTGAAATTGAAGAATCTATACATGTTGTCTTTGAAGAAATTGTGGACATTGAGGAAAAACCTCTTGAGTAAGATGAATCAGATGCATGTGAAGAAGAAGATTTAACTAAAACATGGCAACAACCCGAGGATTATCACTAGACAATGTTATTGGAGAAGTCTCAAAAGGGGGTGAGTTTGAAATGTCATGATGGGTGAATTGACATTCTTCTTTAGTTTACAAATGAAGCAAACGAAAGAAGGTACATTTCTTTCTCAAACTAAATATCGTAAAGAAATCCTGAAGAAGTTTGAAATGGATAAAGCTAAGGAGGCATAAACTCCTATGGCTACATCATGTTATCTCGACAAGGATGAATCAGGTACGCCCGTAAACCAAACTATGTATAGAGGCATGATAGGTTCAGTGTTATATCTTTCTGCTAGTAGGCCAAATATCATGCAAAGTGTATGTGTTTGTGGTAGGTACCATGTTAGTCCTAGAGAGTCTCACATTATCGCAGTTAAATGTATCCTTAAGTACCTTAACATGACTGTATCTTTTGGGTTGTGGTACTCTTGTGGGGTTGAACCTAGTCTTGTAGGGTTTTCAGATGCAGACTATGGTGGTTGTAAGATAGATAGAAAAAGCACTAGGGGTACATGTCACCTCTTGGGTAGTTCCTTTGTTTCTTGGCATTCTAAGAAACAAGCTTGTATAGCCCTATCCATCACAAAGGTTGAGTATATTGCTGCAGGTAACTGTTGTGCCCAAATATTATGGATGAAACAACAATTAAAGGATTTTGATATTTATCTTGACCATATATACCTCTTAAGTATGCTAACACCAGCGCCGTCAATCTTACTAAGAATCCAATTATTCATTATAAAACCAAACATATAGAGATTAGGCACCACTTTCTTAGAGACCATATCCAAAAGGGGGACTGTGAGATAGAGTATGTTGATACCAAGCACCAAATAACAGACATTTTCACCAAAGCATTGCCCAAGGATAAATTTTATGAGCTTAGATGGGATTTGGGGATCCTAGAAATTTTCTAAGGGTCTTGTATGTTGCATTTTTCATTTTTCATATCCTAGACATTTTCTAGATATTTGATTTCATGTCTATGGATTCCAGTTCCCACCTTTTCTATTTCATAAGGGTATTCAGTCTCTACTAGAGTTGCAAGGTAAATACTATCTTGGTTTGGTTTGCGTCTTTTATTTCAATTTGAAAGCTAGAGATGGGGTCTACTCTAATAGAGTCAGAGGAGTAGACATTATTTTGGATGATAATATTTGGACCACCATGGCTCAACTTCAACTTGATGAAGATGCGGTGATGCTGACTATTGGGTGACCGACAAGTGTACCGAAATGTAGCAAGTAATAATCTTGGTAAGACAGGGTATCGTTTCCCAAGAGACTCTCGGCACTAGATAGTCGTGTGATAACCTGATTAATTAAGACTTAAAGAGAACGAAATCATTACTTTCAAATGCAATTACAGAAAATTAAATATGAATGCAGTTTTAATAAATTGAAGAGTAACACATCGATGAACGGATGAATATGTTGTTGGGGTTAGATTTCACCAAGTTTACTCTCATGTATATAAGAACTCTCATTTTTTCATTAATGTCAATGTCACTCTCTAAATTACTTAAAACCCGATCCCCCGACGAAGAAAGCTTATTCTTAATTACTAGGTCACAATCCCTTAAATCCCTAATAATTAATTTTGCATTAAGATTAGGAGCTTAAGACGACCAAAAGTCATACCCCCATCCCTAAGAAATACTGGTTTTAGGAATAATTCTACAAGAACCTGAATTGTAAGGACCCTCCTGATACTGATGCAATTCATACATCATGCTATGAATGAGTTAAACAAAGCAAGCATTGATCACAGAAGAATTACCCTAACAATTAATGCAAGAAGCATATATTATTAAGAATCAATTCAAATACATGAGAGTTCACGAGGTTACATCATCCCCCAACAACAAATAGAAGTTAGTTCACCATCATCATGGTGAAACTAGATGTACAATGGAGAAGAATGAGATAGAAAAACCCTAAAAGGTGAAGATGGAAGCTCCCGCATCCAAATCAGCCTCTAAAGAGTGAAAGAGTGTGTTGTTGCGCCTTCTCTGCCAGAAGATACAAAACCTAGGGCCTATGGATCCTTTAAATAGGGCGAAATCAAAATAGAAACAAAGCCTAGGCCCATCTCGTCG